>JAVIAB010000107.1:7648807-8068807 GCA_032433765.1 Megaustenia siamemsis | reverse complement strand
GGAAGGTGAGTGTATTAGACAGTCTCGGAAGGTGAGTGTATTAGACAGTCTCGGAAGGTGAGTGTATTAGACAGTCTCGGAAGGTGAGTGTATTAGACAGCCTCGGAAGGTGAGTGTATTAGACAGTCTCGGAAGGTGAGTGTATTAGACAGCCTCGGAAGGTGAGCGTATTAGACAGCCTCCCCTGACGATTAGAAATTGTGACGTCAAGTTGTTTTTACTTTCTGGCTTCACAAAATGATTGTTGCAGGAAAGCAAAACGAGGAAGTAAGTAAAAAAGAAACGAAGATATTTTTGTTGGCAGCAAACCATGTACTGTATAACTAGCAGGAAATCTTCAAGATCTACACAAATTAATTAATGAAATAAACATGACTAGCAAAAAACATGGATTAGATCACCATCATCAAGTACCGGGACTGCTGGCGAAGGTGATCATGTCTCTCCACAACTTTCGATGACAGTTATTTATCATTTCTTTTGTTGACCTTCTGCCATGCCATTCTTTTAAGCTGTCTGATATCTTTTCTCTTTGTTTTCCTCTATCTCTTCGTCCCTCAATTTTCCCAGTTGTTACAATATATTTCAGCTGTTCTCCTCTCATTACATGGCCAATAAATGATCATTGTTTCTTCCTAGTATCGGAAATCAGCTCTCTTTTTGCTTTGGTGATCTTTCATAACGTTTTCATTACTCTTTTTAGCTGTCCAATGGATTAGATATGAATATAAAAAAGACTAAAACTATAATCATAAACAAAGATAATACTCACAATCTACAAGTGGATATCAAAGTTGAAGGAATAGACCTGGAAACAGTTCGTTCGTTCGTTGTTGTTGGTTCGCTTTCGTCAGCTTTGACCTCTGACGAAGTCCCACCCACTCAATTTTGTGGGACTGAATTTTGCGTGTAAAGTCTGTTTTATCCCATTACAGACTGGGAAACAGTTCAGAGCTACAACTACCTTGGACATACTATAATCAATGACGGAAGACTTCCGTTCCCAAGATGGCGGATCTAGTCCACGTTCTTTCGATCGCTGCAGAAAGTGCATTCTGGGTCTGATTAATTTCGGTTCTCCATTGCACCTTTCTGCGCTAAAATCAAAATGGTGATCTACTTATTACAGCTGCGCCGATAAAACGGTGTCGTACGCCGGTAATATTCCATTTTCAACAAATCAAGTGTTGTGAATGCGATCTCTCACCGTCTAGACTTGATCTGCGCTTTACGTCACATTTGTGCTGTTCATGACCGTTGTTGGAATTACTTGACACAAGTTATTTACTTGTTACTCATTGATGTGAAATGCTTCGTCAGCCGCAGTTTTATCTCTTTGGGGAATTTGCACCGTGTTTTGTTCGCCGTGGGCTGCATTCACTAGAGTAACCAGGATTCTAAAGGGCGCGTCATTGCTGTGCGCGCGACATTGTTGTGTGTGCTACGTCATCGTAATTGCTCATCGTAGATCCCTCGGCCGGCCGTACGCTGGTCTTGAGCTCTGTTGTTTGATGTGCGATGGGGATGGTCTGACGACTAACTGTGTGTTTATATGTTCGGAAATGGAGTCAACAACGATGGCCTAACAATGATGATCGTCGTTTTCGGGAGGACGTGAACTTCCGGTATATGGTGGATGGGCGGCGGGGGCCATTGAAGGCTATGCATGAAAAGTGTTCCTTGTTGCAGTTTCCTGATATTCCACGTCCATGGGGGACTGGTTGGTCTCGAGGCAAGACACCGGCCTCGGGACAGAGAGGTTGTGGGTTCAAATCTCGGCTACACCGGTTGGGATTTTTATTTATGATTTCTCTCTGCGGCAACCACCCCTGGTCTCAGTAGCGAGGCCCAGCTTGAAACGTCAGTTACTCATCGACGGAAAAAAACATGAATACCTCCGAAGTCGGAGTTATCTGCCTGTGCGGTGAGGGACCCCTGTGCACACGGCTGCCAGGGAAAAATGGATTAACATGCAAAATTCAGTTCCTAGTCTCTAGGGACTTCGTCAGAGTTGAAAGCTGGCGAACGCAACAAAAACAACAATAGCAACAACAATGACGGAAAATGTAAAACTGAAATAAACAAAAGAATAGGAATGGCAAAAAGTAATATTAATGCCATGAAAAATATACTAACATCAAAACAAATAACACCAGGGCTATAGCAAAATGTTACATCTTCTCAACATTCCTGTATGGTTCAGAAACATGGACATTAGACAAGAAAACAGAACAGAAAATTGAAGCCCTTGAAATGTGGATTTATAGAAGAAAAGGTAGAATTGGATGGAAACAAAAAACGAAAACATACGATGAACTTTTAAAACAAATAAAATGAAAAGATGACTACTAAGCACAATTCAAACAAGACACATGAGATTTTTAGGTTATGTTAAAAGACACAACAGCCTACTAAAATAATCTTGGAAGGGAAAATACAAGATAAAAGAGGCAGACCAAGACTAACGTTGACGTGTAACATCAAAAGATTGACAAGTCAGCCTATGACAACCTGCACCATCAAAGCAAGAGACAGAGCGGAAGGGTTCCGTGGTTGCCAACCTTCAAAATCAGAAACGGCACTCAATGATGATGATGATGATGATGATGATGATGATGATGATGATGATGAATGAGCAAAGCAAAAAAAAAACACACATTAGCAACTGAAACAAAACAAAAAACACTCTAGAAATAATATGAAGATCATGTTTATTTCTGTTGAAAAAAGTATAGTGATCTTGTTGTGACGAGTCGACATTACGTGCATGGCCTGTTTACAGTGAAACGATGTAAGAGAGAGTTTGAAGATTGATTATATTCTGAATTACATACAGAAACAATACAATGAAACGATGTAAGAGAAAGTTTGAAGATTGAATACAGTCTGAATTACATACTGAGACAATACAATGAAACAATGTAAGAGAAAGTTTGAAGATTGAATACAGTCTGAATTACATACTGAGACAATACAATGAAACAATGCAAGAGAAAGTTTGAAGATTGAATACAGTCTGAATTACATACAGAGACAATACAATGAAACGATGTAAGAGAGTTTGAAGATTGAATACATTCTGAATTACATACAGAGACAATACAATGAAACGATGTAAGAGAGAGTTGTTTGAAGATTGAATACATTCTGAATTACATACAGAGACAATACAATGAAACGATGTAAGAGAGAGTTGTTTGAAGATTGAATACATTCTGAATTACATACAGAAACAATACAATGAAACGATGTAAGAGAGAGTTGTTTGAAGATTGAATACATTCTGAATTACATACAGAGACAATACAATGAAACGATGTAAGAGAGAGTTGTTTGAAGATTGAATACATTCTGAATTACATACAGAAACAATACAATGAATTGTGAATTGGTTAAGACTTCGGGATAGAATGACAAGAGATTCTGCTCGATACCAGACAGAAGATTTATTTTAGGAGTAGACTTAAGCTGCCCGTGGTAGAGCCAGAGTAAGATGGAACGACAACATCGGAGACAGGATACAACAACATCAGTTGACAACGGTTGTGGCTGTCGAGAAGGCAGAGACTGAATCTTTCTTTCTCTCCTGACATCCGAAAGGGTATAAGAGGGAGTGAAGTGATGAGAGATAGAGAGAGGGGGGTATATAGAGAGAGGATAGATAGAGAGGGAGATAGAGAGTGAGAGGAGATAGAGAGAGAGGAGATAGAGAGTGAGGAGATAGAGAGTGAGAGGAGATAGAGAGAGGAGATGGAGAGTGAAAGGAGATAGAGAGACATGAGATAGAGAGTGCGATGAGATAGAGAGTGCGATGAGATAGAGAGTGAGAGGAGATAGAGAGTGAGGAGATAGAGAATGAGAGGAGATAGAGAGAGAGGAGATAGAGAGTGAAAGGATATAGAGAGACATGAGATAGAGAGTGCGATGAGATAGAGAGAGAGGAGATAGAGAGTGAGAGGAGATAGAGAGTGCGATGAGATAGAAAGTGAGGGGAAATTGATAGAAAGTGAAAGGAGATATAGAGAGAGAGGAGATAGAGAGAGGGGAGATAGATAGAGAGGATATAAAGAGTGAGAGGAGATAGAGAGAGAGGAGATAGAGAGAGAGAGGAGATAGAGAGAGAGAGGAGATAGAGAGTAAGAGGAGATAGAGCAAGAGGAGATAGAGAGAGGAAGCTGCCTGATATCTTTTCTCTTTGCTTCCATCTATCTCTTTGTCCATCACTATAATTGTGGCGATTCATGATTATACAAAGAGATTACGACGGTGGTTTTCTATTGCCTTCCGTCGGTTTGTTTACGGCTGTCTCCGCTAGCCTTTGACTAAAAAGTCTCACCCACAAGGCAGTGGGGTTGTTTTTTTTTTACTCCAGGGTACCCTCCCTTAGTCTTTTACTCTCCCGAGCACACCTGCAAGGCAGCAGGGCAGCCGCATACAGTAGCAGGTAAAATTACCCGACCTGACACCGACACACTTATATTCAGGTCTTCTAAAATTGTTCCACTTGTCTTTGCAATAACAATGTGAGTAATATTACACAAATTTGCCGATAAGACGCAATCAAACAAGACAAAATAACCTATCTCACCCAATATTGCTATATCTGACGTTACTTTATCATAATATTAGTAACTTCACAATCATTAATACCCATCATTTAGTAACGTCTGAATCACTAGCACCCATCTTTAGTAACTTCTCAATAAGTAGTACTCATCTTTTAGTAACTTCTCAATCATTAGCACCCATCATTTAGTAACTTCTCAATAAGTAGTACTCATCATATAGTAACTTCTTAATTTTAGTACCCATCCATTAGTAACTTCCCAATCATTAGCACCCATCATTTAGTAACTTCTCAATAAGTAGTACTCATCTTTTAGTAACTTCTGAATCACTAGTACCCATCCATTAGTAACTTTTCAATCATTAGTACCCATCCATTAGTAACATCCCGGACTTCCGTTTTCAAGATGGCGGAACTAAGTCACGTTCTCTCTATCGCTGCAGAAATTGCTTTGGAACCTTATCAATTTCGGGTTTCCGTTACAATTTTCTGCATTCCAGTCGAAATGATGTTCTACTTGTCATATCTGCGCCATTGAATTGGCGTTGCACGCACGGCAATACTCCGTTTTGACAAATCAAGTGTTGTCAATGCGCCTTCCACCATCTAATGTTGATCTGCGTTTTACGTCACACTGAGTGCTGTTCAATGACCGGTTGATGGAGATGCTTGCCGCAAGTTATTTACAATTTCCAACGCATTAATGTGGTGGCCTCCGTCAAATTAGCCGAAGTGTTGTCTCTTTGGGAAGTTTGCACCGTGTTTCGTTCGTTGTAGACTGCATTCACTGGAGTAATCATGAATCCATGGGCGCAGCCATATTGTGCGTGCTACGTCATCATAATGGCTCATCATGTGTCCCAAGACCGACCATGCGCTAATCTTGCGATCTGTTGTTTGGTGTGCAACGGGGATAATCTGACGACGAACTGTGTTTTGTATGTTCGGAGTTGGAGTCAAACACGATGTCCTAACATCATCAAGCGCTATACATTTAAATACTATGACGATCATCATTTTCAGGAGGACGTGATCTTCCGGGCAATGTGGTGGATAGGCGGCAGGAACCAGTGAAGGCTATGTCTGAAAAGTGTTCCTTGTTGCAGTTTCCTCATATTCCAAGTCCGGCTTGTTGCAGGAGCTACTGAGTTAAGTGCTCCGTGCACACCGTGAGCTGTGTGTTTCATCCGTTTTGATCATGTTCCGATATTCCAATTGCATACGATGAATGCTGATATCGTATGACAGGGAACAGTTGGCTGTGTTAACTTTCTGTGCGGTTTCGCCGTATGTCTTTTGGCGTGTGCTGAGACTGCTATGATGGGGACTACAGCTACCTTTCTTTGTTTGGGAGATGAGTTAGTAATTCGGATGATTCCACTGGCACGGGCGCTTGGAGCAATTATGGATTTTAATTCGTTTGCAGTGATACCGGGGCCTTCCATAACCAACCAACCAAATAGTAACATCTCAATCACTAGTACCCATCCATTAGAAGCTTCTCAATCATTAGTACCCATCCATTAGTAACTTCTCAATCATTAGTACCCATCCTTTAGTAACTTCTCAATCACTAGTACCCATCCATTAGTACCTTCTCAATCACTTGTACCCATCCATTAGAAACTTCTCAATTATTAGTACCCATCCTTTAGTAACACCCCAATCATTAGTACCCATCCTTTAGTAACTTCTCAATCACTAGTACTCATCCATTAGTAACTTCTCAATCACTTGTACCCATCCATTAGAAACTTCTCAATTATTAGTACCCATCCTTTAGTAACTTCTCAATCATTAGTACCCATCCATTAGTAATTTCTCAATCAATAGTACCCATCCATTTGTAACTTCTCAATCACTAATACCCATCCTCTAGTAACGTCTCAATCACTTGTACCCATCCCTGCAGGTAGAAGCGAACATCGTGCAGAACAGATGGACCACGGAAGTTGAAGAACACTACGACAGCACCAAACAAAGAGCCTCAGTCAGCCTCACGCGGAACGGGACAACTACTATATCCATATTTGACTTTAAGGCTGAGCAGAGGTAAGCGTTGTCCTTTAGTTTATGTCCCACGCCATTAAAAAGAAAACTTATTAAGTTATTACGCGGTTAAAAATGCAACCTGGCAGGACATTGTTGTCTTAACATACTGGTAAGAATATATAATCATGTCACTTATGTTTATTTTTCTTCACGGTAGTCAGGTCTTCGTGGGGGTTAGGTCTTCATGGGGGTTAGGTCTTCACGGTGGTTAGATCTTCATGTAGTTAGGTCTTCTTTGGGGTTAAGTCTTCATGGTTTTTAGATCTTCATTGGGGTTAGGTCTTCATGGGGGTTAGGTCTTCATGGTGGTTAGGTCTTCACGGTGGTTAGGTCTTCATGGGGGTTAGGTCTTCATGGTGGCTAGGTCTTCATGGGGGTTAGGTCTTCATGGGGGTTATGTCTTCACGGTGGTTAGATCTTCACGGTGGTTTGATCTTCATGGTGGTTAAATCTTCATGGTGGTTAGATCTTCATGGTAGTTAAATCTTCATGGTGGTTATGTCTTCATGGTGGTTAGATCTTCATAGGGGTTAGGTCTTCATGGTAGTTAAATCTTCATGGTGGTTATGTCTTCATGGTGGTTAGATCTTCATGGGGGTTAGGTCTTCATGGTGGTTAGGTCTTCATGGCAGTTAGATCTTCATGGTAGTTAAATCTTCATGGTGGTTATGTCTTCATGGTGGTTAGATCTTCATGGGGGTTAGGACTTCATGGTGGTTATGTCTTCATGGTGGTTAGGTCTTCATGTGGGTTAGGTCTTCATGGTAGTTAGATCTTCATGGTAGTTAGGTCTTCATGGTGGTTATGTCTACATAGTGGTTAGGTCTTCATGGGGGTTAGGTCTTCATGGCAGTTAGATCTTCATGGTAGTTAGGTCTTCATGGGGGTTAGGTCTTCATGGTGGTTAGGTCTTCATGGTGGTTAGGTCTTCATGGCAGTTAGATCTTCATGGGGGGTTAGGTCTTCATGGTAGTTAGGTCTTCATGGGGGTAAGGTCTTCATGGGGGTAAGGTCTTCATGGTGGTTAGGTCTTCATGGGGGTAAGGTCTTCATGGGGGTAAGGTCTTCATGGTGGTTAGGTCTTCATGGGGGTAAGGTCTTCATGGGGGTTATGTCTTCATGGTGGTTAGATCTTCATGGTGGTTAGGTCTTCGTGGTTGATTTTATTTGGACATCTTCCTGCCCAACATAGTCCGGTTAAAAGATACATATAATTGTGCTGTATAGAAGGCTACTTCTTTGTTTCCTTCATTCTCGTTATAATGGATTATAATGCACTGTGTTCAGTACCTGAAAGACTTGCGTATTATCTTTCAGTGCGTACGTTAGTGTCTGCTTCTTAATCTTAGTTGTTTAGATTTGATTTTTCTAGACCTTTTATAATATCTCATTTTCATAACTTTTTCTTAAGTAGTTCTAGTGTTTTAATCTAAATCTTGTAAGATCATAGCAAGATGGAGTTGACAGAGAAACTATTTTACGTACTAACATTTAATTACTCGCATCTGCAACATATTAACATCGAATTACTATCCACAGCTACATATTTGAATTTAATTACTTGTGTCTGTAATGCATATATAATAAGTATATAAGTAATGCATATTATACAAATAAAAGTAATGGTCATATCGAAGAAGTAATCATCACCAACATCCAGCATAAAAATAAAGAGGACAAATTTGAAACAGGCACAACGGTTCCAATACTTGGGCACAGTAATAACATCAGATGGAAGAAGCACCACAGAAATAAAAAGTAGAATAATCCAGGCCAAAATAGTGTTTCAGAAAATGTAAAACGTCTTATGCAGCATGTCCATTTCAATAGAAGTGAGTAAGAGGGTTCATCTGTGCTATATAGAATCAATTCCGACCTATGGAAGCAAATCATGGACAGTAGACAAACAAATGAAAAGACGATTAGAGGCCACAGAGATGGGATTTCTCAGAAGAATGTTGAAAGATTCCTGGACGGCTAAAAAGACCAATGAGGAAATTCTCAGAGGCCAATATAAAAAGGGAGCTAGTAAGAAACATCAGAAAGAAACAATCAACATTTTTCAGGGACATCATAAGCAGAGGAAAGTTAGAATATTCGGTTACAACTGGCATAATACAGGGAAAGAGAGATCGTGGACGACAAAGAGAAAAATACTAGATAGCTTGATGCCATGGCATGGAAAACAGTCAACAACAGAATTGATACGATGCACGGTAGAGAGAAGATAGTGGAAGGCCATGATCGCCTACGCCAACCGGTATGACACATGATGATGATGGTGTGATGGTGTGATGGTGTGATGTATTGAAAATGAATTAGTTGATAGGAGTTTGTGATCTCTCACCACCGGCCATCGAGTTGAGACCTTCAAGCCTCAAATTGTTCTTCTTCTCTTCTTGTGGGGGAACACAATCTGAGGCGAGTTGAGACCTTCAAGCCTCAAATTGTTCTTCTTCACTTCTTGTGGGGGAACACAATCTGAGGCGAGTTGAGACCTTCAAGCCTCAAATTGTTCTTCTTCACTTCTTGTGGGGGAACACAATCTGAGGCGAGTTGAGACCTTCAAGCCTCAAATTGTTCTTCTTCACTTCTTGTGGGGGAACACAATCTGAGGCGAGTTGAGACCTTCAAGCCTCAAATTGTTCTTCTTCTCTTCTTGTGGGGGAACACAATCTGAGGCGAGTTGAGACCTTCAAGCCTCAAATTGTTCTTCTTCACTTCTTGTGGGGGAACACAATCTGAGGCGAGTTGAGACCTTCAAGCCTCAAATTGTTCTTCTTCACTTCTTGTGGGGGAACACAATCTGAGGCGAGTTGAGACCTTCAAGCCTCAAATTGTTCCTCTTCACTTCTTGTGGGGGAACACAATCTGAGGCGATCGAAGACTCTTCTCGATCGATCACTTTTGGGTCCCACGATAGCTCAGTGGCTAGTGAACTGAATTAGAAAGGACAAGAGGTCGAGTTCAATCCTAATCGACGGCTTTCGGTTTCACCCAGCCGTAAATGAGTGCCGGAGTTTTTCTGGGAAAGTAAAGTGGCACAGGCGTAATACCGACCACATTACCCCAAAAATCATGTGCCGAAGGTCTGTAAAAATTATGGTCACTAACATCATGTTCCCTGTACACCACTTGACGGGACGGGGTACTTTACTTGTACTCTTGTTGTTTTGACTTATCTGTGTAACGTAGCAACAATTAAACACTCGTTTTTGCTGTGCAGGTATGGGCTTTATTGCATGTTTAAATCATCATCATCGAGTGCCGTCTCCACAACGAAGGTTGACTACCATGGAGCGCCATTCTGCTCTGTCTCTTGCTTTGATGGTGCAGGTTGTCATAGGCTGATTTGTCCATCGTTTGATGTTGCTCGTCCATGTTAGTTTTGGTCTGCCTCCGCCTCTTTTAACTTGTATTTTCCCCTCCAGGATTACTTTTAGTAGGCTGTTGTGTCTTTTAACATGGCCCAAAAATCGCATTTGTCTTGTTTGAATTGTGCTTAGTTGTTCTCTTTTTATTTTTAGTTGTTTTAAGACTTCGTCGTTTGTTTTCTTTTTCTTCCATCCAATTCTACCTATTCTTCTATAAATCCACATTTCAAAGGCTTCAATTCTCTGTTCTGTTTTCTTGTCTAATGTCCATGTTTCTGCACCATATAGGAATATTGAGAAGATGTAACATTTTGCTATTTTTAGTTTTAGCCCAGGTGTTATTTGTTTTGATGTTAGTATGTTCTTCATGACATTAACATTACTGTTTGCCATTCCTATTCTTTTGTTTATTTCAGTTGTACATTTTCCATCACTGGTTATAGTATGTCCAAGGTAGTTATAGTTCTGAACTGTCGTCCAGGTCTATTCCTTCAATTTTGATATCCACTTGTGGGTTTGGATTTTAAATATTCTTGTTAAATTACAGGTACGACATCTATTCAAACGGCACGTGCAGAGCACGACCCTCCGAGAATGACTTCTTTGGTTTTGTGGCCAGAAACAAACACAACAGACCTGTCATGGCAACAGTTAACGAAGTATTTCGATTTGGGACTCAGTTTAACATTACCTACGTCGCGCAAGAAACACTTCGGGGAATTCCTGTCAATCACTGGACATCTTGTCAGGTGATAATAATATTGAGTTATTGAGTGATTGAGTTATTGAGTTATTTGCAGGTCATCATAATTGCACTCCGAACATGTCCATAGGTGCTCAGGTCCCCTCCTCAGCAAGTCCCGCAGTGCCCAGCGACTGACGACTCCAGTTCTGTGTTGGTTGATAAGTCTTCTTACACGTCCCCTAAGTTTCTCATTTCTGGCTGTGCCCATCCTAACTCTCATCTCTTTCATCCGAAGGAGTGACGTGGATTTGTGGTTGTCGAAGTCCTGTGACCTTCCCACATCTCGGAGGGCATTGATGATGTCCGCCCGATCCATTGGTTGACCGTCCTCAACGACAGCGCAGCTAACCAACCTGTCCGCTCTTTCATTTCCCCGTACTCCCGCATGTCCGGAGACATAAGCAAAGAGGACCTTATGTATTTTGGATTTCTGCAATGACTCTACCATTTGCATGCTTACAGAGCCCGCCTCCACATTTTTTATCATGCTCATCGAAATACTCAGTATACATGCGTGGGTGTAGTCTTGTGACTCTAACCAGATGAATGCCCTAGTCACTGCCATCACCTCCATCGTCATGCTACTCGTGGTCACGACGTATGCACCACTGTCTTCCTTGACTATTCTGCCTGCCGAGCGTGCTGTAAATGCCCATACACTTCATTGGTGTCGTATTACAGATCCGTCTGTATAGATGACTGCATCTTTCTCATCGGTGTTATCGCAGATGAGACCGTTGACCTCAACCACGACCGGGTTCTGTTCCCTACTTTTCCTGTCGAGTGTGACAAAACACGAAAAAGTCCCTTTGAATGACGTAGGCACCGGTATCCACTCCTCACCAACGCTGAGATTGGTAAGCCCACAGATCTATTTGATGACATCTTCTGCTTGGCCCACCCATGATTTGCCTCTTTTTAGCCTGTCACCTTTCCCTGTGTTGAGCACGTGGCGCAATGGATGCTCTGTATCTGTACTAATCTTCAGGTATGCTCGTGCTCTCCAGATCTTGATTCTGTCATCCATGGTTGGAAAGTCAAGAAGATACCTCATTACTACCCAGGGAGTGTCCCTGTTAAAATAATAATGAGTAATGAATAATGATTCTCTTAATGTAAGATTTGTTTAATTTCGATAAATACAATTTTATTTTATAGTTTATTAATATTTATATTTTGGGATTACAAATAGATGGGTGGGGGAACCAAAATCTTGAAAGTGTTTAGTGCCTCTGAGGGTCTTAATTCGGCCCTGCGAGAAGAGGAGTATGGTTGGGTCCACGATGTGTATATTCTGATACTGGGGAGTCTAGATGTGGAAAAGTGATCTGGTCGATGTTCCGTCTGGGAACGGTAGATGTATCGACAATCAGCACTTTACAAGAATAATTAGTCTGTGCTCATTTAGAAAAATTATGAGACGGGCCTTGGAGCGGATATGGGGGACACTCCGACTGCAAGGAAACTGATTTCATGAATAGAATAGAAATGAAGAGAAGAGAATATATGTTAGTGTGTATGTTTTCTTTTTTAATCATCCACATATTTTTAGATAATGTGGTCAGCATCACGCCAGTGCCGTATTTTTTTTAAGACGAAAGGCACAGTACTTAATTATGGCTGGGTGAACCTAAAAGCCGTCGGTCAGAATAGAACCTGATAACGTACCGTTATGTTATGCTAGGATCATCATCACTGTACTCCGGGGAGACACATAGGTGATCCAATCTTCTCCTAAAAAATACAGAAAACATCCGAAGAGAATTGTGAGCCAAGTTCACGAACTCCGTCGCACGATCTGGGATCCATCTGGGTAGATTTCTTACAATTTGTTTCCGGGACAGC
Source organism: Megaustenia siamemsis (assembly GCA_032433765.1). Taxonomy (NCBI): domain Eukaryota; kingdom Metazoa; phylum Mollusca; class Gastropoda; order Stylommatophora; family Ariophantidae; genus Megaustenia; species Megaustenia siamemsis. Next base: position 8,056,224 of record JAVIAB010000107.1, on the reverse strand, counting down.
TGCCGTTTCACCTACACTTTTTTACTTATATAAATCAAAGGATATTTAACGTGCGTAGAGTGCACATGAGACCACCTTTTTACCGTTATCCGAGAAAGCTAGACATTGGATCTCGCTAATGAGGGACCAGGAGAGGTAAAGCCACGAAGAAATCACGGATTCGAACTCAAGACCTTCCTGTCCTCACAAACACACCCCTATCTATAACCGTGTCTACCTTCTCATCTCTTGTATGTACCACCTCACAAACACACCCCTATCTATAACCATGTCTACCTTCTCATCTCTTGTATGCACCACCTCACAAACACACCTCTATCTATAACCATGTCTACCTTCTCATCTCTTGTGTGTACCACCTCACAAACACACCCCTATCTATAACCATGTCTACCTTCTCATCTCTTTATGTACCACCTCACAAACACACCTCTATCTATAACCATGTCTACCTTCTCATCTCTTGTATGTACCACCTCACAAACACACCCCTATCTATAACCGTGTCTACCTTCTCATCTCTTGTATGTACCACCTCACAAACACACCCCTATCTATAACCATGTCTACCTTCTCATCTCTTGTATGTACCACCTCACAAACACACCCCTATCTATAACCGTGTCTACCTTCTCATCTCTTGTATGTACCACCTCACAAACACACCCCTATCTATAACCATGTCTACCTTCTCATCTCTTGTATGTACCACCTCACAAACACACCTCTATCTATAACCGTGTCTACCTTCTCATCTCTTGTATGTACCACCTCACAATTACCAGCTTTAACAAATCTTGTTTTCCTCTCATCCTTGTTCTCATCTCTTATATATGTACCACCTCACAATTTCCAGCTTTGACAAATCTTGTTTTCCTCTCATCTCTTATATATGTACCACCTCACAATTACCAGCATTAACAAATCTTGTTTTCCTCTCATCTCTTATATGTACCACCTCACAATTACCAGCATTAACAAATCATGTTTTCCTCTCATCTCTTATATGTACCACCTCACAATTACCAGCTTTGACAAATCTTGTTTTCCTCTCATCTCTTATATGTACCACCTCACAATTAACAGCCTTGACAAATCTTGTTTTCCTCTCATATCGACAGAACTGGGAAAATCTCGGTGCCAAGTTTCAGCTGGACTATTACTTCACCGTTCCGGACTACACGACTGCGTCAGGCCAAACAGAGATCCCTGTCCGTGCCATTCTCAAAGGGGTGGCCAGGAATATCGACTCGTCCAACGACCAGATCATTGGAATGTGAGTACCAGCGAGGTCCGTAACTCTTCTATGGGAGGGAAGCTTACTAAATAGGGGGAACATGAACCTAGCATATTCCACATAGGTTCTCTCACCAACACTCAGGGGCGTAGAATGGGCGCCAGCGCCCAGGGAAAGACAAATAATGCGTTTCAGGCCTAACTTTTTAATGTTTATTATTACTAATTTACAATCTGGGAAAACTTAGGGACTAAGAGATAGAGGAAAGCTAAGAGAAAAGATACCAGACAGCTTTAAAGAATGACTTGGTAACAACAGAAATTATAAATATATGTCGAGATCGCGAGTTGTGGAGAGACATGATCACCTACTCCAGCAAGCATAGTACTTGATGATTTTATTTTATTATTTTTTTTTTTTTGCATGAAATTTTTCACCCCTAAAATTGTTGCGCTCTTAATTAACAACTCCCCTTCCGGTACGACTCTCGTTACGCCACTAACAACTGCCCTTCCGGTGCGACTCTCCTATCACCATTAACAACTCCCCTTCCGGTGCGATTCTCGTTAAGCCACTAACAACTGCCCTTCCGGTGCGACTCGCATTTCACCATTAACAACTCCCCTTCCGGTGCGACTCTCGTTACGCCATTAACAACTCCCCTTCCGGTGTGACTTTCATTTCACCATTAACAACTCTCCTTCCGGTGCGATTCTCATTACGCCACTAACAACTGCCCTTCCGATGTGACTCCCATTACACCACTAACAACATTACACCCAAACCCTAAACAAAATGTTTTGTATTTCTCTAGTCTTTAGAAAGGTATCATTTAGCCATAAATCGTTATCCTAACAAAAAATATCTTATTTTCCTTTTTTTTTCCTTTCTCTCTCTTCAACAAACACTTTCCAGGCCGTCCTGCTCCTTGCCATTCTCTTAAGATCATTCATTGTCTTCCCCGTTATCTTCATCTCTGCTCCCACGTCTTCTCCGTGTATATTTTAACCTCTGTCGTTGTCCAGCCATAGATATTGTTTTATAATGAGTAATATAGATTACCATGAAAGAATCCCCCTGCTAACCACTATCATGAGGAGAGTGTATCGTCCATTCGCCGTTAGCCTAAAATCATCATCATGAAGTACCGGCGCTGCTGGCGCAGGTGATCATGTCTCTCCACTACTTTCGATTTCGACAGTTATTTATCATTTCTGTTGACTTTCTGCCAAGCCATTCTCTTAAGCTATCTGGTATTTTTTCACTTTGCTCCCCTCTATCTCTTCGTCCCTCAATTTTCCCAGTTCTTACAATATATTCCAGTTGTTCTATTCTCATTACATGACCAAAAAATGATGATTGTTTCTTCCCAATATTGGAAATTAGCTCTCTTTTTGCTTTGACCTCTTTCAGAACATTTTCATTACTCTTCTTAGCCGTCCATGGTATTCTCAACATTCTTCTGTAAAACCACATTTCTACAGACTCCAGTGATTTTCTTTTTGTTGTCCTATTGTCCATGATTCACATCCAAATGTTAAGACTGGCTCTACATAACATTTAAGAACTCTTTTTCTTGTTTCTATTGTCAAAAATGGATTGCATAGTATCTTCCTCATTTTTTGGAAAGCTGCTTTTTAGCGTAAAATACTCTCTGAATAATCAGTGATATAGAAGACGACATAAGAGCAAGCGCAACCAGACTCGAGACCACTGGTGAGAAATGAAAGTCCTCACTATTCGTTGATGAAATGTTCTCACTATTCGTTGATGAAAGTCCTCACTATTCGTTGTTGAAAGTCCTCACTATTCGTTGGTGAAAGTCCTCACTAAACGTTGGTGAAAGTCCTCACTATTCGTTGATGAAAGTCCTCACTATTCGTTGATGAAAGTCCTCACTATTCGTTGATGTACCTCGAGTCTTGTGTTGGTCAGATGACTGAAGTTGGACGGAAGAAGCGTGTCTGTCTGTTATTCAGTCAGAAAACATGGCGAGAGAGAAAATAAAAATCCTCAGATTACTGGCTTGGGTACCTAGATTGTAACAAGTTGTCAGCGCGAATCTAAAGCTACCTCACACGGTCACAACTGTCAACTACAACATAACTCGTCTTTTGCTTTTTTTTTTTTTGTTCTCCAGCTTTTACCTCTGACGAAGTCCCTATAGACTAAGAACTGAATTTTGAGTGTTAATCAATTTTTCCCTGGCAGCCGTGTGCACAAGGGTCTCTCGCCGCACAGGCAGATAACTCCGACTTCGGAGGTACTCATATTTTTTCCGTCGATGAGTAATTGACGTTTCAAGCCTAGCCTCGCTGCTGAGACCAGGTGTGGTTGCCGCAGAGAGAAATCATAAATTAAAATACCAACAGGTGCAGCAGGGATTTGAACCCATAACCTCTCTGTCTCGAGGCTGGGGTCTTGCCTCGAGACCAACCAGTCCCCATAACTCATCGACTTCTTTTTAAGGACGGATTGAGACGAAGATAGGTTACGCTAGCTTAGCCACTGACACCGTATGAAAGATAACCGCATACCAAAAGATATACTTTATGAACAACTAGCAGATGTTAGGGGCCTTGGTAGTCTAGTTGGGAAAACCACTCTACTAGGCAACCGATGTTCGTACAACCGTGTTCGATTCCCGATAGAAGCAGCGTGTTGTGCTCGTGGTTGAAAAAAAACCCAAAAAACTCGCGGTTGACCCAGGTTCTGACAGAAATGGGTACTATTCAAGTTTCGTACTTTACCTTTACCTTAATTAGCAGATGGCAAAAGAACTAGGGGGCACCCAACACTACCATTTATAATCTTGTGTAAACATGACATGAAGTCTCTGAACATAAACCCTGCAGCATGAGAAGACATAACTGCAGACCGCAATCTTTGGAAACACACTCTATAGTTCCAACTCAAGCAAGAAACAGACAGATTCATAGAAAAAGAGAATATACTGCTAAATTAAAGAACACAAATATTTCCAAGGGGCGCTGCAAAATCCATAGTAAACTATAATTGACGGAGCCTACTACTACTGCTACTACTACTACTACTGCTACTGCTACTGCTACTGCTACTGCTACTGCTACTACTACTGCTACTGCTACTATTGCTACTACTACTACTGCTACTGCTACTGCTACTGCTACTATTACTACTACTGCTACTGCTACTATTGCTACTACTACTCCTGCTACTGCTACTACTACTGCTACTGCTACTACTACTACTACTGCTACTATTGCTACTACTACTACTGTTACTGCTACTACTACTACTACTACCACTACTACCACTACTACTACTACCACTACTACCACTACTACTACTACTACTACCACTACAACTACTACTACTACTACTACCACCACTACTACTACTTCTACCACTACCACTACTACTACAATTACTACTACTACTACTACTACAACAACTACAACTACTACTACAACTACTACTACTACTACTACTACTACTACTAATGCTACTACCACCACCACCACCACCACCCCCACTACTAACGAAGAAGTTTAATCGTTATACAAACCTAGAAGAAGAGACAACAATTTTCAGTTGACTCCGATGTTTCACTAATCTTGACTGCGCATGTGCAGACATATAAAGCCCCAATTTCCCGCAAAGTTTAAAGCAGCGTCGACAACTCTGTCTAAGAAACATTTCAGGGGAAGACTTATGTTTACAACACTCGGGGAAAAAAAAAACACAAGTAATCAACAACAACAAAAAATAAAACAATAGATGGTCCGAAGCAGGATCGTACCCGTACTCCTTGGCACAGCGCCTTGCCACGAGATCCAAACGCTTGAGCATGACTATTGTTTAGTGTTACGACCGTAACTCGGGAATAAATTGTATATCTGTATTTTCCTATTATAAATATCACAGTTGAGGGAATACATCTGGAGACAGTCCAGAGCTACAACTACCTGGCACATACTATAACCATGATGGAAAATGTAAAATTGAAATAAACAAAAGGATAGGTATGGCAAAAAGTAATTTTAATGCCATGAAAAATATACTAACAACAAAACAAATATCAGCAGGGCTGAAACTAAGAATGGCAAAATGTTACATCTTCTCAATATTCCTGTATGGTGCAGAAACATGGACATTAGACAAGAAAACAGAACAGAGAATCGAAACCTTTGAAATGTGGATTTATAGAAGAATAGGTAGAATTGGATGGATGAAAAATAAAACAAACGATGAAGTCTTAAAACAACTAAAAATGAAAAGAGAACTACTAAGCACAATTCAAACAAGACGAATGCGATTTTTGGGCCATATTAAAAGACACAACAGCCTACTAAAAGTAATATTGGAAGGGAAAATACAAGGTAAAAGAGGCAGAGGCAGACCAAGACTAACATGGACGAGTAACATCAAAAGGTGGACAAGTCAATCTATGATACCCTTCACCATCAAAGCAAGAAACAGAGTAGAATGGCGATCCATGGTAGCCAACCTTCGTTGCGGAGAAGGCACTCAATGATGATGATGATGATTTTCCTATTAAGACAAGTAATTATCCCCCGGATAAGAGAGGGCAGAATACTTGCTTTGCAGACAAACATTTATAGGACGAAACATCCACGCATAGTAGTCTCCAGTGGTTTAGACTGAAGACAAATAATAATAAATATTTATTATGGAGGGAAAGTTCTGAGGCGATAAATCAGCGAATCATTTCAGGATATGATGTATGGTTTACAACACTCAGGAAAAAATCACAAGTAATCAACAACAGAAACAAACAAAACACACAATAGATGGTCTGAAGCCGGATCGAACCCGTACACCTCGGCACGTTGCCTTGTCACTAGAACCAAACGCTAGAGCATACTTTATCCCCGAGTTGTGTTCGTAACCCGATTCTATACTCGTGAGTGCACATGAGTGAAAGACATCGTCAATGATAGCTATCTTCAGCAGCTGAACTGAAGTAGCCGAATTGGCTGTGTGCTCTATCGTATGGTTTTCGCGGCAAGGCGCTGTGTCGAGGAGTATGGGTTCGATCCTGTTTCGCACCATCTATTGTTCTCAGTTTTTTTTTTTTTTTGTCTTGTTGATTATTTGAGATAATTTGTTTTTCCTAGTTCTGTAAACATACTTCTTCCCCTGAAATGATTCACTGATCTGTGGCCTCGCAAGTTCCCCTGAAATGATTCACTGATCTATGGCCTCGCAAGTTCCCCTGAAATGATTCACTGATCTATGGCCTCGCAAGTTCCCCTGAAATGATTCACTGATCTATGGCCTCGCAAGTTCCCCTGAAATGATTCACTGATCTATGGCCTCGCAAGTTCCCCTGAAATGATTCACTGATCTATGGCCTCGCAAGTTCCCCTGAAATGATTCACTGATCTATGGCCTCGCAAGTTCCCCTGAAATGATTCACTGATCTATGGCCTCGCAAGTTCCCCTGAAATGATTCACTGATCTATGGCCTCGCAAGTTCCCCTGAAATGATTCACTGATCTATGGCCTCGCAAGTTCCCCTGAAATGATTCACTGATCTATGGCCTCGCAAGTTCCCCTGAAATGATTCACTGATCTATGGCCTCGCAAGTTCCCCTCCATAATAATATTCGTTTGTTATTATTTGTCTCCCTTAATCTGTCCGAGTCTGTTAGTCGGTGCGGCTTCACGGGATGTGACTGCTGCAAGGGGATAAACTCGAGCGTTGAAGCAAATCGAATTAAACCAGAGACACTTCATCTTAAGCTACAGGAAGCCAAGGATATGTAATCCCCTCTGCTTGATGAACAGACATTTCTCCCTAGAACGTCCCTAGCATGCACTTACAAATTATTGTGTCGATTCTTCACTGGGGACAATTAAGAGTTTTCATTTCTTTCTTTTGCCTCCTGTTTTCTTTCATACTATCATACTTGTTTGGGTGGTCTAGAGGCAATGCGTCGGTCTTTGGACTGGAATGTCCCGGCTTCGAATCCAGCGGTGGTAGTTTTTCCACTTCCAATCCGTGGTTTCCTCGTGGCTTTACCCTCTTCTGGTCTCTGGGTTGTGCGATCCGAAAACAGAAGCTCCCGTGTGCACTCGCGCACGTTAAAGCGCCTTTGACAGATTAAAACTCGAAGATTGTTTATTTGTTTTTCTTGTTAGGATCGCCATTGCTGCACACTGGACGAACCCATAGGTGCTACGATAACCTTCGAAAATCTCAAGAAAATCCGTAGAGAATCCTGGCCCAGGTGCACGAACTCCGTAGCACGGCCTGGTATCCACCGGCGCGGTAGGTTTCCGATGGTAAATTTGCCCGGGCAGCCGCCATGTTTATGGCCCACTATTTTCGATTTTAACTGCTAAGAGCCCTTTAACGTGCGCGAGTGCACACGGGGGCCTCCTGTTTATTGCCGTTATCCAAGAGGACTAGACATCGAATCTCACTAGCCTAGAGAGCTGGGGAGAATAATCTCATAAAGAAACCAAGGATTAATTTTTCCTGTTTTTGAAAAATTACCACCGCTTCCGGTGAGCTTTGAACTCGGGGCCTTCCTGTCCTGAGAGTGACATCGTACCTCTAGACCACCCAGCATCTTCATCATCCATCCTTAAAAGGGCGTTGTGTTGGCGTAGATACGCTGCATTGTGGACTACTTGCGCCTGTCGGCCTAACACATCCGACTTCATCACGGCATTTTTGAGTGCCAGGTTGTCTTCCCACTTCGATCCCTACTCGCTTGGCCAGACTATACTGGTTAGTCTGTTTTTAAAGGCACCGCGAAGAGGTGGGGTAGGGTCCAGATGATTCTGATATACTGATCTTGGCACAAGCCATCAACTATGAGTCGTTGACAGCTTCCAGCTCTGTTGCTTTCAAGCTTCCTTTTACATATTACATGCTTGAGGACTTTCTTTCTTTCAAGCTTCCTTTTACATATTACATGCTTGATGACTTTCTTTCTTTCAAGCTTCCTTTTACATATTACATGCTTGATGACTTTCTTTCTTTCAAGCTTCCTTTTACATATTACATGCTTGATGACTTTCTTTCTTTCAAGCTTCCTTTTACATATTACATGCTTGATGACTTTCTTTCTTTCAAGCTTCCTTTTACATATTCCACGCGCGGCTTGATGACTTTCTTTCTTTCAAGCTTCCTTTTACATATTACATGCTTGAGGACTTTCTTTCTTTCAAGCTTCCTTTTACATATTACATGCTTGATGACTTTCTTTCTTTCAAGCTTCCTTTTACATATTACATGTTTGAGGACTTTCTTTCTTTCAAGCTTCCTTTTACATATTACATGCTTGATGACTTTCTTTCTTTCAAGCTTCCTTTTACATATTACATGCTTGATGACTTTCTTTCTTTCAAGCTTCCTTTTACATATTACATGCTTGAGGACTTTCTTTCTTTCAAGCTTCCTTTTACATATTACATGCTTGATGACTTTCTTTCTTTCAAGCTTCCTTTTACATATTACATGCTTGATGACTTTCTTTCTTTCAAGCTTCCTTTTACATATTACATGCTTGATGACTTTCTTTCTTTCAAGCTTCCTTTTACATATTCCACGCGCGGCTTGATGACTTTCTTTCTTTCAAGCTTCCTTTTACATATTACATGCTTGAGGACTTTCTTTCTTTCAAGCTTCCTTTTACATATTACATGCTTGATGACTTTCTTTCTTTCAAGCTTCCTTTTACATATTACATGCTTGATGACTTTCTTTCTTTCAAGCTTCCTTTTACATATTACATGCTTGATGACTTTCTTTCTTTCAAGCTTCCTTTTACATATTACATGTTTGAGGACTTTCTTTCTTTCAAGCTTCCTTTTACATATTACATGCTTGATGACTTTCTTTCTTTCAAGCTTCCTTTTACATATTACATGCTTGATGACTTTCTTTCCTTCAAGCTTCCTTTTACATATTACATGTTTGAGGACTTTCTTTCTTTCAAGCTTCCTTTTACATATTCCACGCGCGGCTTGATGACTTTCTTTCTTTCAAGCTTCCTTTTACATATTACATGCTTGATGACTTTATTTCTTTCAAGCTTCCTTTTACATATTACATGCTTGATGACTTTCTTTCTTTCAAGCTTCCTTTTACATATTACATGCTTGATGACTTTCTTTCTTTCAAGCTTCCTTTTACATATTACATGCTTGATGACTTTCTTTCTTTCAAGCTTCCTTTTACATATTACATGCTTGATGACTTTCTTTCTTTCAAGCTTCCTTTTACATATTACATGCTTGATGACTTTCTTTCTTTCAAGCTTCTTTTTACATATTACATGCTTGAGGACTTTCTTCCTTTCAAGCTTCCTTTTACATATTACATGTTTGAGGACTTTCTTTCTTTCAAGCTTCCTTTTACATATTACATGCTTGATGACTTTCTTTCAAGCTTCCTTTTGCATATTCTACTCGCGGCTTGAGGACTTTCTTTTTTCTTTCTTTCTTTCTTTCTTTCTTTCTTTCTTTCTTTCTTTCTTTCTTTCTTCGTCAGAGGTAAAAGCTGGCGAACGAATAAAAAAAAAAATGTCCCCATCTGTTCACCTCGTTCGATTACTTCCCCTATGACTTATATTTGAATACCCCCCTCCCCGTTAATTTATGTTCGACCTCTACTTCGTGTGTTTACTTAGCTCTCATTTTCTCTCATTCCCCACTTACAGACACACCTTCCACCACATTTATGAGTTTAACTCATTCCGCGCCGGGCCAGTGTTAAATGAGGAAGTCTTCCAGATCCCACCTGGAATATTTTGTAGCGGTAGGAACGACAACCGGCCTCTCCCGGAAATACCAAACCAGTTGGAGTTATCTCTAGAGGTAATTACGTCTACCGTGTTTACGTGCTCTGCAATCTCCCATTGTGTCACGTTTATCAATGACGAAAATTGAAAAAAAAATGAAAAGGTGATATGGTAATAGCTTTACACAGGTGAGAAACAAAACAAAAGGAGAACGACGTTTCGACCAAAATGCCTTCAGCAGGAAGCACAAATGTCCTTATATATTTGTGTATTGTGGTTTGTTGTTCCTGCTGAAGGCCTTTTGGTCGAAACGTCGTTGTACTTTTATTTTGTTGTTCACCTACGTAAAGCTGATACCATTCCACTTTTTCTTGTTTTTTTAATTTTTGTCACTATCATCAGCTTTACAGTAGCTTCGCATTTCTATGCATCTTGATGGCTTTACTCATGTTTATCAAGTCTTATTTGTCTGTTCGTTGTCCTACAATCTCGCATTGCGTCATGTTTATCAAGTCTTATTTGTCTCTTCGATTGTCCCACAATGTCGCATTGCGTCATATTTATCAAGTCTTATTTGTCTGTTCGTTGTCCTACAATCTCGCATTGCGTCATGTTTATCAAGTCTTATTTGTCTGTTCGTTGTCCTACAATCTCGCATTGCGTCATGTTTATCAAGTCTTATTTGTCTGTTCGTTGTCCTACAATCTTTCATTGCGTCATGTTTATCAAGTCATATTTGTCTCTTCGATTGTCCCACAATGTCGCATTGCGTCATGTTTATCAAGTCTTATTTGTCTGTTCGTTGTCCTACAATCTCGCATTGCGTCATGTTTATCAAGTCTTATTTGTCTGTTCGATTGTCCCACAATGTCGCATTGCGTCATGTTTATCAAGTCTTATTTGTCTGTTCGTTGTCCTACAATCTCGAATTGCGTCATATTTATCAAGTCTTATTTGTCTGTTCGATTGTCCTACAATGTCGCATTGCGTCATGTTTATCAAGTCTTATTTGTCTGTTCGTTGTCCTACAATCTCGCATTGCGTCATGTTTATCAAGTCTTATTTGTCTGTTCGTTGTCCTACAAACTCGCATTGCGTCATGTTTATCAAGTCTTATTTGTCTGTTCGTTGTCCTACAAACTCGCATTGCGTCATGTTTATCAAGTCTTATTTTTCTGTTCGTTGTCCTACAATCTCGAATTGCGTCATATTTATCAAATCTTATTTGTCTGTTCGATTGTCCTACAATGTCGCATTGCGTCATGTTTATCAAGTCTTATTTGTCTGTTCGTTGTCCTACAATCTCGCATTGTGTTATGTTTATCAAGTCTTATTTGTCTGTTCGTTTGTCCTACAATCTCGCATTGCGTCATGTTTATCAAGTCTTATTTGTCTGTTCGTTGTCCTACAATCTTGGATTGTATCAAAAGTACCATGTTTCATTTGTCTATTTCCACCGTGTCTGTTTCCTTGGAGAAAAGAAAGAGCGGGCAGGTTGGATGCACTGTCGTTGAAGATGGTCAACCAATGGATCGGGAGGCACATCATCAATGTCCTCCAAGATATAGGAAGGACACAGAACTTCGACAACCATGAGTCCACGTCACTCCTTCGGATGAAAGAGATGGGAGTTAAAATGGGCACAGCCAGAAACGAGAAACTTAGTGGGCGTGTAAGAAGACTTATCAACCAACACAGAACTGGAGTCGTAAGAGCCGCCAGACACTGCGGGACTTGCTGAGGAGGGGATCTGAGCAACTATGGACATGTTCGGAGTGTAATGATGATGATCCGCAAATAACTCAATAAGAATATCTCCCTGTCCTACAATCTTGGATTGAGTCATAAGTACCAAGTTTTATTTGTTTGAGTTCCACGTGTCCAAAAATCTCCGCTTGTCTTGTATCTGTCAAGTGTTATTTCTTTGTTCTACCCTATTCTTGCAATCTCTAATCGAGTCATAAGTTTCACGTTTTTGTTTGTTTGTTTGTTTATGTTGCTTTTGTTCTATAATTCCAAACGGTATCATAAACAGCGTTTTCTTTCTATATAAAAGTGTACCTTTATCATCTTACATCATAAAACGCGAAAATCATCAAGTACCAAGACTCTGAGGATGAGATGTAATTACATCTGCTTTATCGTTGTTAACAATAAAACATGAAATTGTGTCATGTTTATATCTAGTTACATCTGCTTTATCGTTGTTAACAATAGTAACATGAAATTGTGTCATGTTTATATCTAGTTACATCTGCTTTATCGTTGTTAACAATAGTAACATGAAATTGTGTCATGTTTATATCTAGTTACATCTGCTTTATCGTTGTTAACAATAGTAACATGAAATTGTGTCATGTTTATATCTAGTTACATCTGCTTTATCGTTGTTAACAATAGTAACATGAAATTGTGTCATGTATATATCTAGTTACCTGTCCTTCACTTGCTCTACAATCTCAGATTGTGTCATGTATATATCTAGTTACCTGTGCTCCACTTGCTCTACAAACTCAGATTGTGTCATGTATATATCTAGTTACCTGTGCTCCACTTGCTCTACAATCTCAGAATGTGTCATGTATGTCTAGTTACATGTTCTCCACTTGCTCTACAATCTCAGATTGTGTCATGTATATCTAGTTACCTGTGCTCCACTTGCTCTACAATCTCATATTGTGTCATGTATATGTAGTTACATGTCCTCCACTTGCTCTACAATCTCATATTGTGTCATGTATATGTAGTTACCTGTGCTCCACTTGCTCTACATTCTCATATTGTGTCATGTATATGTAGTTACTTGTGCTCCACTTGCTCTACAATCTCATATTGTGTCGTGTATATCTAGTTACCTGTGCTCCACTTGCTCTGCAATCTCATATTGTGTCATGTATATCTAGTTACCTGTCCTCCACTTGCTCTACAATCTCAGATTGTGTCATGTATATATCTAGTTACCTGTGCTCCACTTGCTCTAGAATCTCATATTGTGTCATGTATATGTAGTTACCTGTGCTCCATTTGCTCTTCAATCTCAGATTGTGTCATGCATATCTAGTTACCTGTGCTCCACTTGCTCTACAATCTCAGATTGTGTCATGTATATGTAGTTACCTGTGCTCCACTTGCTCTACAATCTCAGATTGTGTCATGTATATCTAGTTACCTGTGCTCCACTTGCTCTACAATCTCAGATTGTGTCATGTATATCTAGTTACCTGTGCTCCACTTGCTCTACAATCTCAGATTGTGTTATGTATATGTAGTTACCTGTGCTCCACTTGCTCTAGAATCTCAGATTGTGTCATGTATATATAGTTACCTGTGCTCCACTTGCTCTACAATCTCAGATTGTGTCATGTATATGTAGTTACCTGTGCTCCACTTGCTCTACAATCTCAGATTGTGTCATGTATATCTAGTTACCTGTGCTCTACTTTCTCTACAATCTCAGATTGTGTTATGTATATGTAGTTACCTGTGCTCCACTTGCTCTAGAATCTCATATTGTGTCATGCATATGTAGTTACTTGTGCTCCACTTGCTCTACAATCTCAGATTGAGTCATGTATATCTAGTTACCTGTGCTCCACTTGCTCTACAATCTCAGATTGAGTCATGTATATCTAGTTACATGTCCTTCACTTGCTCTACAATCTCAGATTGTGTCATGTATATATCTAGTTACCTGTGCTCCACTTGCACTACAATCTCAGATTGTGTCATGTATATATCTAGTTACCTGTGCTCCATTTGCTCTACAATCTCAGATTGTGTCATGTATATATCTAGTTACATGTCCTTCACTTGCTCTACAATCTCAGATTGTGTCATGTATATATCTAGTTACCTGTGCTCCACTTGCTCTACAATCTCAGATTGTGTCATGTATATATCTAGTTACCTGTGCTCCACTTGCACTACAATCTCAGATTGTGTCATGTATATATCTAGTTACCTGTGCTCCTATTGTTCTATAAACAACGTTTTCATACGAACCTGCACTAACAAAGACAGTTGAATACATTGTGTGCATCTTTGTAAGATAGTTATTCCAGAAAGAAGCAGGCGACCACAGCTAGAATATCTCATGTACGACTTCCGGCACAAGTTGCAGCAGACGACCGTTATAGATACGACAGTTACAGCAACAGGTATGGGCCAGCTTAGTCCAGATCAAAGCGGTTCTAGTCTGGTGACCACCACGAGACGTATTATCAGAGATTACCAAAGTGGTCTAGTCTACATTACACATATGGTAGGTCTCGTCTCATTATTCATTCAGTATCATAATCTTTGTTCTTAAATGTTATGTAGAGCCAGCCTAAACATATGATGTGAATCATGGACAATAGGACACAAGACAAGAAAATCACTGGAGTCTGTTGAAATGTGATTTTACAGAAGAATGTTGAGAATACCATGGACAGCTAAGAAGAGTAATGAAAACGTTCTGAAAGAGTCTAAAGCAAAAAGAGAGCTAATTTCCAATATTAGGAAGAAACAATCATCACTTTTTGGCCATGTAATGAGAAGAGAACAACTTGAATATATTCTAACAACTGGGAAAATTGAGGGACGAAGAGATAGAGGGAAGCAAAGAGAAAAAATAACAGACAGCTTAAGAGAATGGCCTGGCAGAAGGTCAACAAGAGAAATGATAAATAACTGTCGTGATCGAAAGTTGTGGAGAGACATGATCACCTACGACAGCAGGTCCGGTACTTGATTATGATGATCATCATCATCTTTGAATCAATACGTACTTTGTTCATTTCTAGTTATCTTAACTTTAATGTGTTCTTTAAAAGTTGCATTTTCCAGTCATTCTATTTCTTTTTACCTTCCTTGTATGCCTTTCAACGCCGAGGGGAGATATAGATTGTTGTTCTTTATCTTTTCTGTTTAGTTTCTCATGTTGTTATGTTTCCTTGTGTTTCCAATATTCCGTTAATCCATTTTTGCCACTAACTCGGAAGTCATAAAAGAAACAAGAGATGATGTCACTAACTCGGAAGAAATCAGAGGTACAAGAGGTGATGTAGCTAACTCGGAAGTCATCAGAGGTACAAGAGATGATGTCACTAACTCGGAAGTCATCAGAGGTACAAGAGGTGATGTAGCTAACTCGGAAGTCATCAGAGGTACAAGAGGTGATGTAGCTAACTCGGAAGTAATCAGAGGTACAAGAGGTGATGTAGCTAACTCGGAAGTCATCAGAGGTACAAGAGATGATGTCACTAACTCGGAAGTAATCAGAGGTACAAGAGGTGATGTAGCTAACTCGGAAGTCATCAGAGGTACAAGAGGTGATGTAGCTAACTCGGAAGTAATCAGAGGTACAAGAGGTGATGTAGCTAACTCGGAAGTCATCAGAGGTACAAGAGATGATGTAGCTAACTCGGAAGTCATCAGAGGTACAAGAGATGATGTAGCTAACTCGGAAGTCATCAGAGGTACAAGAGGTGATGTAGCTAACTCGGAAGTAATCAGAGGTACAAGAGGTGATGTAGCTAACTCGGAAGTAATCAAAGGTACAAGAGGTGATGTAGCTAACTCGGAAGTAATCAGAGGTACAAGAGGTGATGTAGCTAACTCGGAAGTCATCAGAGGTACAAGAGATGATGTAGCTAACTCGGAAGTCATCAGAGGTACAAGAGATGATGTAGCTAACTCGGAAGTCATCAGAGGTACAAGAGGTGATGTAGCTAACTCGGAAGTAATCAGAGGTACAAGAGGTGATGTAGCTAACTCGGAAGTCATCAGAGGTACAAGAGGTGATGTAGCTAACTCGGAAGTAATCAGAGGTACAAGAGGTGATGTAGCTAACTCGGAAGTAATCAGAGGTACAAGAGGTGATGTAGCTAACTCGGAAGTCATCAGAGGTACAAGAGATGATGTAGTTAACTCGGAAGTAATCAGAGGTACAATAGATGATGTAGCTAACTCGGAAGTCATCAGAGGTACAAGAGATGATGTAGCTAACTCGGAAGTAATCAGAGGAACAAGAGATGATGTAGCTAACTCGGAAGTCATCAGAGGTACAAGAGATGATGTAGCTAACTCGGAAGTCATCAGAGGTACAAGAGATGATGTAGCTAACTCGGAAGTCATCAGAGGTACAAGAGATGATGTCACTAACTCGGAAGTCATCAGAGGTACAAGAGATGATGTCACTAACTCGGAAGTCATCAGAGGTACAAGAGATGATGTAACTAACTCGGAAGTCATCAGAGGTACAAGAGATGATGTAGCTAACTCGGAAGTAATCAGAGGTACAAGAGGTGATGTAGCTAACTCGGAAGTCATCAGAGGTACAAGAGATGATGTAGCTAACTCGGAAGTCATCAGAGGTACAAGAGATGATGTCACTAACTCGGAAGTCATCAGAGGTACAAGAGATGATGTAGCTAACTCGGAAGTAATCAGGGGTACAAGAGGTGATGTAGCTAACTCGGAAGTCATCAGTGGTACAAGAGATGATGTAGCTAACTCGGAAGTCATCAGAGGTACAAGAGATGATGTAGTTAAATCGGAAGTAATCAGAGGTACAATAGATGATGTAGCTAACTCGGAAGTAATCAGAGGAACAAGAGATGATGTAGCTAACTCGGAAGTCATCAGAGGTACAAGAGATGATGTGACTAACTCGGAAGTCATTAGAGGTACAAGAGATGATGTCACTAACCCGGAAGTCATCAGAGGTACAAGAGATGATGTCACTAACCCGGTCGTCATCAGAGGAACAAGAGATGATGTCACTAACCCGGTAGTCATCAGAGGTACAAGAGACGATGTCACTAACCCGGAAGTCATCAGAGGTACAACAGATGATGTCACTAACCCGGTAGACATCAGAGGTACAAGAGATGATGTCACTAACCCGGTAGTCATCAGAGGTACAAGAGATGATGTCACTAACCCGGTAGTCATCAGAGGTACAAGAGATGATGTCACTAACTCCGAAGTCATCAGAGGTACAAGAGGTGATGTAGCTAACTCGGAAGTCATCAGAGGTACAAGAGATGATGTCACTAACCCGGAAGTCATCAGAGGTACAAGAGATGATGTCACTAACCCGGAAGTCATAAGAGGTACAAGAGATGATGACACTATCTCGGAAGTCATCAGAGGTGCAAGAGATGATGACACTAACCCGGAAGTCATCAGAGGTACAAGAGATGATGTGACTAACCCGGAAGTCATCAGAGGTACAAGAGATGATGACACTAACTCGGAAGTCATCAGATGTACAAGAGATGATGACACTAACCCGGAAGTCATCAGAGGTACAAGAGATGATGACACTAACTCGGAAGTCATCAGAGGTACAAGAGATGATGACACTAACCCGGTAGTCATCAGAGGTATTATGACCTGGCGATCTGAAATATGAAGAGACAGGAGTGCCAGAATTATGTTTGATGCTATATAGGCGTTCACAGATTCTATTCTTACAGCAGATGTTATATAAGTGTTCACAGATTCTATTCTTACAGCAGATGTTATATAAGTGTTCACAGATTCTATTCTTACAGTAGATGTTAATTAAGTGTTCACAGATTCTATTCTTACAGCAGATGTTATATAAGTGTTCACAGATTCTATTCTTACAGCAGATGTTATATAAGTGTTCACACATTCTATTCTTACAACAGATGCTATATAAGTGTTCACAGATTCTATTCCTACAGCAGATGTTATATAAGTGTTCACAGATTATGTTCTTACAGCAGATGTTATATAAGTGTTCACACATTCTATTGCTACAGCACATGTTATATAAGTGTTCACAGATTCTATTCTTACAGCAGATGTTATATAAGTGTTCACAGATTCTATTCTTACAGCAGATGTTATATAAGTGTTCACAGATTCTATTCCTACAGCAGATGTTATATAAGTGTTCACAGATTATGTTTTTACAGCAGATGTTATGTAAGTGTTCACAGATTCTATTCTTACAGCAGATGTTATATAAGTGTTCACAGATTCTATTCTTACAGAAGATGTTATATACGTGTTCACAGATTCTATGCTTACAGAAGATGTTATATAAGTGTTCACAGATTCTAGTCTTACAGCAGATGTTATATAAGTGTTCACAGATTCTATTCTTACAGCAGATGTTATATACGTGTTCACAGATTCTATTCTTACAGAAGATGTTATATAAGTGTTCACAGATTCCAGCTTATAAGCGTCGACCCGTTTGGCCATTATACATTTAGAGACAACGTTGGGAGATGAAGGCGTAACACTTCACAACACAATCTTCACTCAGGAAGGAAGTAGAAGAACGAATCTTCTACAGATCTGTTACAACACGCTTTCAGAAGTTCGTCACCGTCACATTTACGCCATGTCTTTTCTTGTTTTATGAACGATCTCTAGCCCAGCCTGAAATGCACAGTTGAGAAAATGACGACATCGAGCATGTCTCACGGGCAGCAACTCCTTGCACTCTCCAATAGCAACAGCAAGTTTGTGTACCAAGTAAGTTGTTTCCCCTTATCCACAATTATTTATGCAAGTGATAACTACAGTTCTCTAGATATACACTTCACATTTGTACTGTCAATGGTGCTTTAGTTGATCTCCTCATTTATGTCTTTCCATGACGAAAAAATACACATGTTTCTATTACACATTCAAAATGACTACAAGAATATGCGTCCTCAAGTTTTACAAACGTTTGTGGTTAAAAATAGAATAATGCATTCCCGGATACTCTCAGATTTGACAATTTTAAACAAAATCTTTTTGTGACGACCATTAACTACGAAATGTCCGTGCGCTGCCGGGACCCGAAAGGGGGATAACGAATTGTAGCGCTGTTCCCTACCAGGCATGTTCGTAAGAGGCGACTAAGAAGGGTTGGGCATGGGACTGGCTATACTGTAATGTGTAAGAAAAAAAAATTAATAAACTGCAAAAGCTTCACAAACATAGACAAGTCAAAGAAAAGAGAAAAAAAAGGAAATCCACGATTCAGGCAATATAAGGGCTCTCTGTCTAAGAAACGTATGACGCAATTCGGAGAAAACCGCAAGGAGTCTGGGTCGCCGACTCACCCTTTGTCTACCAGGAAATCTTCCAGAATTGGCACCTGTTATGTATGTACTCTAAATGAACAAGGAAAAGTTGCACAATTGGCAGCAGAAGTTGCAAACTACAAATTAGATATTCAGGAACTGTGCGAAACATGATGGTTAGGAACAGAAAGTATAAAACTAAAAACAGGATAGATGATTTTATCATCAGGACACCAGGAACCTGGATCACAACATAATGAAGGGGTAGCTATAATGTTATCAGGGATGCACAGAAGACACTAATAGAATGGGAAGCAGTAGGACCAAGACTAATGAGAGCAACATTTAAAACAACAACAACAAAAATACACATTTTCCAATGCAACGCACCAACCAATTATAAGGCAGATTTAGTTAAAGATGAATTCTATAAACGGTTGTAATGTCAGATGGATGGAAGACGTGCCAAGGATATTATAATCAAACGTCCACGGTGCCTCCACGTGCCGTAGAGCTAATTGGCTGGGGTTAGCCAGTCAATAACGTGGAAACGAGTTATGGATCGTGCGACTGAGTGAGTGCACGTGAGTCTAGACCATCCACAGCTTTGACGCTCAACGACCATATCAATCACGACAATAAGTATCAACACAGAACTGGAGTCGGCAGTCGCTGGACGCTGCGAGACTTGCTGAGGAGGGGATCTGAGCACCTATGGACATGTTCGAAGTGCGATGATGATAACTCGCTAATAACTCAATAACTCAATATTATAATCTTGATGGGAGATGTAAACGCAAAAGTAGGATCAGACAACAGAGGCTTCAAAGAGATTATGGGAAAACATTGAACTTGAATAAATTAATGAGAATTGAGAGATATTCATGATCTTCTGTGCTCTTCATCTAATGAGCATAAGAGGAACAATATTCCAACATAAAAGAATACATAAAGCTACATGGGTATCACCAGATATAGAACGGAGAATCAAATTGACCACATATTTGTTAATAAAAAGTGACTGAAAGAGGCCATAGAGGATCATTTGAGAGATGAACAATGAGGTTTTAAGAAAAACAGATTATGTGCTGATCAAATAACCACCTTACATATGTTTAGATCAACAACAATTACTTAATGTAATAAACATAACGAGCAAAAAATAAGGACTAGGTATGAATATAAAAAAATACTAAAATTATGATCATAAACAAAGAAAATTCTCAAGACCTATAAATAAATATTAGAGTTGAAGGAATACATCTGGAGACAGTGAGGCTGCAACTACCTGGGACATACAATAACCAGTGATGGAAAATGTATAACTGAAATAAACAAAAGAATAGAAATGACAAAAAGTAATTTTAATGCCACGAAAAATATACTAACATCAAAACAAATAACACCAGGGCTAAAACTAAGAATAGCAAAATGTTATATCTTCTCAATATTCCTGCATGGTGCAGAAACATGGACATTAGACAAGAAAACAGAACAGAAAATTGAAGCCTTTGAAATGTGGATTTATAGAAGAATAGGTAGAATTGGATGGAAAGAAAATAAAACAAACGATGAAGTTTTAAAACAACTAAAAATAAAAAGAGAACTACTGAACACAATTAGAACAAGACAAATGAAATTTTTGGGGCATGTTAAACGACCTAACAGCCTAATAAAAGTAATATTGGAAGGGAAAATACAAAGTAAAAGAGACAGAGGCAGACCAAGACTAGCATGGACGAGTAACATCAAAAGATGGACAAGTCAACCTTTGACAATCTGCACCATCAAAGCCAGACACAGAGTGGATAGGCGCTCCATGGTAGCAACCTTCGATGCGGAGACGACACTCAATAATGATGATGATGATGATGATGATGATGATGATGATGATGATGATGATGATGATGATGATGATGATGTACATTAGTTGAACAAAGCCTAGAACTACAGTCCCCACTTTATATGGATTCATAGATTACGAAAGGGCATTTAATAATTTAGACAGAGGAATGCTTTGGAATTTACTCAGGCATAATGGAATCCACATAAAGTTTATTAACCTGATAAGAACAATGATCGAAGGAATTAATTGTAGTGTTGTGCACGAAGAGCAGATTACAGAAACATTTAAAATAAGAACAGGAGTAAAGCAGGGATGCCTTCTATCGCCATTTCTCTTTCTACTGGCCATAGATTGGATTATGAAAATAACTCAGAGCAACAGAAGCGGAATCCAGTGGTGACCAAGCAACTTAATTAATGGCCTAGATTTTGCTTATGACATATCTCTCTTATCACATGTTCATCAACAGAAGCAAGATAAAATTAGCATACTTGATGAGAGATCTAACAGACGGGACTGAAAATAAGTAGAGATAAGACCAGAATTATTAAAATTAATGCACTTGGCAGTAACCAAATAACAATACGAGAAATACCTCTACTAGACGTACATCTTATATATATATCTGTGCAGTAATTTAGACACAGAAGAAGGGACAGAGAATGATACCAAAATAAGAATGTCAAAAGCAAGAGGAGCAGGGATAAAGAGATGCAACGAAGACGATGACACTGGATAGCACAGACACTGCGGAAGCCAACTGAGAGTAGTACACAATAAGTTGTTTTTTTTTAAACCAAAAGGGAAAAGACAAAGATGACGACCAAAATATTCTCGGAGAAGACAGAGGGAAGCAGAGATAAAAATGATGTGGAAGACATGGAATGATCTTAAAAGAATGGCAAGAAACAGAACGGCTTGGAAAGTGTTTTTTGAAGACTTATGCTCCACAGGGAGCTGGAAGTGTTTGTTAAAGACATATGCTCCACAGGGAATTGAAAGTAAGAAGAACAAAATTAAACTTTGAAAATATCGTCCATACATAAACATTGACAAAAATGTACATTCTGTATGTCTGGTGTCACAAATTGAAACCACTTCCATTAAATATAAATTTTAAGAATGAGGGGAATGTATCAAGTGCAAGTTATCATCGTCCATAAGCGCTGAAATATTTCAAGGGCTAGAACTAAATTTCCACTTTGAGATGAAAATAAACAGCCGTGATTACGGTATATCCATAAAGTAGGCTAATTCATTAGGAGGTAGGGGGAGGGTGGTTAATGTGATTCATGTTAAACTTAGATATACCATAAACATAAGACAGTTCAGAATGACGGTTGAATGTTTACAAGTGGACAACATGAATCTGTGGTTACCTGCATTCCTGGAGAGACGCGATAGCTCAGTGGTTAGTGAACTAGACTATAAAGGACAAGAGGTAGGGTTCGATCCCAACGACGGCTTCCGATTTCACCCAGCCTTAAATGGGTACCGGATTTTTTTCTGGGAACGTAAAGCGGCACTGGCGTAATACCGACCACATTACCCCAAAAATCATGTGCCGAAGGTGTGTAAAATTTATGGTCACTAACACCATATTCCCTATACGTCACTTGGCGTGACGGGGGTACTTTACTTTTTTTAACCTGCATTCCTGATCCCTTAGACGTATTGGGATCCTCTGTGCCCAACATACCGTGGTAATCATGATCTACCCTCAGTGGGATCTCTTGTACCAAACATACCGTGGTAATCATGATCTACTCCCAGTGGGATCCCTTGTACCAAACATACCGTGGTAATCATGATCTACCCCCAGTGGGATCCCTTGTACCAAACATACCGTGGTAATCATGATCCATTCTTCCATTTTGTTTCAGTTTTTGAGTTTCTTGGAATACGTCCGTGCAGCCTTTCACGTCCGTGCAGCCTTTCACGTCCGTCCTACCTTTCACGTCCGTGCAGCCTTTCACGTCCGTGCAGCCTTTCACGTCCGTCCTACCTTTCACGCCCGTGCAGCCTTTCACGTCCGTCCTACCTTTCACGTCCGTGCAGCCTTTCACGTCCGTCCTACCTTTCACGTCCGTCCTACCTTTCACGTCCGTGCAGCCTTTCACGTCCGTGCAGCCTTTCACGTCCGTCCTACCTTTCACGTCCGTCCAGCCTTTCACGTCCGTGCAGCCTTTCACGTCCGTCCTACCTTTCACGTCCGTCCTACCTTTCACGTCCGTCCAGCCTTTCACGTCCGTGCAGCCTTTCACGTCCGTCCTACCTTTCACGTCCGTGCAGCCTTTCACGTCCGTCCTACCTTTCACGTCCATCCTACCTTTCACGTCCGTCCTACCTTTCACGTCCGTGCAGCCTTTCACGTCCGTCCTACCTTTCACGTCCGTCCTACCTTTCACGTCCGTCCAGCCTTTCGCGTCTTTGCGGCCTTTCACGTCCGTCATACCTTTCACGTCCGTGGAGCCTTTCACGTCCGTCATACCTTTTACGTCCGTCCTACCTTTCACGTCCGTGGAGCCTTTCACGTCCGTCATACCTTTCACGTCCGTGGAGCCTTTCACGTCCGTCCTACCTTTCACGTCCGTGGAGCCTTTCACGTCCGTGGAGCCTTTCACGTCCGTCATACCTTTTACGTCCGTCCTACCTTTCACGTCCGTGGAGCCTTTCACGTCCGTCATACCTTTCACGTCCGTGGAGCCTTTCACGTCCGTCATACCTTTCACGTCCGTGGAGCCTTTCACGTCCGTCATACCTTTTACGTCCGTCCTACCTTTCACGTCCGTGGAGCCTTTCACGTCCGTCATACCTTTCACGTCCGTGGAGCCTTTCACGTCCGTCATACCTTTCACGTCCGTGGAGCCTTTCACGTCCGTCATACCTTTTACGTCCGTCCTACCTTTCACGTCCGTGGAGCCTTTCACGCCCGTCCTACCTTTCACGTCCGTGGAGCCTTTCACGTCCGTCCTACCTTTCACGTCCGTCCTACCTTTCACGTCCGTCCAGCCTTTCACGTGCGTCCAGCCTTTCACGTCTTCTACCCATTTGTCTCCTTCGTATTCCTCTACTCCTTTCTCTCTATCTTGAGCAATAGTTTTATGTTCGATCTTCTGACACGTCCACAACCAACGTTCATGTTTTCTGACACGTCCACAACCAACGTTCATGTTTTCTGGCACGTCCACAACCAACGTTCATGTTTTCTGACACGTCCACAACCAACGTTCATGTTTTCTGGCACGTCCACAACCAACGTTCATGTTTTCTGACACGTCCACAACCAACGTTCATGTTTTCTGACACGTCCACAACCAACGTTCATGTTTTCTGGCACGTCCACAACCAACGTTCATGTTTTCTGACACGTCCACAACCAACGTTCATGTTTTCTGACACGTCCACAACCAACGTTCATGTTTTCTGACACGTCCACAACCAACGTTCATGTTTTCTGGCACGTCCACAACCAACGTTCATGTTTTCTGGCACGTCCACAACCAACGTTCATGTTTTCTGGCACGTCCAGAACCAACGTTCATGTTTTCTGGCACGTCCACAACCAACGTTTATGTTTTCTGGCACGTCCACAACCAACGTTTATGTTTTCTGGTCAAGGAATCTCTTCGTGTTCTCAGTGAAGATTCATGAACTGTCTCGTTGTTTGTGAAGTCTCAGTTTGTCAAGATGAATCTTAGGTTAACATACAGTGTCGCAGCAAACCCTGCAGGGATGTTTATTTTCTTTAATTATATTTTTTTTTCTAATATTTTCTAACCAAGTCTCTGTGTAATTTTATTTTATTTTATTTTATGTTTTTGTTGTTGTTGTCCAGTGTTCATGCTGAAGACTAACTGAGCCGCAGCGTCGTTTTGATTTTGTGTTGCCCGTCACTGACGTAAAGCTATATCCACCATTTTGTTTTCATTTCAACATGAACACATCATCATCATCAAGTACCGGGTCTAGTGGCGTAGGTGATCATGTCACTCCACAACTTTAGATCTCGGCAGCTATTTACCATTTCTGTTGTTGACCTTCTGCCAAGCCATTCTCTTAAGCTGCCTGTTATTTTTTCTCTTTGCTTCACTCTGTCTCTTCGTCCCTCAATTTTTCCAGTTGTTACAATATAATCAAGTTGTTCTCTTCTCATTACATGGCCAAAAAATGATGATTGTTTCTTCCTAACATTGGAAATTAGCTCTCTTTTTGCTTTGACCTCTCTCAGAACATCTTCATTACTCTTCTTAGCTGTCCATGGTATTCTCAACATTCTTCTGTAAAACCACATTTCTACAGACTCCAGTGATTTTCTTGTCTGTTGTCCTATTGTCCATGACTCGCATCCATATGTTAAGACTGGCTCTACGTAACATTTAAGAACTCTTTTTCTTGTTTCTATTGTCAGAAGTGGATTGCATAGTATTTTCCTCTTGTTTTTAAAAGCTGCTTTTGCCTGAGCCATTCTGCATCTCACCTCTTTTGTACATATTCCGTCTGAGGTTAACAAAATGAACACAAAGCTTGTATTTTCTTGTATAATTCTACAATTAGAGCCTACTGGGACATGAGAATATTGCTATTACCATAATGTGAAGTAGAATCATCTGCCACTAAAACTGTAATTGCCCTAAATGTTGAGACACCACGCGACTATGACAGATAACAGATTACTTGACAGGTGAAGCCCCTTTTCCAATGCGAGATAACCTTGGATAAAGACAACTGTTGAAAACACTCTCATTGTACCTTGGACCTAGAAACAAAGTATGAAAAAAATGTGCGTCACTAACAGGGAAACCAGTTGACAGCTGAGATAACATTAATTTATATTTAATGAGTCTGCAATACATTAAAAGAATTCGACAATACAGCTCTATGTAACTTTTTAATTGTCACGAATTTTGTTTCGTGGGACATTCTTTAAGTATTACACCGCCTATTACTAATGAGTCAGTTTGGCGTTAATCGTTAGTAGGAGAAATTTAATGTCAAACAACTAAAAATTGATTCTTAAAAAATCAGCACATGATCAACGCCACGTAGACTAAATACTATACCTACAGATGTTAACCATTCAATATTAATATATCATATCTTGCGTTTTAGTAAGAACTCTGGGAAGTCTAGTGACAAACAATAGTTCACAAGCAGCAGAATTATTGTCAAACCTTCGGCGAATTGTCACCACAGCTGTCCAACAAGGAAATAACACTAGTGACTCAACAGGCACTCTACAACACAATCTTCACCCCCAACGTTGTGATAACAATGTCAAGACTCAAGAACAATAAGAAAAATTACCACTACCGAGATGAAATGTGTTAATAAACGACAGGAAATAGCTTGAGATTTAGTTACAGTTATAGTTAGTCGAAGGCCCCGGTATCACTGCAAACGAATTAAAATCCATAATTGCTCAACCGCCTGTGCCAGTGGAATCATCAGAATTAACATCTCATCGAATATCCGAACAAAGAAATGCAGCTGCAGTATCCATCATAGCAAACGCAGCACACGTCAAAAGATATAAGGCGTATCAGCACCAGAAGTGAACGCAGCTGAACTGTCCTTCGTCAAATGATAACATCATTCATCGTAAGCAATCTGAATATAGAAACACCATTCGGGTGAAAACACAGCTCACGGTGTGCACAGAGCACTACACTTGGTAACTCCGGTAGTAAGCCGGACTCAGAATATGAGGAAACTGCAACAAGGAACAATTTTCAGACAGTGCCTCAACGGTTCCTGCCGCCTATCCACCACATTGACCGGAAGTCCAGTCTGAGAGATAATATCAGAAAAGAAGAACTGAGAAAAAAGCTAGGAATAAATACCACTGTTGAATACATAAGAAAGAACAGACACAAATCTGAATGTAGAACTTCTCCATCTGTGTCCCGAGGCCACATCCCCAACTTAGTAATCAAACCCGGATCATTCGAAAAATGAAGTACACGAAGCGGATTCTTCCTGTTTAGCACTGTGTAACTTTTTCCTGCTTGACACTGTGTGGCTTCTTCTTATTTGCCACTGAGTGACTTCTTCCTGTTTGTCACTGTGCGACGTCTTCCTGTTTGGCACTGTGTGACTTCTTCCTGTTTGGCACTGTGTGACTTCTTCCTGTTTGGCACTGTGTGACTTCTTCTTATTTGGCACTGAGTGACTTCTTCCTGTTTGTCACTGTGCGACGTCTTCCTGTTTGGCACTGTGTGGCGTCTTCTTGTTTGGCACTCTGTGACTTCTTCCTGTTTAGCACTGTGTGACTTCTTCCTGTTTAGCACTGTGTGACTTCTTCCTGTTTGGCACTGTGTGACTTCTTCTTATTTGGCACTGAGTGACTTCTTCCTGTTTGTCACTGTGCGACGTCTTCCTGTTTGGCACTGTGTGGCGTCTTCTTGTTTGGCACTCTGTGACTTCTTCCTGTTTAGCACTGTGTGACTTCTTCCTGTTTAGCACTGTGTGACTTCTTCCTGTTTGGCACTGTGTGACTTCTTCTTATTTGGCACTGAGTGACTTCTTCCTGTTTGTCACTGTGCGACGTCTTCCTGTTTGGCACTGTGTGGCGTCTTCTTGTTTGGCACTCTGTGACTTCTTCCTGTTTGGCACTCTGTGATTTCTTCTTGTTTGACACTGTGTGATTTCTTCCTGTTTGACACTGTGTGATTTCTTCTTGTTTGACACTGTGTGATTTCTTCTTGTTTGACACTGTGTGATTTCTTCTTGTTTGACACTGTGTGATTTCTTCCTATTTAGAACTGTTTGACTTATTCCTGTTTGGCACTGTGTGACTCCTTCCTATTTCCACGTACGAAAAATTCGAGTCTAACGTCTAATATTTGCCTACAGAACTGGGGGCGTGGTTCGAAGCCCAGGGATAGAACTTCTACATTCGCGACATCAAGAAGTGATGAAAGAAGAAATGTATCACATTGAGAAATCAATACATAGTGAAATACTACAGTTCAAGCCAGTTTTTATGCACGTACCTTGATTCTTTCATACTGAAGTGCAGCACTTTTTGATCAGCACTCGTGCATGATCTCTGGTGCAGTGTTTCGATATCCCGATTACTTACGATGAATGATGATATCGTATGACGAAGGACAGATAGCTGCCTTAACTTTCGATGCGGCTGCGCCTTATGTCTTTTGGCGTGTGCTGTTGCTGCTATGATGTGGACTGCAGCTGCTTTTTTTTTTATCCTTCATTGTGATGAGATGTTAATTCGGATGATTCCACTGGCACGGGCGGTTGAGCAGTTTTGGGTTTTAGTTCGTTTGCAGTGATACCGGGGCCTTCGACTAACTAACTGACTGACCAACTCTGGTACACAAGTTCATTGTTATTTTGTACTTATTTTGGATATCACGTCCATTATATTGGCACATTACTCAATGGCATAGCGTGAGTTGTCAACACCCAGGTCAGTGCAAATATTATACCCTATACCTTGTTATTTTAAGCGTATTTATCATTACTTCTCTCTTCTTATTTTTTATTTTGATACGGTGTGTCCGACTGTTCCGGCCTGGGCAACATCGAACCTCATATTCCTTGCCCTACTTCACACATCGCGGCCACGAGCTTTGTTGCCTTTGCGATATATTCTGACAGGTTGTTGTTAGTTTATCATTTCACGTGACTACATCACTGACGCCCTCTTGTTGATGTGCTACATTCTAGCCTGTTGTTGTCAGTCTATCACTTCAGTTACTCTCACTATAATTGTGTTGTTCATTTCGCGACTACCGCTAAAGTTGTTATCTAACATAACTTTCGGCGCGTTTTTTTATTTATATGTACCATGAATTATTTCATTTTTATCAGAAAATGATTCCCTTGCAACTGGTGTACACAATTTCATTTTCTCAGGGGCAGACAACTTTCCGTCGCCTGCTGGTCGACGTGTGGGCCACAGATCAACCAGAAGTCACCACACAAGTATACTTCCTGCCAAAGACAGAACTCGATCCTGTCCAAACATTGGTTGGGATGTTCATCAAGAACTGGACAGCCGTCAGCACCAGGGACCTCCCACCGTTGCTGCAGGATGTGTTGCATTCTAATCGGGAATCACTGAATGAACACGATGACCCGGACCGTGAGGTTAATCCTTCTTCTATGGGTACTCCAACAGGAGACCAGTTAGCTTGGGGCTTGCAGTTGGAGCGGTTACTGGACCAACATGCATCCCAGAAGATCGTCAACATTTTTCACTACCACCCATTGAGCCTCGATTTCGTGAATTTCCAGGTATCGCAGTGTTTCTCAGAATCTGAAATAAGCAGAATTGTGTTGTTCATCATAGCAGATCATGCTAAAGATGTTTCCACTAATTTCTTGGAATTTATCAACTCCGTTCGTGATGTCCTGGCACAGAAATCTGACGTTTCCATTCTTCACGTCAGTGACCTTGTTTTAACTCCATACAACTTTGATGCTTTACATTCCAACTCCACTAAAGTTGCATTTACTCTTCTTGGGGCTATCCCTGTACAAGGACGCAACCACAAGTCTGTTACGGAGGCTAAACAGAATCTGAAAGCTGCCATTGTAAACGGGATCACCTTTCGTGTTCATTATGGCAACTCTTCCAAGGACTTCTCTATCCACAAAACAATCTACTTCATAGACTGCGACCAAGATCAAATTGCGGAACAGACATCCTTACCATCCCTACCGGGAGTAATGGAATCGTCCAAGGATGGTCCCCCAAAATCCAATAAACCGGAACAAAAATATTCCCAAGGAACTGTTGCTGGCATTGCCATAGTAACGCTGGCATTTGGAGCTCTTTTGTGCCTGGGGATCACTGCGCTCGTTTACAGGAGAAAGAGATTGGAAGAACCGTTGGTGTCACACCAAGACACAATGTAACTCTCGTTCTGGAGAACTTGTCCAGATGTCATTATTCCATTACTGTAAAATTACCCATTAATGTATATACCTACGAGTATAAATATATTTGTTTTGTTTTAAATAAACGAAATATAACTTTTTGCATATCTATTTTTGCTTCTGATAGTTTCTATCTCACATCATCAAACTTAGGTCTTGTACAGAAGCAACAGAGGTAAGCTACGTCACGTTTTTGGGGACCTCTTTCGCATTCTGCCCCAATGCTGATCAACAGTTTTCTTCTTTAGCGTTCTTCACCGTAGTCGTGTCGCTTCCTTACGACAAAGCCACGATGACTGCGCCTTTCCGCCCAACACATCCGTCTGCGGCATGGGTAATTATTTGCTTAACAACTTTTACCCCGGACAATGGCTTTTTTTGGCCTGTTCTTTTAAACTGTTAGCTGCCAAACGGTTCTTTAACGTGCGCATAATGTACATGGGATCTCCAGCTTGTCATCGCTATCCGGAAGAGCTACACGTTGGATCTCACTGCCCAGAAACCAGGGCGAGTCACAACCATTAAGAAACCAGGGTGAGTCACAACCATGAAGAAACCAGGGCGAGTCACAACCATGAAGAAACCAGGGCGAGTCACAACCATTGGAGAAACCAGGACGAGTCACAACCATGAAGAAACCAGGGCGAGTCACAACCATGAAGAAACCAGGGCGAGTCACAACCATTGGAGAAACCAGGACGAGTCACAACCATGAAGAAACCAGGGCGAGTCACAACCATGAAGAAACCACGGGTTCGGAAACAAACAATCTCACCGTGTACTTTCAACTGGAGACCTCCTTGTTCAGATGATATGTATATATTATTGTAACAACTGGGGAAAGTGAGGGACGAAGAGATAGAGGGAAACAAAGAGAAAAGATACCAGACAGCTTAAGAAAATGGCTTGACAGAAGATCAACAACAGAAATGATAAATAATTGTCGTGATCGAAAGTTGTAGAAAGACATGATCACCTACGCCAGCAGGCCCGGTACTTGATGGTGATGAAGATGATTATATATATATATATATAAGGTAATTTGTCGAGGTATTTATTTCAAAAAATGAATGTATGCAAGACTTTGTTTCACATTCTAAAGCTGTGTTCATACACGTGCCATGCTTTATGGTAAAATCATTGAATTTTTTTCTTTTAGATATTGGTTGGTTTGCAGTGTGTGTGTGTATGATGAACCCAGAAGAAGTAAGAAAGAAAGCTCAACTTAGAATCTCTTCTTCTACCTTTCAGCTCCCTGTGGAGCATAGGTCTTCAACAAACACTTTCCAACCATTCTGTTTCTTGCCATTCTTTTAAGATCATTCCATGTCTTCCCCATCATCTTCATTTCTGCTTCTATCTGTCGTCTCCAAGAATTCCCTGGTCTTCCTCTTTGTCTTTTCCCCTGGGAATTCAAAAAAAAAGGACTGTCGTGTAATACTCTCAGTTGGCTACCGCAGTGTGTGTCCAATCCAGCGCCATCGTCTTCGCTGTATCTCTTTATCCACTGGTGTTTGACTGGTACATTTCCATAATTCTATGTTAGTGATTTTGTCCTGCCATTTCTATCCTTTTATTCTACGTAAGCATCCATTAATGAAAGTATGTATCTTCGTGATAGTCAATATTGTTGTTCTCCATGTTTCACAGCGATATAATAAGACTGACTTAACATTGGAGTTGAGAATTTTTTGGTATGTATTTACCCCTTTCTAAATGACCGCTTACAAAAACCCCTTACATCTCATTCCACAGAGTCAGTCAATCGCAATACACCAGAACTGATGCGTCTCTGTAGTAGTTTTATTTATCTCAACGATCTAAAACAGTAACGTTCATTAGCAAGTCTTGCCTTCACTTGCCAATATGGCACTTCGTATATGGAGACTAATCAACGGCTCATTGCAAGGGTAAAGTGATCCACTTACGTCAAAGCCGCTCTACTTTCATACACAAATTCGATATCTATATAAGGCTGAGGGAGCCAACAAGATCTACGATCTGTATCTAAACCAACCTCTAGTTCTTCCTAGTCCAGTTCATTAGACCCAGCCAGAGCTGCGCAATGAGAAGGGAACATGCAAATAAACACTATACTGCGGTAAAGCTGCTAGAGGGCAACGTTTACTCCTACAAAGAATGGTGGCAGCTTTACAAAAAAGGATAATACACATTTTGGACGTTTCGGCCAACATGCGGTCTTCCTCAGAAAACAGGGACAACACAAAAGGGCAACGAAATGAAGATATACTCTATTACATGTTCTTGAGTAATAAAACTACTGTACATTTGCTGTTAGTATCACTATCTTACAAAGTTACTCAGCACATGACAGTACCACACTTTACATTTGCTGTTAGTATCACTGTCTTACAAAGTTACTCAGCACATGACAGTACCACACTTTACATTTGCTGTTAGTATCACTGTCTTACAAAGTTGCTCAGCACATGACAGTACCACACTTTACCTTTGCTGTTAGTATCACATTCTTACGAAGTTACTCATCACATGCCACTACCACACTTTACCATTGCTGTTAGTATCACTATCTTACAAAGTTACTCAGCACATGACAGTACCACACTTTACCTTTGCTGTTAGTATCACATTCTCACAAAGTTACTCAGCACATGACAGTACCACACTTTACCATTGCTGTTAGTATCACATTCTTACAAAGTTACTCAGCACATGATAGTACCACATCGAGTTTGTCTGCCTCCACATCGAGTTTGACTGTCTCTACATCGAGTATGAGTGTTGTTACATCGAGTTTGACTGTTTCCACATCCAGATTGACTGTCGTTACATTCATTTTGACTGCATCCACACCGAGTGTGACTGTCCCCATGTCGAGTTTAACTGTCTCCACGTAGAATTTCCTGGTTTCCACATCTTGGTTGATTGTTTCCACGTTGAGTTTGCTGTTTCCATATCGGGTTTAACTGTTGTCACATGGAGTTTTACTGTATCCGCATTGAGGTTGACTGTTGTCACATGGAGTTTGATTGTCTCCATATTG
Source organism: Megaustenia siamemsis (assembly GCA_032433765.1). Classification (NCBI taxonomy): domain Eukaryota; kingdom Metazoa; phylum Mollusca; class Gastropoda; order Stylommatophora; family Ariophantidae; genus Megaustenia; species Megaustenia siamemsis. The sequence continues at coordinate 8,023,412 of JAVIAB010000107.1, read as the reverse complement.
GGTTTGAGTGTTGTTACATCGAATTTGACTGTCTCCATATCAGGTTTGACTGTTGCTACATCGAGGTTAACTGTCTCCACATCGAGTTTGACTGTTTCCACATAGGTTTGACTATTGTCACAATCGAGTTTGACTATATCCATAATGGGTTTGACTGTTGTTGCTTCGAGTTTGGCTGTTTCTACAACGTGTTTGACTGTTTTTACATCGAGTTTGACTGTTTCCACATCGAGATTGACTGTTGTTACATCGAGTTTGACTGTTTCCACTTCGAGTTTGACTCTACATCGGGTTTGACTGTTTCCACTTCGAGTTTGACTCTACATCGGGTTTGACTGTTGTTACATTGAGTTTGACTATTGTTACATCTAGTTTGACTGTTGTTACATCGAGTTTGACTGTTTCCACATCGGGTTTGACTACTGTCACAAGCGAGTTTGACTATATCCATAATGGGTTTGACTGTTGTTGCTTCGAGTTTGGCAGTTTCTACAACGTGTTTGACTGTTTTTACATCGAGTTTGACTGCTTCCACATCGAGATTGACTGTTGTTACATTGAGTTTGACTGTTTTTTTTTCGAGTTTAACTATCACCACATCGGGTTTGACCGTTGTTGCATCGAGTTTGACTATTTCCACATCGAGTTTAACTGTATCCACATCAAGTTTGACTGTGTCCATTTCGAGTTTGACTCTACATCGGGTTCGACTGTTGTTACATTGAGTGTATTATGTTGTTACATCTAGTTTGACTGTTGTTACATCGAGTTTGACTGTTTCCACATCGAGGTTGGCTGTTGTTATGTTGAGTTTGACCGTTTCCATATCGAGAATGACTGTCTCCACAACGAGTTTAACCATTGTTACATCGGGTCTGACTGTTGTTACATCGAGTTTGATTGTTTCAACATCGAATTTGACTGTATCCACAACGAGTTTGACTGTATCCACATCGAGTGTGACTGTTTCCACATCGGGTTTGACTATCTCCACATCGAGTTTGACTGTTGTTACGTCAAGTTTGACTGTTTCCACATCGAGGTTGGCTGTTATTACATCGAGTTTGACAGTTTCGACATCGAGTTTGACTCTCCACATCGAGTTTGACTGTTGCTACATTAAGTTTGACTTTCTCCACATCGAGTTTGACCTTTGTTACATCGGGTTTGACTGTCTCCACATCGAGTTTTACGGTTGTTACATCGAGTTTGACTGTTTCCACATCGAGTTTGCCTGTTGTTACATCGAGTTTGACGGTTTCCACATCGAGTTTGACTGTTGTTACATCGAGTTTGACTGTTTCCACGTCGAGGTTGAATGTCTCCACATCGAGTTTGACTGATGTTACATCCAGTTTGATTGTTGTTACATCGAGTTTGACTGTCTCCACATCGAGTTTGACTGTTGTTTCATCAAGTCTAACTGTTTCCACATCGAGTTTGACTGTCTCCACATCGAGTTTGACTGTTGTTACGTCGGGTTTGACTGTCTCCACACCGAGTGTGACTGTCCCCATGTCGAGTTTAACTGTCTCCACGTAGAATTTGCTGGTTTCCACATCTTGGTTGATTGTTTCCACGTTGAGTTTGCTGTTTCCATATCGGGTTTAACTGTTGTCACATGGAGTTTTACTGTATCCGCATTGAGGTTGACTGTTGTCACATGGAGTTTGATTGTCTCCATATTGGGTTTGAGTGTTGTTACATCGAGTTTGACTGTCTCCATATCGGGTTTGACTGTTGTTACATCGAGTTTGACTGTTTCCACATCGAGTCTGACTGTTGTTTCATCGAGTTTTACTGTTTCCATATCGAGTTTAACTGTTGTTACTTCGAAGAATAGAGTCAAACGAAGACATAGAAAAGGTCTAAGAACAACAAACGAAGATACAGAAAAGTACTATGAGCAACAAACGAAGATATAGAAATGTATTAATAAAGACAAACTAAAATATAGTAAAGTATAATAAAGACATACGCAGATATAAAAAAAAAAGACTAAGTACAACAAAGGAAGATATAGAAACGGACTAAGAACAACAAACGACAATATAGAAAAAAGACTAAGAAACACAGCTGAAGGTATAGAAAAAAACAAAGAAAGAAAAAACAAAGATAGACACACGAAGATATAGAATAGAACTTATAACAACAAACGAAGAGACAGAAGAGTATTAATAAAGAAAAACGAAGATATAGAAAATGACTAAGAAAGACACACGAAGATACATAAAATACTAAGAACAACAAACGACGATATAGAAAAAGACTAAAAAGCACAGCCGAAGCTTAAGAAAAAACAAAGAAAGACGCACGAAGATATAGGAAAGTATTAATACAGAGAAATGAAGATATAGGAAAGTATTAATACAGAGAAACGAAGATATAGGAAAGTATTAATACAGAGAAACGATGATATAGGAAAGTATTAATACAGAGAAACGATGATATAGGAAAGTACATGTATTAATAAAGATAAACGAAGATATAGAAAGTATTAATACAGAGAAACGAAGATATAGAAAGTATTAATACAGAGAAATGAAGACATGGAAAAGGACTAAGAACAACAAAAACAATTAATTAGTCTAGAAAGTACTAAGTAAGATAGACGAAGATATAGACAAATTACTAAGAAAGACAGACAAAGATTTCATCATAATTAAATGATTAATATGGCAAGGTGACGGCTAACTGAGTGTTTGGTTTCATGTGGCAAGGTGACGGCTAACTGAGTGTTTGGTTTCATGTGGCAAGATGACGGCTAACTGAGTGTTTGGTTTCATGTGGCAAGGTGACGGCTAACTGAGTGTCTGGCTTCATGTGGCAAGGTGACGGCTAACTGAGTGTCTGGCTTCATGTGGCAAAGTGACGACTAACTGAGTGTTTGGCTTCATGTGGCAAGTGGACTAACTGAGTGTTTGGTTTCATGTAGCAAGGTGTCGGCTAACTGAGTGTTTGGTTTCATGTGGCAAGGTGTCGGCTAACTGAGTGTTTGGTTTCATGTGGCAAGGTGACGGCTAACTGAGTGTTTAGTTTCATGTGGCAAGGTGACGGCTAACTGAGTGTTTGGTTTCACGTGACAAGGTGACGACTAACTGAGTGTTTGGTTTCATGTGGCAAGGTGACGACTAACTGAGTGTTTGGTTTCATGTGACAAGGTGACGACTAACTGAGTGTTTGGTTTCATGTGGCAAGGTGACGACTAACTGAGTGTTTGGTTTCATGTGACAAGGTGACGACTAACTGAGTGTTTGGTTTCATGTGGCAAGGTGACGACTAACTGAGTGTTTAGTTTCATGTGGCAAGGTGACGACTAACTGAGTGTTTGGTTTCATGTGGCAAGGTGACGGCTAACTGAGTGTTTGGTTTCATGTGGCAAGATGACGGCTAACTGAGTGTTTGGCTTCATGTGGCAAGATGTCGGCTAACTGAGTGTTTGGTTTCATGTGGCAAGGTGACGACTAACTGAGTGTTTGGCTTCATGTGGCAAGATGTCGGCTAACTGAGTGTTTGGCTTCATGTGGCAAGGTGACGGCTAACTGAGTGTTTGGTTTCATGTGGCTAGGTGACGGCTAACTGAGTGTTTGGTTTCATGTGGCAAGGTGACGGCTAACTGAGTGTTTGGTTTCATGTGGCAAGGTGACGGCTAACTGAGTGTTTGGTTTCATGTGGCAAGGTGACGGCTAACTGAGTGTTTGGTTTCATGTGGCAAGATGACGGCTAACTGAGTGTTTGGTTTCATGTGGCAAGGTGACGGCTAACTGAGTGTTTGGTTTCATGTGGCAAGGTGACGGCTAACTGAGTGTTTGGTTTCATGTGGCAAGATGACGGCTAACTGAGTGTTTGGTTTCACGTGACAAGGTGACGGCTAACTGAGTGTTTGGTTTCATGTGGCAAGGTGACGACTAACTGAGTGTTTGGTTTCATGTGGCAAGGTGACGGCTAACTGAGTGTTTGGTTTCATGTGGCAAGGTGACGGCTAACTGAGTGTTTGGTTTCATGTGGCAAGGTGACGACTAACTGAGTGTTTGGTTTCATGTGGCAAGGTGACGGCTAACTGAGTGTTTGGTTTCATGTGACAAGGTGACGGCTAACTGAGTGTTTGGTTTCATGTGGCAAGGTGATGTTCCGAGGAGTACGGGTTCGATCCTGCCTCGAACCACTGGTTCTTCTTTTCTGTTGATTATTTATGATTATTTATGATTATTTATAATTATTTGTGATTATTTATGATTATTTTCCGAGTGCTGCACACATGAGGAAAAATTAAAAAATACAAAATAATGGTATGTTAGAAGCTTTACGTCATAAGTGGACGACACAGACTAAACGACGTTTCGGCCCAATAGGCCTTCAGCAGGAACAAACAAGAAAAACACACACACAAAACTAATAATGAAACATTCAAAACAAAAATATAGTCTAGTAAAATACTAACCTAAGATATAAATACTAAAGTAAACACTTAGAACGAAATACAAACATTAAGTAGCAGCAGCCTTAGCCCCTTACTAGTACTAGTAGCTGCTACTTAATGTTTGTATTTCGTTCTAAGTGTTTACTTTAGTATTTATATCTTAGGTTAGTCCTTTTACTAGACTATATTTTTGTTTTGAATGTTTCGTTATTAGTTTTGTGTGTGTATTTTTCTTGTTTGTTCCTGCTGAAGGTCTATTGGGCCGAAACGTTGTTTAATCTGTGTCGTCCACTTATCACGTGCTTCTAACATAACTTTTTTTTTTTTTTTTAATTTTTTCTCATATTCAGCTTTACTGCAGCTTCGCATTTTTTTTTATTCCAGATCCAGATACAACAGCCATTTCGGCACTCGCTGTCCAACTTTGACGATTTATTAGTTGACTTGAAACCAATCAATAAAAAAGTTGAAATTTAAAAGGGCAAAAAAACTACAAACTGCATACTTCACATAGAAAGAGAAGTACTCCCAAAGCCCAAGGTAGAAAAAGACATCCCTATGCCGTCCACTGATAGAGAGACGTCCTAAACGTCAACAGATATGTAAAGCTTCCCCTTAAAGGCAGCAGCTAAGATAGTAAGTTCCTGTTTGCGATCGGGTATGCAGCGGGTCTTCAATGGGGTGAACTAGCTCAACGCCTAACAGCGGAGCTCGAGTGCATTGGCCTGAGTTTATTATTTTGCCCGAGTAGAAAAAACTCTGTGACCTAGCCGTACTAACCCGGCGGTGTTGGCACCGGGTTAATACAGCCCACCCGCTCACCTGTTGTGAGAAGAAGCAACATTTGATTAATAAAGATGGCGCGAGCGTCTGAGAGACCAGGCTCTAGTCGTTGAGGAGATCTCCCCACCGCGCAATTGAAGGCATCTGGGATTCCTTCTGGGAAAACCCGATAGTGGCGCTCACAGCGTTGCTCGACGTTCTCACGGCATAAATATGTAAAAAAAAATCATAGCTAGACAGACATTGCAGACATTAATACACGAATAGACAGACATTGAAGACAGAAACACACAACATAGACAGACATTAAAGACAAAAACAAACAACATAGACAGACATTGAAGATAGAAACACACACACAACATAGACAGACATTGAAGACAGAAACAAACAACATAGACAGACATTGAAGACAGAAACTCAAACAACATAGACAGACATTGAAGACAGAAACACACACAACATATACAAACATTGAAGACAGAAACACACAAGATCAGGCAGACATTGAAGACATAAATACATACAACATAGACATACATTGAAGACAGAAACACACAAGATAGACAGACATTGAAGACAGAAACACAAACAACATAGACATACATTGAAGACAGAAACTTACAACATAGACAGACATTGAAGACAGAAATACACAAATATCTCAGTTACTCTAGAGGGTGTCCGACTTTTGTAGCACTGGCAAATAAAGGCAGCATGCACAGCGCAGTAGCCACGACCCCGTGTAGGTCAGAGTCTTTATTTCAACCCACAAATAACAGTTATAAAGGTGCACATATGTGTGAACATACACTAATCAGGCTCAATGATATCACATTATCGAGTGTTCCGCTCCATCAAATCTATGTTTCACTCTAACGAGTCTGTTTCACTCTACCAGGTCTATGTTATAGTCTTTCAGGTCTATGTTACACTCTACCAGGTCTATGTTTCACTCTACCAAATCTCTTTTTCACTCTACCGAGTCTGTATCACTCTACCAGGTCGATGTTTCACTCTACGAGGTCTATGTTTCATTCTACCAGGTCTATGTTTCATTCTACCATGTCTATGTTTCGCTCTACCAGGTCTATGTTTTACTCTACCAGGTCTATGTTTCACTCTACCAGGTCTATGTTTCACTCAGACTTGAACACCTCGCATCGACTGCTCTGGACAAGCGGCCTTTATTCTCCGGTCCCATACGAACCCCACCCCCAGCAGACACCTGTAACGGGAAAACCCCGTAAAGATAGTTGTTAACTCCACCATAGCAAGATAATGTAGAATAATAACAACACTAGTTTTCAATGACTTATGAAATGCATGTATGTATCATGGGACTGGTAAAGTCTTTAAAGTTTACCTTCGAAGCGTTACTTTCCCAATTTCTTCTCGCGAGATTGTCAAAAAATAATTATTGTCTTCTCCTGTTGCAATTATCTACTTTTTTTTTTTTTTTTTTGCTTTGGTCTCGTTTATAAAGTTCCCAGTACTCTTTTTTAGCTGCCCATGATCATCATTATCATCAAGTACCATGCCTGCTGCGCCCGTGCGCTGCCGGGGCCCGAAAGGGGAGTAAAGAATAGCGGCGCTGTACCCTACCAGGCATGTTCGTAAGAGGCGAGATAGGAGGGTTAGGCATGGGACTGGCTATCCCATACTGTAAAAAAATAAGCCGAAAAAACTTCACAAACATGAACAAGTCAAAGAAAGATAAAGTTAATCCGTCAACCAGGAAAGAGAAGGGCTCTCTGTCTAAGAGACGTATGACGCAATCCGGAGAAAGCCATAAGGAGTCCGGGTTGCCGACTCACCCTTTGTCTACCAGGAAATCATCCAGAATTGGCACCTGGAATGTTCGTACCCTTAACGAACAGGGAAAAGCGGCACAAGTGGCAGCAGAAATGACTAACTACAAGATAGATATTCTGGGAATGTGTGAAACAAGATGGCTGGGAGCGGAGAGAATAAAACTGAATACAGGGGAGATGATTTTATCATCAGGACACCAGGAACTTGGAGCACAACATAGCGAAGGGGTAGCTATAATGCTATCAAAGAATGCACAGAAGACACTAATAGAATGGGAGGCAGTGGGACCAAGACTGGTGAGAGCAACATTTAGAACAACCAAAACAAAATAAAATTACACATTATACAATGCTATGCACCAACCAACGATAAGGATGACTCAGTTAAAGATGATTTTTATAAACAGCTACAATGTCAGATGGATGCAAGACGAGCCAAGGATATTATAATCTTGATGGGAGACCTAAATGCTAAGGTAGGATCAGACAACAGAGGCTTCGAAGAGATTATGGAAAAACATGGACTTGGAGATATAAACGAGAATGGAGACATATTTGTGAATTTCTGCGCCCTTAATCAAGTGAGCCTAGGAGGAACAATATTCCAACATAAAAGAATACACAAAGCTACATGGGTGTCACCGGATCATAGAACGGAAAATCAAATTGATCACATATGTATTAATAATAAGTTTAAGTCATCCTTACAGGATGTAAAAGTATATAGAGGGGCAGATGTAGCTTCTGACCATCATCTTCTGTTAGCCAAACTTAAAATTAAATTAAAAAGGTATACTACAACGAATAAGGGTAGAAAGTATTTCAATGTAGGGTTTCTTAAAGAACAAGGAATTAAAGATAAATTCGCAGTCACAATATCAAACAAATACCAAGTCCTCCAACAACTAGAAAATACAATAAATATGGAAGTTCATTGGAAACAGATAAAAAAATATATGGAAAGAGACATGCGAAGAAACACTGGGGAAAAGAGAACGCCAGGATAAGGCATGGATGACAGCAGAGACCCTGGATAAAATTAAAGAAAGAAAGAACGAGAAAGCAGATATAAATAAAAGCAAAACAAGAAGTAATAAAGCCAAGACACAGGAAACTTACACAGAGTTGAACAAAGAAATGAGAAGATGCATTAAAAGGGATAAGAGGAAATATATAGATGAACTAGCTAAAGAGGCACAAGAAGCAGCAAATAAAGGGAATATGAAAGAACTGTACAACAGCACAAAGAAATTATGTGGAAAATACAAACAAATCAACGCCTTTATCAAAGATAAGAAAGGAAATCTGCTTAGTAATATAAGGGAACAAATGGAGAGATGGAAAGAGCACTTTGAAGAACTTTTGAACAGACCCGGCTCAAATAATCCTCCAGATATACTACTAGCAGAAGAAGAGTTACACGTTAACTGCGGAAAACCAAGCAAAGAAGAAATAATGAAAGCCATCAAACTATTAAAAGATGGTAAAGCCACAGGACCAGATGAAATTCCTTCGGAAGCCATCAAAGCAGATATTAACACCTCTACCAAGATGTTACATGATCAATTGGATAAAATTTGGGAGAGGGAAGAAATACCTAAAGACTGGAGAGAAGGTTATATGATCAAACTACCAAAGAAAGGAAGTTTACAGGAGTGCGCAAATTATAGGGGAATTATGCTACTGTCAGTGCCAGGAAAAATATTAGGCAGAATCATTCTGGAGAGACTAAAAGAGGCTATAGAGAAACACTTGAGAGATGAACAAGCAGGTTTTAGGAAGAACAGATCATGTGCTGATCAAATAACTACTCTACGTATAATAGTTGAACAAAGTTTAGAACTAAAATCCCCACTTTATATTGGATTCATAGATTACGAAAAGGCATTTGATAGTTTAGACAGAAGAATGCTTTGGAAGTTGCTGAGTCATTACGGAATCCCCATAAAGTTTATTAACCTGATAAAAACAATGTATGAAAGAACAAAATGTAGTGCGGTGCATGAAGGACATCTTACAGAAGCATTTGAAATAAGAACAGGAGTAAGGCAAGGATGCATTCTGTCTCCATTTCTCTTTCTACTGGCCATAGATTGGATTATGAAAATAACTCAAAACAACAGAAATGGGATCCAGTGGTCACTGACCAAACAACTTGATGATTTAGACTTTGCTGATGACATAGCTCTCCTATCACACAGCCATCAACAGATGCAGGATAAAATGAGTATATTAGATGAGAGATCACAACAGCTAGGACTAAAGATTAATAGAGATAAGACCAACATTATGAGAATTAATGCAGTTGGCAATAACCAAATAAAACTAGGAGAAATACCTCTACTAGACGTACAATTTTATATATATCTGGGCAGTAATATAGATAAAGAGGGAGGAACAGAAAATGATACCAAAATAAGGATATCAAAAGCAAGAGGAGCTTTCATTGCACTGGGAAACATATGGAAATCCAAAGAAATTAGGCTAAATACAAAAATAAAAATGTTCAACTCAAATGTTAAGTCGGTCCTATTATATGGCTGTGAAACATGGAGAATAACAAAATTGACAATCACGAAGGTACAGACTTTCATTAATGGATGCTTGCGCAGAATAAAGGGATGGAAATGGCAGGACAAAGTCATTAACGTGGAATTATGGAAATGTACCGGTCAAATCTTCTTCTTCTTCTACCTTTTAGCTCCCAGTGGAGCATAGGTCTTCAACAAACACTTTCCAAGTCGTTCTGTTTTTTGCAATTCTTTTAAGATCATTCCATGTCTTCCCCATCATCTTCATCTCTGCTTCAATCTGTCTTCTCCAAGAATTCCTTGGTCTTCCTCTTTGTCTTTTCCCCTGGGGATTCCAAAAAAGGGCCTGTTGTGTAATACTCTCAGTTGGTTTCCGTAGTGTGTGTCCTATCCATCGCCATCGTCTTCGCTGTATTTCTTTATCCACTGGTATTTGACCGGTACATTTCCATAATTCCACGTTTGTGACTTTGTCCTGCCATTTCCATCCCTTTATTCTGCGCAAGCATCCATTAATGAAAGTCTGTACCTTCGTGATTGTCAATTTTGTTATTCTCCATGTTTCACAGCCATATAATAGAACCGACTTAACATTGGAGTTGAAAATTTGTATTTTTGTATTTAGCCTAATTTCTTTGGATTTCCATATGTTTCCCAGTGCAATGAAAGCTCCTCTTGCTTTTGATATCCTTATTTTGGTATCGTTTTCTGTTCCTCCCTCTTTATCTATATTACTGCCCAGATATATATAAGATTGTACGTCTAGTAGAGGTATTTCTCCTAGTTTTATTTGGTTATTGCCAACTGCATTAATTCTCATAATGTTGGTCTTATTTCTATTAATCTTTAGTCCTAGCTGTTGTGATCTCTCATCTAATATACTCATTTTATCTTGCATCTGTTGGTGGCTGTGTGATAGGAGAGCTATGTCATCAGCAAAGTCTAAATCATCAAGTTGTTTGGTCAGTGACCACTGGATCCCATTTCTGTTGTTTTGAGTTATTTTCATAATCCAATCTATGGCCAGTAGAAAGAGAAATGGAGACAGAAGGCATCCTTGCCTTACTCCTGTTCTTATTTCAAATGCTTCTGTAAGCTGTCCTTCATGCACCGCACTACATTTTGTTCTTTCATACATTGTTTTTATCAGGTTAATAAACTTTATGGGGATTCCGTAATGACTCAGCAACTTCCAAAGCATTCTTCTGTCTAAACTATCAAATGCCTTTTCGTAATCTATGAATCCAATATAAAGTGGGGATTTTAGTTCTAAACTTTGTTCAACTATTATACGTAGAGTAGTTATTTGATCAGCACATGATCTGTTCTTCCTAAAACCTGCTTGTTCATCTCTCAAGTGTTTCTCTATAGCCTCTTTTAGTCTCTCCTTTTTGTCTCCGGTCAAATACCAGTGGATAAAGAAATACAGCGAAGACGATGGCGATGGATAGGACACACACTACGGAAGCCAACTGAGAGTATTACACAACAGGCCCTTTTTGGAATCTCCAGGGGAAAAGACAAAGACGAAGACCCAGGAATTCTTGGAGAAGACAGATCGAAGCAGAGATGAAGATGATGGGGAAGACATGGAATGATCTTAAAAGAATGGCAAAAAACAGAACGACTTGGAAAGTGTTTGTTGAAGACCTATGCTCCACTGGGAGCTAAAAGGTAGAAGACCATGCCTGCTGGTGTAGGTGATCATGTCTCTCCACAACTCTCGATCTCAACAATTATTTATCGTTTTTGTTGTTGACCTTCTGCCAAGCTGTTCTCTTATTAAGCTGTCTGGTATTTTTTTTTCCTTTTGCTTCCCTCTATCTCTTCGTCCCTCAATTTTCCCAGTTGTTACAATATGTTCCAGTTGTTCTCTTCTCTGTGGTCAAAAATTATGATTGTTTCTTCCTAATATTGGAAATTAGCTCTCTCTTTGATTTGGCATCTTTCAGAACGTGATCATTACTCTTCTTATCTGTCCATGGTATTCTCAACATTCTTCTTTAAACCACATTTCTACCGTTTTTATTTCTTTTTAACATAACGATCTATCTATCGACTGTGTCTTTCCGTTTTTATTAGTTATCGCCATTAGCCTTTGACTAAACAAAAGTCTCACTCACAAGGCAGTGTGGTTGTTTTATTTTAGGGAACAAGGCATATAAGTGCATCCATATGCATAAAAAACGAAGCTGCTGTAAAGTTGTTTATTTTTAGGGTGCCCTCCTTTAGCCTTTTGCTCAGACAACGATCATACTTGCAAGTCAGCCACGGTAACACGGCCTCCTGAATACAGGAGCAAGTAAATTACGTAACAGGGCAGCATAAGCGCCCGCGCTCACAGTAGTAGGGTCGGCGCACCATCAGATACCCAAGACCTAGCTGTCCTACGCACTCGTGGTCTCCTCGGGTAACAATCTGTGTCAAATAAAGACTAGCCAATAGAAGCTAGGATCGCCGTGTTCCCTGTAGTGGTGGCTGTTACCGATATAGGGGACCTAGTAGTGTAGTACCTGGAGACAAATAATAATAAATGAACATTATTATAGAGTGAGCCGCGATAGCTCAGTGGTTAGTGAACTGGACTACAAAGGACAAGATGTAGGGTTCGATCCCAACCGACGGCTTCCGGGTTCACCCAGCCTTTAATGGGTACCTGATTTTTTCTGGGAAAGTAAAGCGGCACGGGCGTAATGCCGACCACATTACCACAAAAAATCATGTGCCGAAGGTCTGTAAAATTTATGGTCACTAACACCATATTCCCTATACGCCACTTGGCGTGACGGGGGTACTTTACTTTTTACTATTATTATAGAGGGAAACTTCCGAGGCGATAATCAGCGAATCAATTCAGAGGAAGAGGTATGTTTACAGCACTCGGAAAAAAGACAAATAATCAACAAAAACAAAGAACAATATATGGACCGAAGCAGGATCGAACCCGTACTCAGTGACACAGCGTCTTGCCACGAAAAGTACATCTGGGCTGGACTAGTAATTTCCCAGCATAGCCTGGGATAGACGAACTCCAACTTCTCCAGTAAGAGCCGGGAGTGTCAAGTTAGCCATTACGACCACCACTTCAGGGAGTAAAAGATCACCTTACTCGATCAACTCGTGACATTACATCAACAAATTACGTGACCGACCACCTACACTATACTGTCAGCGCTTATGTGTTCAAGCGTGTAGCCTGCACGAGACTTCTGATCGAAGTCACACGTCTAGTCCCCACTATCAAACAGTCACAACCGTTCGGTATGTAAAGATCGTGACTAACTCTAACGACGAGGAAGTATGGCTCATTTATGGTACCCATATCTACCACGAGTTGTAACTAAGACGCATCACCGCGGTTGCTCCGTGTTATTGTTCAACATGCTGGGCCTAATATGACGTACAACCAAGCAACTGCGTATATACAACATCCGTTAACTTGCGTTACAACAAAAATAATAAAATCGTTATCTTTAATTCTGTTAAACTATATTGAAAGTACAACCAGCTGAGATGAATACCGTACATATCTTGTTAAGATGTATATTTTTTTATACGGTGGCTTGACAATCTGGCAACAGGCCACTGCGTTTCTAGAAAGGTATTTATAGGTAAATAGACAATATATAGTTTCTCGAATGTTTATTTTTAGCTACATTATAGAATCAATATGTCCAGATTTGGAGTTATAATGCGCTCAAGGGGAAAATAATTTTAAACCACTCCTGTGTGTATGTTTGTGTGTCTGTGTGTGTGTTTGATTGTTTTATTTCTGTCTGGAAGTTGAGTCATTTCATCCTAAGTTCATGATATTATTTTGTTTTCATATATAGCTATCTGATCGCAGAGATGTGTATAGTTATTAGTTAGCCATGTAGTGTTATTTTTTTTTACTTATATATATATATATATATATATATATATATATATATGCATGTGTTGTTTATTGTTCCTGCTGAAGGCTTAATGAGCCGCAACGTCGTTAGATTTTGTGTTGTCCATTACTTACGTAGAGCAGTAACCATACAAATTTGTTTTTTTTTTTTTAATTCTCCTTTTTTCCTTCTGCGCTTTTTCTTCTAACACTTAAAACCTACAAGTGGATATCAAAGTTGAAGAAACAAATCTGGAGACAGTTCAGATCTACAACTACCTTGGACATATTATAATCAGTGATGGAAAATGTACAACTGAAATTTAAAAAAAAAATAGGAATTTCAAAAAGTAATTTTAATGCCATGAAAAATATACTAACATCACAACAAATAACACCAGGGCTAAAACTAAGAATAGCAAAATTTTATATCTTCTCAACATTCCTGTATGGTGCATAAACATGGACATTAGGCAAGAAAACAAAACAGAAAATAAAAGCCTTTAGCCTTTGAAATGTATATTTATGGAAGAATAGCAAGAATTTAGTGGAAAGAAAAGAAAACAAACGATGGTGTCTTAAAACAACTAAAAATAAAAATAGAACTACTAAACACAAATCAAACAAGACAAGTAATATTTGTGGGTCATGTTAAAGCCTACTACAGTAATCTTGGAAGGGAAAATACAAGGCAAAAGAGGCAGAGGCAGACCAAGACTAGCAAAGAAAAAATTTACAAGTTACCCTATGACAACCTGCACCATCAAAGCAAGAGACACAGTGGAATGGCGCTCCATGGTAACCAACCTTCGATGAGGAGACGGCACTCAATGATGATCTATCTATCTATCTTTCGTTCGCCTGAAGCATTGTCTATATCTGCAATGTCGTTTCCTGTATAAATGTTACTGTCTCAATGATGATGACCTCTTCACACTTTCATGTGTCCAGGGAAATGCAAATCTTCTCTCGTCCAAGTGTCACTCTCTGACGTCATCATGCAATGTATTTTAAGTCCCCTGATAGTGTCACCCCCATCTTACTCCTCATCTGATTCGAGTTAGCTCCCATCTTATTTTTGTCAAATGTAAATGTATATTCTATTAAAATATGTTTCTTTTTTTAATTGTTTTTTTGTTGTTCCTTGTATGGCAAGATTCACAGTATATTGCTGACATAATTTACTTTTTTTTTTTAATTATGAATGTTACGTTTGTCAACTGAATCTACAAACAGTTCTAATAATAGAAGTGACATGAACACAAATTCCCTATTTCGTGCTTTTTGCCTTCCTTGTAACAATGTTTACTACTCGGGCATAGCCAACTATAGATTTACAAAGTTCTGTAAGCTGAGAGGGAAATCCCGAAATCACCTAAAGCTTGTGACATCTTCAGCTATACGATCTGTATGTATATTTAGATATAGAAGAGATTCGTTGTATATCTCGACCGATAGGTCATATATCTCACAAACGAAAGGCTTGTTGGAGAAGACGATTTACGAAAAATGTAGTTTCTTCTGAATTTTGCTTCTTCGTCAGGCCTCATAATGGTGATAAGTAGGTGTAACTGTGTTATATCGCTGTTTACAGGAAGTCGTGTGTTTCTGCTCAACACTTTCGATTTGAGCACAACATTCCAGGACACGGAATTGCCTTCCCTCTCAGTTTGTTTTCGCTTTGGTCAGACTAGTTAGTCATTACCAGGTACACCACGACAAGTTGGAATATGATTATTTATAGTAGAATAGTATCGTTGATCCAGGAGCTCGCAGTCAGTTATTACTAAGGTACAATCTAGAGCACAGATGGCCAAATGGCGGCCCGTGGGTCAGATGCGGCCTGCCACTATATTTTTATTGGCCTTTGGAATCTACACAGAAAGTACTATACCTACAAGTAAAAACAACAGTTCCAGTGGGTAAACAAAAACAATATAAAGGTAATTTTGAAATTAATAATTGTCTTGTTACAAATGATAAAATATGTGATCAAAGTGCAAGCATTATTATTTGCTAAATCACCTAATGTAATTTTTGAAATACAAGCCTTGTATTTCATCTGTGAAAGGAGTGCGACATGGCGTAGCTCTGAACACATTGCCTAGCAACGGGTCAAAAGTAAATAAACATGGGCACTGACGTCTCATATTCCCTATACGTTAGACTCGAGACATAACGGAACTCTCGTTTCTTTTCCTCCTCTATACGGCTTGCATTGAGTTCAAAAGTTGAGAACGTATGTAATAGGAAAGCACGTTATACAGAGTTTCGCAGAGGGAGGCAATCTGATCATCAGAATAGATCCCCTTCGAGCAAGTGTATCGGCGTTTTAGCTTCTTGACTCTAAGTGAGGTGCCTGGGTCACGACTCACATGCGTCGATCTCCTGCTGCATTCAACTTGAAGTGTATTTAATGAAAATGTCGAGAAGGAAGGACCGACCATGAAAAAAAAGATGGATTGATGCAATATTGGGGAACATAACAGCAGCAGAGACCAATAGACGCACAAAGGGGAGTAAAGAATAGTGATGCTTTACCCTACGAGGCATGTTCGTAAGAGGCGAGAAAGGAGGGTTGGGCATGGGACTGGCTATCCCATATTTTAAAAAAATAAGCCGAAAAAACTTCACAAACATGGACAAGTTAAAGAAAAGAATAAAAGTAAATCCGCCATTCAGGAAAGATAAAGGCTCTTTGTCTAAGAGACGTATGACGCAAGCCGGAGAAAGCCGTAAGGAGTCCGGGTTACCGATTCACCTTTTGTCTACCAGGAGGAAAAGACAAAGAGGAAGACCAAGAAATTCTTGGAGAAGACAGACAGAAGCAAAGATGAAGATGATGGGGAAGACATGGAATGATCTTAAAAGAATGGCAAGAAACAGAACGACTTGGAAAGTGTTTGTTGAAGACCTATGCTCCACATGGAGCTGAAAGGTAGAAGGAGAAGAAGAGACCAACAGAAGAGCAGAAGACTGAAATTATATCTCCCAACGACGTTGAAAAAGGTAGATGAGGAAGAAAAGAAGAAGGTAATAGGCAAATAATTGCAGTGCTGCGGTAAAGCTGGTAGCATATATCAAGTAGTGGGGTGGGGGAGCCGAAGCGCCTGAGACCTGCGGTTGCGATAGCAGGGTCGGCGCACCATCAGCTGACCAAGACCTAGCAGATCTACCTCCTTGTGGTCTCACCTGGTAACAGTCTGCGTCAAAACAGACTGGCTAACAGAAGCTAGGATCGTCGTGTTCCCTGTAGTGGTGGCTGTTACTGATATAGAGGACCCAGTATTGCAGTTCCTCTGTGCTGGACTAGTAGTTTCCCAGCATAGCCTGGGACAAACGAACTCCAACGTCTCCAGTAAGAGCCGGGAATGTCAAGAAAGTCATTAACCCCTACATCAAATGAATCAAAGGGCAACCTGCCCGCATCAACTCGTGGCAACCCATCAACAACAAGTAGTGGGGTGTAACATACACACCTACAAGGTATGGTGACATCATTTATCATTTGGTGCCGTCTCCGCATTAAGGTTGGCTACCATGGAGCGCCATTCCACTCTGTCTCTTGATTTGATGGTGCAGATTGTCATAGGTTGACTTGTCCATCTTTTGATGTTACTCGTCCATGTTAGTCTTGGTCTGTCTCTTTTACCTTGCATCTTCCCTTCCAGTGTTACTTTTATTAGGTTGTTGTGTCTTTTAACATGTCCCAACTATTTCATTTGTCTTGTTCTAATTGTGTTTAGTAGTTCTCTTTTCATTTTTAGTTGTTTTAAAACTTCATTGTCTGTTTTCTTTTCTTTCCATCCAATTCTACCTATTCTTCTATAAATCTACATTATGGTGACAGCTTTACAAAGAAAGAACACAAGATACTTTCGGGCGAACATGCGAAGCATAATAAGTGGAGAACCTCTGCATTACTATGGTCACGGTTATATTTAGACACACACGTCACGTGACGCCCCTCCAGGTAACCCACCTGGCGTATCTTTCCCTAAACGTTTCTTGTTTGTTTCCTGGACTTGTGGTTATCTATTTTTTTCTGTAAGCTGAGTCATTTAATCCAAAAAGATTTGTCATAAAATATCACCTTTAACATATTTGTTCAGCAGTAAAGGCGTGTATTTATTTATTCAGCCTATTTTTAATGCGTTTCGTCGGTAAACCACCGTTAACTTCCCGGACGTGATTGTTCTAAAAAATGAACAACCTCATCTCTGTGACGATTGCGTACCTGGACCATACTAAACTTATACACCTGTGTTGTATTTGTATTTATTTACTAGAAACAAATATTTTTACTTTATAAAAAATAATATCATCATCATCTAATAATAGTCTGTTAATGGAGCTACTATAAAATAGATTTTTGAGCATTTTCGTTTAATATTTAAAATTTACGCCAATACATTCCAGCTCTTCCATTCGGTTGGTAAAGTTGGTTCTAGTCCATTATACATTATATATTCATATTGTGAATAATTCTCTATTATAACATTCATTCCATTATTTGCTTGAGGAAAGTACTTGTGAATTCTGAATCAAGGAGTGAAACGTGCTGTACTACACACTAGTGCCATCCACTGTGAGTTTTATTTATTTTGTTTGTGAAACTTACTAATCACAATCACGTGCAACTGTCACTTCAACAACATATACACTACAGACTACTACACTACCTAACTAGAGGAGTCACTAAGTCAGTCATAAAGTAAGTCTAATCTTTTATTCACCTAATTAATTAATGAATTAATGTATATGTCAACTACAAATAAAGTGGTACCAGGACCACAAGGATCACAGATTGAAGTTACAATTACATTCATATGTCACAAAATGAAAATGCCTCAGATACTCAAACAGTGAGATACACACCCACATATAATCACGTATGAGTGTCCTCCTCTTAGTCCCAGACTTAGACATATAAGAGGTGATGATAATATTTACTGCCAATGAAAGTTTAGCCATTCATTTTTTGTTGTCATATTGCTAAACTATGTAGATATTAATTATTTGCTGAAAATTATGTACAGGTAATTGTTTACTATGCATTGACTTGACCTTGTACAGGTACCAGGTACATGTAAACAAAACTACAGGTGGATAAACTGGAGGAGAAGATTAGATTAGGGCACCACATTTCTTGTACATGTAGTAAATAGGGCAACACATTTCTTGTACAGCTAGTAAATAGGGCACCACATTTCTTGTACATGTAGTAAATAGGGCACCACATTTCTTGTACATGTAGTAAAGATGTGAAACTGTTAATTTTTTTTAGCACGAATGACCAGAAGACTAAAGCAGTTGCATAGAAGCATACTAGCTGTTGCCATTATTTGATGTATTCAAGCAATAAAGGACATATGTATGTTGTCAGAAAAGACAGAATTAGTCCTGCAATGGATACAAACACATTGTGGCTATCCCTGGAAACAAGAAGCAGATGAACTCACAATGGCAGGTGGGAGCCTTCAATAGTCCAACCAATCCCAGCGTGAAGCAGGTGGGAGCCTTCAATAGTCCAACCAATCCCATCGTGAAGCAGGTGGGAGCCTTCAATAGTCCAACCAATCCCAGCGTGAAGCAGGTGGGAGCCTTCAATAGTCCAACCAATCCCAGCGTGAAGCAGGTGGGAGCCTTCAATAGTCCAACCAATCCCAGCGTGAAGCAGGTGGGAGCCTTCAACAGTCCAACCAATCCCAGCGTGAAGCAGGTGGGAGCCTTCAACAGTCCAACCAATCCCAGCGTGAAGCAGGTGGGAGCCTTCAACAGTCCAACCAATCCCAGCGTGAAGCAGGTGGGAGCCTTCAATAGTCCAACCAATCCCAGCGTGAAGCAGGTGGGAGCCTTCAATAGTCCAACCAATCCCAGCGTGAAGCAGGTGGGAGCCTTCAATAGTCCAACCAATCCCAGCGTGAAGCAGGTGGGAGCCTTCAATAGTCCAACCAGTCCCAGCGTGAAGCAGGTGGGAGCCTTCAACAGTCCAACCAATCCCAGCGTGAAGCAGGTGGGAGCCTTCAATAGTCCAACCAATCCCAGCGTGAAGCAGGTGGGAGCCTTCAACAGTCCAACCAATCCCAGGGCCTCAAAGAAATCAAAACAATCCTGAAGCAAGCTAGGAAATCATGATGGAGGCAGTTACATGGAAAATATGAGCCAGAACAAGACAGCTTAAACAAACTCAGCAAACATGAGCAGACAAGTGACCTCGGAGCACACCTACACAAGATGGGACTCAGTGACATTGTAACATGCAGCTGTGGAACAACAGTGATATCTTAGGACCCTTTGGTGATAAAACAGATGAAATAAACTAAAATGGAAGCAGACTGCTGGATCTATGCAATCAAAATGATTTATTTATCACCAACACATTCTTCAAACACAGAGAGTCGCAAGTATACACCTGGTACAAATGGAATGACACAACATGCAGAAGCCAGATAGATTTTATACTAACAAGAAAACAGAACAAGAAAAGAGTAACTGACAGTAGAGCAATCCCAAATATTACAGACGGCACAGATCACAAGATGGTTATGATCACACTAAGACAGCCAAAAATAAAGAGAATATACAAAAACAAACAAAGAAGCGAAAAGAACAGACAATAAAAATAAAAGAAATAAAAGATCAAGAAACAAGGAAAACCCTAGAAGAAAAACTAACAGAGGAATTCAAGAAACTCCCTAACGAAGTATGCACAGTAGAAGAAGAGTGGAAACAATTTAAGGAAACAGTAACTAACATCTCTAAAACAGTTTGTGGAACGAAGCTAAGAACAAGAGAAGGGAAAAAGAGCACCCCTTGGTGGAACGAAACAATCAGAGAAGCAATCAAAGAAAAGAAGAAACTGTTTAAAAATTGGAGGGAGAACAAGAACCAAGAAAAATATGAAAAATATGCCTTAGTTGGAAAAAGTGTTAAAATGTTGATCAAAGCAGCTAAGCAAAAGAATTGGACAGAATTCGGACAAAACATGAGCAGGGACTTCAAGACAGCCACAAGAGATTTCTACAAAGCAGTGAAAGCCACAAGAGCAAGAAAAGAAAACCATGATCCTACTCAGCTCATAAATGACAAAGACGGACAGCCAATATCAAATAACCAATGAATGCAACAGAGATAGAAAGAATATTTTGAAGACTTGTTAAACATACCAACTACCAATAAGACAACAAAAACCACGCTAGAACTCACAAATACTGAACCCAACATCATGAAAGAGGAAATTGAAGAAGTAATCAAATATGCACCAAGAAATAAAGCACCGGGGATAGATAACATACCAATAGAAACAATAGCAGCAGCAGGAGAAACAGGAATGCAATGGCTGCGTAGAATATTTAATGCAGCATGGCACCAACAACAAGCCCCAGAAGACTGGCAACAGGCAATCATCATACCAATATGAAAAAAGAAAGGTAGCAAAAGAGACTGCAATCAATATAGAGGTATATCTCTTCTCAGCCATGTAGGCAAGCTATACGCCAAAATCTTGGAAAAAAAAAGCTGAGACCAATAATAGAACTACAGTTAAGTGATTCTCAAATGGGGTTCCAAAAAAACAGAGGATGTACCGATGCACTATTCACACTAAAACAGCTTGCAGAAAAAAACGACAGAACACAATCAAAACTTATACATAGCCTTCATTGACCAGGAAAAAGCATTCGACAGAGTAAACAGAGAACAGCTGTGGGAGATACTAACAACATACGGAGTAAGCCAACATCTAACCAGCCTAGACCACTTTGAAGTTAGATCAGGTGTAAGACAAGGGTGCAAACTATCTCTCTTACTGTTTATTACATATATGGACCATATAAGCAAGCTAGCTAAACCATTAGAGACAGAGCAGATCAACGAGCTTTTATTTGCAGACAATCAGGCACTAATACATGAAACAGTAGAAGACCTACAAGAAAACTTAAACTCAACATGTCAAGCACAAAATACAACATGAAAATCAACATCAACAAAACAGAAGTCATGAATGTCACCAAAAATAAACAGAACACCAACATAACTATAGAAGGCAGACAACTAAAACAAGTAGAGGAATTAAAATACCTAGGAAGTCTAATGACAAACGATAATTCTCAAACAGCAGAGATAGAATCAAGATGCAACAAAGCCTGTCAAATCATCGGACAGTTATCACCACTATTGTCCAACAAGGAAATAACTCTGGAGGCAAAACGAGCACTATACAATACAATCTTCATCCCAACGTTGTGCTACCAATGCCAGACCTGGACCCTAGATGCAAGAACAATAAGAAAAATAACCTCTACAGAGATGAAATGTGTTAGAAGAATGACAGGAAACAGTCTGAGAGATAAGATCAGAAATGAAGAACTGAGAAAAAAACTAGGAATAGCCCCCGCCATAGAATATATAAGGAAACAACAGATAAAATGGTTTGGCCACGTGACAAGGCAGAAAGATCAAAACACAACACAACGAGCCTTCAACAAACATTGTGAGAACACCAGACCCAAGGGTCGACTATTAAAAAATGGGTTGATGGAATATTAGAAGCACTAGGAAACATAACAGCAGCAGAGGCAAACAGAAGAGCAAAAGACTGCAAATTATATCTCCCCTCGACGCTGAAAGGTAGATGAGGAAGCAAAGAAGAAGAAGAACTGAGGAAAATGTAGACAAATTCCAGATTACATCTTACAGGACTGCAGCACTCTCAACACCCTAAGAACACAAATGTGGCCCACAGAAACAGCACATAGAAAAAAAAATAGCAGTAGCTGACTGCTGAAGAAACAGTTGCCGTCAGTCAAAGTTGTCATTAGTCAAAGTTGCCATTAGTCAAAGTTGCCATTAGTCAAACATTTTTCTTCTTATTCTGTTCACATAAAAGGTAAAGTAAGAGACTTGAATCAGCATCTTAGCACGTGAGTTTTCACCTATATGTGCTCAGCCGCTTATCCAGAAGTGTTCTGAGACTTCTGTATAGTGTTGCTTCAAGCATCAAAACTCACAATGTGAGGTGGCAATCTTCACCTTCCCAGAATAATACCCTGGTAACATTTCTGCCAATGGCTGGGTCGACTGCGGGGGTATTTTTACAACAACAATTCTTTAACAATTCTACAATATTTTTCTAAGTACAATTCGCAGTACTTCCAGCGAGAGTCGAACATAGGTTGTCCGAATGTTGGTATCCCAGTCGGGTGGTTTTCCCAACTAGGCTGCCAAGGCCCTCTGAGCATTTATCTATCTTCTTTCATGTTATTTCAACAGCCCAAAAACTCATCTCAACTACAGCACTTGACAAGTTATTTCAACAACCCATGAACTCATCTCAAGTATAGCACTTGACATGTTATTAATTAAACTAGTATGTCCTCATTAGCTGTTGCTGTAGATAGTGCTAACTAACTTTATCTTTACGTTGTGTTCACATCAGCCTTACCACCTGCAATTCTATCTAGCTACACCTAATTATCTTATGTTTAATCCCCTTTTTATTAACTTTAAGGTATCAATGTGAAAGGTTTAGTATCAAATTAAAGATAAGGGATAATGCAAGGGACAATATTGATTATTTTATTGATTATTTATTGATTAATTTAATAATTATTTTATTAATTATTTTATTGATTATTTTATTGATTAATTTAATTATTTTATTGATTATTTTATTGATTAATTTAATAATTATTTTATTAATTATTTTATTGATTATTTTATTAATTATTTTATTGATTATTTTATTAATTATTTTATTGATTATATGTAGGAACAGTTTGACACAACTGTAAACAATATCATGGGTAGGGTGTAACAGGGACCATGTGCATTTTGTGGAGAGATTAAGTAGTTAAGTTATTGTAATCTGAGTATTCATATAGAAATGCATAAAAACTACAATAAACTTCCACTGTTCACTCAAATTTAGTCACTTATGTGATAACAGATTTTTGTGTGTAGAGTAAAGGTATGAGACTTGGATTGATATCTTAGCACGTGGGTTTTTACCCATATGTGCTCGGCCACCTATCCAGAAGTGTTCGGAGATTCCTGTCTAGTGTCACCTCAAGTATTGTAGCTCACAAGCAAGGTGCAGTTCCTCACTTTCCCAAAGTAATACTCTGGTACCCATTTTTGCTAGCGGCTGGGTCGACAGCTGGGGTATTTTTTCCAACAGGAGTACAATTCACACTGCATCCAGCGGGAATCGAACACAGGTTGTCCGAACATTGGTGGCTAGTGGGTTGGTTATCTAAACTAGGCTACTGGGGCCCTCTCTTTGTGTGTTTTATTAATTATTTGTAGGAACAATTTGTGTGTGAGTACATGACTGGCAGGGCTGTACAAATAAGGATCAAGAAGTGTCACTGCTTTATTGTTGGAGCAAAGCAAATGTTTTAAGTTTCAAAATTTGTGTCAGTAAAAATTTATAAATGCATAGTATTGCAGTGAGTGGTAGAATTAACTGTTTACTAGAGCTGTTAACTTTATTTCTTCAATAAAATGTTTACTTTTCTCATTTCATGTTACAGTCAGAAGACAGAATGTTCAACGTCAGACAGCAGCAAAGTGTTAACAAACCATTAGATCAGAATGTTTGTTTTGAAACAGCCAGAATTTTTGATCAGATTTTGAAACAGACTTATGGTGAGAATCCTAAAAAGCAGCATAAAGTTCGACGGATCAGAACAGACGTGGAAAAAGTACCAAATAACATAAATACATCTGAAAACAGTGTAGCAAGAAGTCAAACTCTCCCAACAAATTACAAAGAATCTCTGAAAGAGGCACACAATCCAAGTGAAATCGAGATTCATCAAGAGACTAAACCACAAGATCTTGACTCTGGACAGGACAAGATTCATCAAGAGACTAAACCACAAGATCTTGACTCTGGACAGGACAAGATTCATCAAGAGACTAAACCACAAGATCTTGACCCTGGTCAGGACAAGATTCATCAAGAGACTAAACCACAAGATCTTGACCCTGGTCAGGACAAGATTCATCAAGAGACTAAACCACAAGATCTTGACCCTGGTCAGGACAAGATTCATCGAGAGACTAAACCACAAGATCTTGACCCTGGTCAGGACAAGATTCATCGAGAGACTAAACCACAAGATCTTGACCCTGGTCAGGACAAGATTCATCGAGAGACTAAACCACAAGATCTTGACCCTGGTCAGGACAAGATTCATCGAGAGACTAAACCACAAGATCTTGACCCTGGTCAGGACAAGATTCATCGAGAGACTAAACCACAAGATCTTGACCCTGGTCAGGACAAGATTCATCGAGAGACTAAACCACAAGATCTTGACCCTGGTGACTCAGGTTCTTCAGCAGATACAGAAGATGATCCATCCCATGTTCCAGAAAAAAGGAAAAAGAAAAATTTTCTTAAAAGAGCAAAAGAAACAATTATATTAACCTTTCAGCGTAACCAGAAAAATAGATCCGATAAAGTCAAGGAGAAAGACAACTCAGATACATCTAATTCAAAGTTGCAGAAAAATGGTGGCATTCATAGCAAACCAAAACACAAGAAAGGGCTCTATCCAGAAAAAAAATTTGTAGACACGATTCAAGGAGATTCTGACAAAAATAGAAATATCAACATGCGAATGTCATCGGGTAAAAAAAAGGGTAACTTCTGGAGTTCCTTCAGAAAATCAAAGAGGCTGTCACAAGTAACCGGAGATGAAAGTAAGTAAAACATTCTAATTATCTATTGACCTTTCAAGCCGTAGCCAGCCCATAGTGCGTAGACCCTGATACTCCTTCTCTTATCTGAATTTTTGTTCTAGCAGTTTCCAATTCTTTTAAAGATATTTTATCAAATCTCACCATTTGTCTCTGTTCTGTGCAAGCAGCTCTATCTCACTGAGGGAGCCGATTCCTGCTGCTCTTGCCTCTATCATCAATGTTCTTCTCAGTGTCTCTCTGGGTCTTCCTCTTTTTCTCTTACCTGTTGTTTCCCACATGAGGGCTTGCTTTGCTATTTGGTTATTATCTCTTCTCATCACATGTCCAACATATGACCATCCTCTTTTCTTTATTGCGGAAGATATTACTGATTTACACATTTTGTATCAGGTCTATGGTTCATTAACAAAATTGTTTTTACGATAGCGGCTTGTTAAACCTCTGATCAACGGTTCTATACCAAGCCGAAGAAAAACATTACCCTTATTTTTTTTTTTTTATCCTTGCAGATAAGATTATTGTAATTTTAGCAGGACAAGAAACATAATATTATCACAGATCACTTACAGTAGCAGAGGTATAGCCTCTGAGGCAAAATCTGTGCAGTTAAGCATAAAATAAAATGAAATATCACCAGAATATATACATATTCTTATTACCTTATAATCAGCATCATCATCTAGTTATTCACTGTTGAAACTTTGCTCTCATGACATCAACTCCGACATTTTCTCTGTTCAAACTTTGCTCTCATGACATCAACTCTGACGTTTTCTCTGTTCAATCTTTACTCTTATGACTTCAACTATGACATTTTCTCTGTTCAAACTTTTCTCTCATGACATCAAATCTGAAGTTTTCTTTGTTCAAACTTTTCTCTCATGACATCAAATCTGAAGTTTTCTTTGTTCAAACTTTTCTCTCATGACATAAAATCTGAAGTTTTCTTTGTTCAAACTTTTCTCTTATGACATCAAATCTGAAAGTTTTTTTTGTTCAAACTTTTCTCTCATGACATCAACTCAGAAGTTTTCTCTGTTCAAAATGTGTCTCATGACATCAACTCTGACATTTTCTCTGTTCAATCTTTGCTCTCATGACATCAACTCTGACATTTTCTCATGTGATGTCCAACTTCTGCAGCAGTCAGTCTCATATTGTCTGTGATATCTTACGCCCACTTTCCAGGTTTTCCTCTCTCTCATTTGCCGGGAACTATGCCCTCCATAATTATCTTCTCTAAGATCATTTTGTCATTATACATGACCAAAATATTTTCTTTTCCTTGTTTTTATTTTCTTTATCAATCAGGTTTGTAGAATTTATTTGTTGGTGGGTAAAAGTTACATGTTTGTTATTTTCTCCATCCATGGAATACTAAATATTATTCCATACCTCTTGCATTCGAAGGCAATGATGTAAAGCTAAAAGATAAAGTACGAGACTTGAACCAGCATCTTATCATGCGAGTTTCCACCCATATGTGCTCGGCCGCCTATCCAGAAATGTTTGGATATTTCTGTATAGTGTCGCCTCAAGCATCGAAACTCAAATGCGAAGCAACATTCCTCACCTTCGCAGGTTAATACACTGGTACCCATTTCTTCCAACGGCTGGGTCGACTGTGGGGATATTTTTTTTTCCAACCACGAGTACAATTCATACTGCTCTCAGTGGGAATTGAACACGGGTTGTCCGAACATCTGTAGTCCAGTCGGGTGGTTTTCCCAACCAGGCTACCGGGGCCCCCAAGTTGTTGGGGTAATGTTGGTGTTTGGCTTCAGATGGTTTAGTTTCATTTCTAATAAAATAGAAAAGAAAAGATGCAAATGTTTGATTTATAATTTAAAAAAGAAAGCATTTAAACTTAAATGTGAGCTTTTATTAATGTGTGCGCACTTTACAGTTTTTATGTTGAAGTATGAGCTCAGTACGGCGAGTGAGATATTTGTTTCATAAATGTATTTTTCAGCAGATCTGTTGATAGTAAATATTTCAGAGCCTTAGTGTTGCTGTGGGAAACTTAGTGATTCTTAAAACTCTAAATTATTGGTTATTGGTTATGGAAGGCCTCGGTATCACTGCAAATGAATTAAAATCCATAATCGCTCAACCGCCCGTGCCAGTGTAATCATCCGAATTACTAACTCATCTCCCAAACAAAGAAAGGTAACTGTAGTCCCCATCATAGCAGTCTCAGCACACGCCAAAAGACATAAGGCGAAACCGAGCAGAAAGTGAACACAGCCAACTGTTCCCTGTCATACGATATCATCATTCATCGTAAACAATTGGAATATCAAAACATGATCAAAATGGATGAGACACACAGCTCACGGTGTGCACAACTCTAAAACTCTAAGTTTTGCTGCTGTATCATTTATGTGATTTCAATAATTCAAAAAATGTAGCCTTTGAAGAACAATTTGAGTTGTGATATGCAAGGCACAGGCACAGCTATGTTGCCAATGTGCTGGAGGTCAAAAGAAAATCTGCAGCACACAATTGCTTTGACCACCATTAAAAAAATCCTTTCTATATTTGTTCACTTTCAGTTGTACTTTGGGTGTCGAGGGAGATAACAAAAGTCTGGTTCTTGTCCTACTGGTGGCTTCAATCATTGTCAATTAATGCTGTAGCGAATCTTTTTTGATGATGTCCATCCATCTTACTCCTGGCCTGCCTCTTGCTCTTCTCCATTCTTCTCTAATAATATATGCTTTGTTTGAAAAGGAAGCACACAACATTCTTCTAGATGGGCAAACCAGTTTATTTGTTGTTTCTGTATGCAGCTAAAGATTTGTTCAATACCTACTCTTTCTCTTATAATATCATTTCTGATTCTGTCCTTTCTGGTCACTCCAAGCGATTTTCTCAGACATTTCATCTTTGTGGTGACAAGCTTCCTTTTATTCTTAACTGTAAGTGACCATGTTTGGCATTGGTAGCTTTAGTGAATCCTGCTGTTATGTTGTTAATATTTTATTCTTAATTGTAAGTGACCATGTTTGGCATTGGTAGCTTTAGTGACTCCTGCTGTTATGTTGTTAATATTTTATTCTTAACTGTAAGTGACCATGTTTGGCATTGGTAGCTTTAGTGAATCCTGCTGTTATGTTGTTAATATTTTATTCTGAATTGTAAGTGACCATGTTTGGCATTGGTAGCTTTAGTGAATCCTGTTGTTATATTGTTAATATTTCATTCTCCAGCTTTCATCTCTAGTGAAGCCCCTAGAGACTAGGAATTGAATTTTGCATGTTAATCTGTTTTTCCCTTGTAGTCGTGTGCACAGGCTCCCTCGCCACACAGGCAGATAACTCCGTCTTTGGAGGTAATCATATTTTTTCAGTCTATGAGTTTCAAGCCGAGCCTCGTTGCTGAGACCAGGTGTGGTTGCCACAGAGAAAAATCACAAATAAAAATCCCAACTGGTGCAGCCAGGATTTGAACTCACAACCTCTCTGTCTCGAGACCAACGCACACGCCAAAAGACATAAGGCGAAACTGAGTCTGTTATATAAAATTTTACAAGGAAATGAAGTTTGTGAACCACAGTTATTTTGTCTTTAGAATAATAGGAACAAAATTTACCTCTTTAGATTCGCTTATAATCTGTCAAGTTTAATTAGAAACAAAATTTACCTCTTTAATTTTATTTATAATCTGACAAGTTTAATTCATCATTATCAGGTACCTGGCCTGCTGGTGTAGGTGATCATGTCTCTCCACAACTTTCAATCATGACAGTTCTTTATCATTTCTCTTGTTGACCTTCTGCCAAGCCATTCACTTAAGCTGTCTGGTATCTTTTCTCTTTGCTTCCCTCTATCTCCTCATCCCTCAATTTTTCCAGTTGTTACAATATATTTCAGCTGTTCTCTTCTCATTACATGGCCAAAAATTGATGATTGTTTCTTCCTAATATTAGAAATTAGCTCTCTTTTTGCTTTGGCCTCTTTCAGATCGTTTTCATTACTCTTCTTAGCTGTCCATGGTATTCTCAACATTCTTCTGTAAAACCACATTTCTACAGACTCCAGTGATTTTCTTGTCTTTTGTCCTATTGTCCATGATTCACATCCATATGTTAAGTTCACATCCACAAGTTTAATTAGAAACCAGATTTACCTCTTTAATTTTAAATTAATCCTAAAACAACTTAATGTACCTTAAACCCCCTCAAGCTACCATAAAATAAGGTTTGGGCAACAAACCAGCAGTAACTTTTGCCAGAATGTGTTTCACATATCATCTTTAAGATAGCACAAATGGATTCTAATATTCTACCATTTTGGACATGTTTAAAGCTTGTACGATTTCTCTAATTGTTTGCTGCAGGTATTGAGGTGGATACTGCCCCTGGTCGAGGTGTTGAAAAATAGAAAGTTGTAGCAGGGTGTGGACAACATCCATTTTTAAATTATCAACTCCTAAACTATTTGGCTGCTTTGGCAGGGTTTATCTGGCCTACAATCGGACAACAACTAATGTTATCAAGTTCAAACTTCTGGGCAAATTTTGATTCTAATTAAACTTGTCAGATAATCTTAAATTTTGAGATAATCTGACAAGTTTAATTAGAATCAAAATTTGCCCAGAAGTTTGAACTTGATAACATTAGTTGTTGTCCGATTGTAGGCCAGATAAACCCTGCCAAAGCAGCCAAATAGTTTAGGAGTTGATAATTTAAAAATGGATGTTGTCCACACCCTGCTACAACTTTCTATTTTTCAACACCTCGACCAGGGGCAGTATCCACCTCAATACCTGCAGCAAACAATTAGAGAAATCGTACAAGCTTTAAACATGTCCAAAATGGTAGAATATTAGAATCCATTTGTGCTATCTTAAAGATGATATGTGAAACACATTCTGGCAAAAGTTACTGCTGGTTTGTTGCCCAAACCTTATTTTATGGTAGCTTGAGGGGGTTTAAGGTACATTAAGTTGTTTTAGGATTAATTAGCATTTGTTTTAATAAGAAAAATGTATTCAAGCATTTAAGGGATTTAATTAAAATTGTTGGTGTTTGAAACCTAGGCCTGTATTTTTACCATTGATACCATTATGTCATCATCAGGTCACATGCAAATTGCATTCACAACAGCCCATCTGAAAGAATCTGTCTAGCCAGATCTCCCTCTTTTTCTTTTGTCTTGTTCAAGGTCTCCTTGATGCCTTAAAGCCACCTTCTTTGCCTATCCTTGATGCATCACCCGGGAACAATTGTCTTCCATTATTGTTCTTTCCAGCCTGTTGTATCATTTTGCAGTGGGGTTTATTTGAGCTTGCGTACTCGGACACTTAATGTTGGTGTAAACAGAGGCTTGACTGTACTACTTGTTCCTTATGTGAATCAGTAAAGTATAAGTTACTGAGTCTTCTGTTTTAAATTTTGAGGTAATTTTTAATAGGAATTGTAAAATTTACATTAAATATTAGACGTTAACAAAATTTGTGATCTCTCAGCCAAGATTTTAACAAAATAGTTTTCTTTAGATCTCCAGAGAAATTCTGATGGAAGACTTTCTGAAGATTTGACAAGGCCACCCTTAGTTAATGATTCAAACACAACCCAGTGGAAAACACCAGTACATATTGGTCAGGGATCTGCAAAAGACAGTACATTGCATCATAGGACTGGTACTCAAAAAGATCATAGTCAATCACAAGATCAACATTCCGCTGATAGAAGCCCGACTTCCTCAAATGGAACTGACTCATCTTTGCAACCAGTCATTCCTTCACCAGGGATGTCCTCAGATACAATCATTTCTGACAAAATGTCTGCAGCTTCCAATGATACCCTTCCTCCAGGATACATTAATGAAGCTCAAGTGTTGACATCTAATGTGACCAATTTTAAAAAGAATGCTCTAGATTGTCCAGGCGAGGACATACAATTTATTGATTCCAGTGACTCTGAAAATAGTGAAGAACCTGCAATTAATGATCATAACAATGTGGCAAAAAATTTCCCAAAAGCCACTGTTCTGTTTAGTGATCTTCGAAACCTGAACTTCCCAGCAAGCCAGACATATGACATTACAAATTTGCCAGATTTTAAGAAAAGTGTCAGCTTAATGCAAGAGATACATAGCAGTACTGAGATAGCAAGAGACAAAACTGCCACAGCCATTCCACCTCGGGATATACTCAGAGATTATGGTGTGTATTCTTTTATATGTTTAATTTTTGTTCATTTGCTGGTATTTGTTTATATAATTTGTTCATTCACTAGAATAAACGCAGGGTTACACTTACTTTTATGTCACAACTTCATAGTTCCATAAACTCATCATCACTCCCCCTGCTCCACAGTTTCCATAGTTCTCAGACAGCTAAGAAATCAACACATGAAAACAGCAATATGAGAATAATCATAACTGTATTAAAACACTCACAAAATATGAATGGAAAAATTAAATGAGACTACTTTAAGTAGAAATATAATAGGAAAGGCTTAGGACGAATGACATTGTGGAAGACAGAGTAAAGATCTTTGATTGAGAGACCAATTGATTTGGAAAACTGTTTCTAGTCTTGTCTTATTTTCAAAACTGCAAACCTAATTTCTGGATATTTTCTTGGGGAAAAAGTGCTTGTCCAGTCTTTTTGTCCACAAACCTGAATCATCCTTTTTTTAAATTTTAGTTTTTTTCTCTTGAGAATAATAAGTGTTTTTCTATTCTTGTCTTAAACGTAGATCCAAATCATCTTTAAAAATTTTTCTTTTGGCAACATAAGTATTTTTCCAGTCTTCTGTTATTTATAAATCTGAAGCATTCTATTGGTAGTTATTTTCTTGGGAGCATCAAAGGCAGCTTGCAGTATATAACCCTAGAATGTGACCTCTATCCGTTAGTCATGTTTTTACGACACCTTTGTAACAATTACAAACAGTAAATGTTACATTTGGAGTTCCAATAAAAGTATTTTCTTTGAGCTTTTGCTACATAGCTGTGTGTTTACACTAGGAGAGACAAGGGAATTGGATGCTGTCATCATTTCCTGGCTAAGGTTTGATTTATGGCCTGAAATTCAACCGCATGACATGGTGGCATGGCCATCGGAGGTGTTACATTGTCGGTCCAAGCGTCGGCTGTTAGTCTGTCATTCCAGTCATATGTTTGACTTACTTTGTCTGTACACTGCATATCCCATGTTACAAAGGTTTGTTTGATGTCTCACAGACAGTGGAAGAGATTTCTCCCATCATAAGGACAAAAAAAATTGATTTTCTGTAAAATTTGCAAAATGTATTAAAAAAAACACAGCCATGTTCTTATAACATTTTCTTAATTTTTGCAAAGTGCACGTGGTGTTTGAAAAAAAAAAATCCAACATTTAAAGGAAACAAATCCAACAGTCAGGGGTTAGCAGAAGCAATAATTATGAAGGTATAAAGAGGGAGGGAATGTTTGCTAGTTGCAAACGTTGAATTCCAAGAATTTGTATTTTGAGTTTGTAAATTTTATGAAGGTGTCGTAATCTGGATTAAATAATCAAGATATAGTTGTGGAACTGATTAACTGTCAACATGACAAGACACAATAACTTATTCCTCAACCACAGACTGATAAAACAATTAATAGCCAACACACTTTGTGGCGTCTTGTAGAGAAACAAAATCCCTCTATTTTGGTTGGTTTGTGATCATTCTTTGCTGGCTACCCGCATCTGCTCCACACTCACATCTTTGTCTCTTCTCTATTAGGCTATCTCTGGCTTTTATATTCTTCTTCTGCATACAGCTCTAAATGTCAATATTCATAAGTTTGATGAAAGCATTCAACTACTCAAGGCTGGTGACATCACGATACAACCTGTCCGGGCATGGTACTGGTCATAGCCACAAGAGCCTTCTTTGTTTATTCTGTTCCTTACATGTTGGGCATGATTGTAACAGATGTTCAGCAGTTATTTTGCCCATGCCACATTCACATTCTGTTCCTTACATGTTGGGCATGATTGTAACAGATGTTCAGCAGTCATTTTGCCCATGCCACATTCACATTCTGTTTCTTACATGTTGGGCATGATTGTAACAGATGTTCAGCAGTCATTTTGCCCATGCCACATTCACATTCTGTTTCTTACATGTTGGGCATGATTGTAACAGATGTTCAGCAGTCATTTTGCCCATGCCACATTCACATTCTTCAGAGGTTCCTATCCTTAGGGTGTTGAAAAGATGGTAGTTCAATGCATCCATGCCCACTTTACAGATGAATGATAATAAGAAAAACAAAGTCATTCCTTCTGGCTGTCCTTGTGTTTCAAATTGTTGCAGCCTCAAAGAAGCAACCTTACAGATAGTCATGTCGATTTTTAGCATAATATTGTAGAGGGAGTTTAAAACATTGTCCTTGTACATGTCCATTATTCCCATCATACGCTCACATAAGGTAAGCCTATCAGCTCTTTTGTATCTGCTCTCTATCATCTCAAATAGGGGTTGGGTGGTCTAGAGGTGAGAAGTCAGCCTCTGGACAGGAAG
Source organism: Megaustenia siamemsis (assembly GCA_032433765.1). Taxonomy (NCBI): domain Eukaryota; kingdom Metazoa; phylum Mollusca; class Gastropoda; order Stylommatophora; family Ariophantidae; genus Megaustenia; species Megaustenia siamemsis. Next base: position 7,989,775 of record JAVIAB010000107.1, on the reverse strand, counting down.
GTTCTGGGGTCAATTAGAGGACAAAGATGGTTGCTACCTGGGCAAAAATGTCAGTAGAAATAGTCCAATACTGATGGATCCTGTGCTACAGAGTTTGTGCATATGTGTCATGTTTCTTTTTGGAGATTTTCAATATTTCAAGAGGAAAGTAAGAACACCTATGGATTAGTCCAGTGTGCAGTGATGATGGTCTTAGCGTAACATAACTCAAGTGACTAGTAAAGGCAAAATTTGAATTGAGTAAGAAAAGAACTTTCATAGAGTCAGTCTTGAAGATAAAACAGAAGTGCACAGACCACAAGGTGATGAAGAATAAGATATAACTAATTTTAGGGGAACAAAACATCTCATGACAATGGTTAAGGTTACCAGAGGGTAAAGAACTAGAATTTGGTATTTCTTCCAACATCTACCAATTGAGATAAGAGCAAGTAATCAAGAAGAAATTCTAAGAATGGCAAACTTTATTAACAGTTTTGTTCAATTTTGTAAATTAATATATACATAATGTATTGTATATTCTTCTGTGTAGATGTGCTTGATGGATCACAAGACGAAGCTGATGATATGATCGATGGGGCTTACGATGTGTTGGATGGAACAGATGTTGTCCCTGATGCTGCAGTTAATGAACCGCCCATAGAGCCTCAGAATCCTGTTGAAGGCAGAGAGGCTGTGTACAGCATGATTGCTCAAAAGCTTATTTCTATGGCAGATTCAATTCCAGGTCCAAGACCTAATGAGGCACCTAGAGCTATCAAACCAGAGACCAAGAGTAAGAGTCATTATTTTATTTTATTAGAAGTGAGTAAAATACAAGGTAAAAGAGGCAGAGGCAGGCCAAGACTAACATGGAAGAGTAACATCAAAAGATGGGCAAGTCAATCTATGACAACCTGCACCATCAAAGCAAGAAACAGAGTGGAATGGCGATTCATGGTAGCCAACCTTCGTTGCGGAAACAGCACTCGATGATGATGATGATGAGAAGTGAGTCTAAACTTACATAAGTGCAGGAGCTGCAGTAAAGCTGGCACTGGTAAAATATAATAAAAATAAAGCTTAAAAAGAATTTATTAACAATTTTTTTTTTCTATTCCCTTATCTTGTGGGTATCGCTTTTACCTACATCATTCAAGTGCGACATCTCACAGGTAGTTGACTCACACTACAAGTCACCTATTCATAGCCATCACATTGTCTTATTTGGAAAACATGAGGTTTTTTTTTTACTTGATAGAGAAATTAAAATAAGATGTTTTTAAGAGAAGTTAAAACAGGATGTTTTTAAGAGAAGTTAAAACAGGATGTTTTTAAGAGAAGTTAAAACAGGATGTTTTTAAGAGAAGTTAAAACAGGATGCTTTTAAGAGAAGTTAAAACAGGATGTTTTTAAGTCAACACAATGACACACCAGCTGTCAATGACACACCAGCTGTCAACACAATGACACACCAGCTGTCAACACAATGACGCACCAGCTGTCAACACAATGACGCACCAGCTGTCAACACAATGACACACCAGCTGTCAACACAATGACACACCAGCTGTCAACACAATGACACACCAGCTGTCAACACAATGACACACCAGCTGTCAACACAATGATACACCAGCTGTCAACACAATGACACACCAGCTGTCAACACAATGACACACCAGCTGTCAACACAATGACACACCAGCTGTCAACACAATGACACACCAGCTGTCAACACAATGACACACCAGCTGTCAACACAATGATGCACCAACTGTCAACACAATTACACACCAGCTGTCAACACAATGACACACCAGCTGTCAACACTACTCAAATAAAGAAACATTAAAATGACCACAAAATATAAGAGAGTATACATTTTATATTATCTTGTTACCCTTCTTATCAATGTCAAAATTGGCCCTTATCTAACTCCCCAACAATGCAATATATTGCATTCGGTCATCAGAGGCAACAATATCCTGGCTACTGGGACAATAACAGCAGCCAGAAGTTGTTGATGTCATATTTTTTTTTCATGCTGAGATTTTTGGAGACATCTCAATGAAGATTTCCTCTGTGATAAAAATTGTAGAAACAATAAAAGCTAAAACTAACATACAACATTATCCCATTGATGTGATCTGTTGGAGGGACTTATAGGACTGGAGAGTAAAGGTTGCCTGTTTAGTCACCACAAGGTGTTCTGGTCTGAGATTTTATTTCATTTCCAATAAAATCAAGTTTTGACCCTATCCTGATTGGAACTCGCATTCCCTGGTTCAAACCCCAAAATAATATAGTTCTGTATCTTCTCAAATTGTTTACAGTTTTCCTATTTGTTTTATATTTTTCTATCGCCTTCTTTGAGCTGCAATCACTTAATAATGATTGCTTATCTTGATGATGAGAAATAGGATATTAAATTGGCATTTAGTGTTATATGCTTTACATGAGCTCTTTTTGTTTTGCCTAATACATCCAAATACAGTATGGGATACTTGTGAGTACGTGGTTTGCTTTCCCTCTTTGAGCTTTTATCTGCTTAGTCAGAGTAAACCTCATCTTGTACTATCTCCACATCGAAGGTTGGCAACCATGGATCACCGTTTTAGTCTGTCTTTTGTCTTGGTGGTGCATATATATGGTCTTTGACAAATGGTTTATAGCAAACAATCATGATTTGTCATGATTGGTAATATATTAGTGTCTAATGCTGAATGCTTTTTTACTGAGCAGCTTCTCTCATGGCTGAATCTGCCAATATTTGATAGACAGATCTGTCCAGGGAATGAACAAGATGCATTTGTGGTGCCAGACCTCATTTCCTTTCTCCTGTGCCTTTTGACACTCTTGTCTTTTGATTTTCTCATCAATGCTTCCTCGAATGTTGATGTGCCATTTTTTATTATTGTGATTTTTCTGCCCACCTCTTCGTGTTGTCAGTCTAATTTATTTTTATCTTCCTCAGCCTTGTTGTTTCCCTTCCAGTAATGGATTGCGTTTCTTTATGCATCCACTTGTATTAGATTGTTCCTTATTTATTTCCAGCTTTTACAAAACTTCATTATTTATCTCCCTTGTCTGCCTAACTCTTCTATAATTCCACATTTCAAGGGTTTCTATTTATTTTTCTATTTCTGGCCAGACTATTTATTGATCTTATATTATTTCATTTTATCCTACAAAAATGTATGTCATAAATAATTTTGGATAGCAGCCTTCCATTCTGACCATTACACTGGTAGCTGATGATCTATGCATGTCACTGTAGAGTTCATGTGTTATTGTTTACTTACCTGAACCTTGGTTCTCTTCATGCTCTTACTCCAAGAAGAGGTCCCAGGGAACTTCAGTGAATGGAAAGCCAACAGTAAAACTGATAAACAGCTGTAGAGACAGAACGATTGTGGAGAGACATGATTCCCCAAGCCAGCAGACATGGCACATGATAATGGTTTTAGTTGATTCTCTCTTGTCAATGTAAAGATCCTTTGATGAACACAATTATTTTAGTTGCTACTATTGCTGATATGAAAATGTTGAAAATATTTGATTTGGTTTTATTTGTAACTTTAACTGTGAGTAAGAAAAAAACATATCGAAATGTTCTTCTTCTCCAGATCTTACAACTTTGGAAACAAAAATCACTGAACTCCTGCGATCATTGGGAGATGGAACTGATAGACAGGTACAAGAACTGAGCAAAATCTGTTCAATTTTCAGACATCATCAAAACGTGTGCTTGTTTATTTATTTACTTTTTTTTGTGTGGGTAGTCACAATTTGTAATCTATGTGTGATATCTCATGCGTAATACAAACTACTGAAGATAAGACAGAAGGATTTTGTACAGATGTACCAATAAATTCAGGAATGAAGATTGCTTACATCTTGTTATGCTGACTACAAATAAGATGGGTTAGGCAGACAAACTAACGAAGGAGGGACGGAGATTACCACAAGAGAACCATCTCCTCGGCTATGCCATCATCTCAGGCTAGTATCATGAAAAATGGAAGCAAGAACACCCAAAGTATAACAAGAGGGATGGATAACTTCAACTATCAATGAGGGATCATGTCATCATACTTCACCTGTGCACTGGCTACAACAGAGTGAGAAACCACATTTTTGCTAAACTCAAAATAGGAACTATGGACCAATGACATTGTACCTCAGGTAACATGACAGCAAAACAAGTTTTATATGATTGCCCCCAGCATCCAGAGGATACAAACATACACAATTTATTTAACACTGACATATCATCATCATGTGCCATACCGGTTGGCATAGGCGATCATGTCCTTCCACAATCTTCTATCCACAGTGCATTGTATCAGTTCTGTTGACTGTTTTCCATGCCATGACACCAAGCTATCCAGTATTTTCTCTCTTTATCATCCATGATCTCTCTTTCCTTCTATTTTTCCAGTTGTAACCAAGTATTCCAACTTTTCTTTTCTCATGATGTGCCCAAAAAAGTTGATTGTTTCTCATTAAACACAGCCAAACAAATCATAAACTATAACAGTAGAGAAAATTTGCTGAATGGATGGGCCATGGAAAAACAGGGAGAAAACTTTAAATACATGATGAGGCCAAACCTTCATGACAATATTAACAATCTGAAAAGAACCATGTGCCACTGAACAATCATATCAATAGCTATGTGCCACTGAACAATCATATCAATAGCTATGTGCCACTGAACAATCATATCAATAGCTATGTGCCACTGAACAATCATATCAATAGAATACAATGAAACCAAACACCAGCATGTCCACTCTGTGAACATCCACATGAAACAATAGAACATCACCTTTTTGACTGCCCAAAGCTCACTGATATGAGAGTAACGCTACTTCCACAAAGACCTGATAAATGGAACACCTTGTTCGGAACAAGAAAACTCAGAAATACTTGCAAATATCATTACATGGTGTCAGGCCAAAGAGCTTCAGCTGATAGAACACTGGATCCATGTAACAATAGTAGGGTTGTGTGCAGGTCTTCTCTAAAGTTAGCTGTGGATCATACTTGCTGGTCAGACTGAAGCTGACCTCTTGAACAATGTGACTACCTTTACTGCAACAATATCAATTCTTAATTAATTCTAGATGTGTTCACATTGATTTTCCTGAATTTGGTTTCAGTCTATTCAATAAAGCTTTTTTATTTTAGAGATTAGAAGTGTTTACTCTCACAATGTTACTGTGTAACTTTTCATTTTGTTTTTTGACTAGTTTCACAGATTTGTCATTTTTATGACATGCATAATAAACACAATATCATGCATCCACAATATATTTTGCAAGTCACAACTAAGGCATGTTGGTTATGTTTATATATGCTAAATAAGTTTATGTTCACGTTATTTTTCCATTTCTAATGCTTGCTTGCATTCACCAGTGGATTAAAAGAATACACCTCTTCGTCATAATCACTTAAAAGGACATTAAAGGCAAGTGTGTGCGGTAGAACTGTGATATTTGAGCCCTTCGGCCCAACACATCCGACTTCAGAACACCATTTTTTAGTAATGGGTTGCCTTTCCTCTCAATTCCTTCTCACTTGGCCAGACTTGACTGGTTAGTTTGTTACTAGAGGCACAGTGAAGAGGCACAGATTCTGGTACAAGTCATCAGCTAGAATTTGCTGACAGCTTCTACTGCAGTGCTATCAGGCACTAACATTTTTGCATGAATTTCAAACAACTTTCACAACTCTTGTGGTCAATTTCATTGTATTGGACTCCATAATTCATTATTTTTGTATCTCTGCACTCCATATTTCATTATTTCTGTATCTCTGCACTCCATAATTCATTATTTCTGTATCTCTGCACTCCATAATTAATTCATTATTTCTGTATCATTGTATTCCATAATTAATTCATTATTTCTGTATCATTGCATTCCATAATTCATTCATTATTTCTGTATCATTGCATTCCATAATTAATTCATTATTTCTGTATCATTGCATTCCATAATTAATTCATTATTTCTGTATCATTGTATTCCATAATTAATTCATTATTTCTGTATCTCTGCACCCCATAATTCATTGTTTTTGTATATTTGCACTCCATAATTAATTAATTATTTCTGTATCATTGCATTCCATAATTAATTCATTATTTCTGTATCTCTGCACTCCATAATTAATTAATTATTCCTGTATCTCTGCACTCCATAATTCATTATTTCTATATCTCTGCACTCCACAATTCATTATTTCTGTATCTCCATAAGGGTTTTTATTTTGCTGTGGTAAAAATAACATTAAATTTTATAAACTACATATTGGGATCTGTTCTCCATAACTTGGGCTTTTGACCAAATATATAAAACAACAAATAAAATGGCCTGGGTTTTTGGTAAGAATTAAACCAGAACAATAAAAATCCAGAAGCTTTCTACCTCAAAACATAAGAAAGAGCTAGAGGGAGACCAAGTAAAAGGTGGATAGATGGAATAAAAGACATAGACAAGAACCAAAACATTTCTATTTTAACAACGCTCAGATACACCCAAGAGTGGTTCAACATCTAAATGGGAGCTATGACGTGAGCGGAGCAGATATGGGGAATTCCCAAATGCAGTGAAACTGATACCATAAATAAAACAGAACATCTAAAAGGGATGCAACCAAATGAACAGATAATGAAACATCCACAGACATCAGATTATATAATACTTTCTTCCTCGACACTTCAAGGTAACAGCAGATGAACAAAAGACAAAAGAAAGATTGACCAAACAGATGAAAGTATTGGAAGTTATTTACCAAATGTGGACAGGTTAATTAGAGCTAAGAATTAGAATATTTGTTTTAATTACAGATGCGACAAGATGTATATGGACGAATCCACAGCACCATGCAGAATTCTTTGGGCAGTGAGGTAAACTGGAATCTTGTGGCATTTTTGTTTAATGCTGCCAAACAAGTAATAACAGGGTTGGGGACAGGCTCTCGGGAAGCTCAAGCAGTCAAGAACTTCACATTGCAGTACGTCAATGACACTTGTGCTTCTTGGATCACAGACCAGGGGGGATTTGTAAGTTGAGTTTGATTTATGATCTAAATGCTAAGAATGTCTAAATGCTAAGAATGTCTAAGTGCTAAGAATGTCTAAATGCTAAGAATGTTTAAGTGTTAAGAATGTCTAAGGGCCTAGAATATTTAAGTGCTAAGAATATCTAAATGCTAAGAATGTCTTAGTGCTATGAATATATAAGTGCTAAGAATGTCTAAGTTCTAAGAATATTTAAGTGTTAAGAATGTCTAAGTTCTAAGAATATTTAAGTTCTAAGAATATTTAAGGGCTAAGAATATTTAAGTTCTAAGAATATTTAAGGGCTAAGAATATTTAAGGGCTAAGAATATTTAAGGGCTAAGAATATTTAAGGGCTAAGAATATTTAAGGGCTAAGAATATTTAAGTTCTAAGAATATTTAAGTTCTAAGAATATTTAAGTTCTAAGAATATTTAAGGGCTAAGAATATTTAAGTTCTAAGAATATTTAAGGGCTAAGAATATTTAAGGGCTAAGAATATTTAAGTTCTAAGAATATTTAAGGGCTAAGAATATTTAAGTTCTAAGAATATTTAAGGGCTAAGAATATTTAAGTTCTAAGAATATTTAAGGGCTAAGAATATTTAAGGGCTAAGAATATTTAAGGGCTAAGAATATTTAAGGGCTAAGAATATTTAAGGGCTAAGAATATTTAAGTTCTAAGAATATTTAAGGGCTAAGAATATTTAAGGGCTAAGAATATTTAAGTTCTAAGAATATTTAAGGCTAAGAATATTTAAAGGTTAAGAATATTTAAGTAATAAAGTAAATATTTAGTAAAAAAGAAAAGACGATGGTCATACGTTGGACATGTGATGAGAAGAGATAATAACCGAATAGCAAAGCAAGCCCTCATATGGGAAACAACAGGTAAAAGAAAAAGAGGAAGACCCAGGGAGACACTGAGAAGAACATTGATGAGAGAGGCAAGAGCAGCAGGAATCGGCTCCCTCGGTGAGATAGAACTGCTTGCACAGAACAGAGACAGATGGCGAGATTTGATAAAATATCTTTAAAAGAAAACTGCTAGAACAAAAAATTCATATAGGAGAAGGTGTATCTTGGTCTACGCCCTATGGGCCGGTTACGGCTCGAAAGGTCAATAGATAGAAGAATATTTAAGGGCTAAGAATATTTAAAGGCTAAGAATATTTAAGGGCTAAGAATATTTAAAGGCTAAGAATATTTAAAGGCTAAGAATATTTAAAGGCTAAGAATATTTAAAGGCTAAGAATATTTAAGGGCTAAGAAAGTCTAAGTGCTCAGGTTGATTTAACATCATGACAGTATTGGTCCCATTTTTGAGGATTGCCAGGGTGTCTGTAGGACAGGGATATAATGACCTTATGGCACAGTGCAGTCATTAAAAGGTGTTTGGGTCAGATTTTCAGATTAATTTAACAATTTTGTGAAGTTAACACTAGATTGCGATACCTACCTGTGACACACGTCGTTACATTTTGTAGTACCAATTACAACCAATTAATTGTAACATTAAGAGCACTAAAAATAGTATTTTCTTTAAACTTTTGACACACAGTTGTGTGTTTACTGAGTAGACACACAGGGACTCGAATTTCTTGTCTCAGGTTGATTTATGATCCAAAATTGACTGCTAGGATTGGACATGTTACTCAGATAGTCGCCATAAGTTCATCAGTATGTTTGGCTGCCTCAAAGAATTATTTCTACTGTTTCCGGAGTAACAAAGGGTTGTTTGATTTCAGCCCATGACTGAGGAAATTTTCCCGGTGCAGCAAAAAAAATCTGAAAAACCACCAATTTGTTTAAATTTGGCAATTTTTTTTTGTGTATTATAGGATTGTATCTTATGAATTGGAAAAAAGAAAGAAGAGAAAAAACATCCTACATCAATAGAAACAAATCCAACACTCAGGGGTCACCAGAAGTTGTAATTAGGAAGTTACACTGAGGATGTTTGAACACCGCAAACTATCAAATTTGTAAGAATTTGTGTTTTGATGCGGTAATTTATACTATGGTACCATATCTAGAGTTAAAAAGAAGAAAGAATGAATCCTGTCATTCATATCATAAACATTGTGTTTAGGGAATGTGGTGATAGTGTCTATATATTTTTTTTTAAAACTTCAAGACAGTCATGTGGACAGCACTATGCCAGAACATCTTTCTTTCCAATAAAAGTCTCTGGTGCCTGTTTAAGGCTGGGTGAGTCTAGAAGCATGTCATTCTATGAAATTGATGTTATTAAAAAGATAGTTCTTATCCCAGAAAGGTCAAACGTTGTTTTTTTTACAATGGGGGGGGGGGTTGGGTTTGAAATTAAAACTCAGACCCAAACACTTCATGTCGACTGCACTGAACAAGCGACTATTGTACTCCGGTCGTATAAGCCTTAGATACCTGTAAACATGTCAGACGCCAGCAGAGAGCAAATGACCACAACATCTCTTGTTATTCCTGAAAGGTAAATGATAAGGAAAAAAGAAGTGCCCTACCTCTCTCTCTCTTCACTTCCTTTTATACCTCTTCGGGTTTCGAGGGAGATAAGCATTCTAGCTCTTGCCCTTCTGAAAACCACGATGACCATTATAAATTGATGTTGTTGTAGTGTTTTGATTATTATTCAATCTCTCTTACTCTGGGTCTACCACATTTAACAATGAACTAGGAAACTTGTTTGAAAGCAACCAACCAATTATCTTGCTTGAAACCAACCAACCAATCATCTTGCCTGAAAGCAACCAACCAATCATAATGCCTGAAAGCAACCAACCAATTATCTTGCTCAAAAATCACCAGCAAGCTGTATGAGAGAGAACAAATCATCCACAGAGCTCACTATGATGAATCTTATGAACTTGGAAGGGTTGATTATCTTAGGGTATAATTACTAACAGAAGAGACAAGTGCTTTCTTTCAGGAGAAGAGACAAGTGCTTTCTTTCAGGAGAAGAGGCAAGTGCTTTCTATCAGGAGAAGAGACCAGTGCTGTCTTTCTGGAGAAGAGAGAAGTGCTTTCTTTAAAGAGAAGAGACAAGTGCTCTCTTTCAGGAGAAGAGACAAGTGCTTTCTTTCAGGAGAAGAGACAAATGCTTTCTTTCAGGAGAAGAGACAAGTGCTCTCTTTCAGGAGAAGAGACAAATGCTTTCTTTTAGGAGAAGAGACAAATGCTTTCTTTCAGGAGAAGAGACAAGTGCTCTCTTTCAGGAGAAGAGACAAGTGCTTTCTTTTAAGAGAAGAGACAAGTGCTCTCTTTCAGGAGAAGAGACAAGTGCTCTCTTTCAGGAGAAGAAACAAGTGCTCTCTTTCTTTCAGGAGAAGAGACAAGTGCTTTCTTTTAAGAGAAGAGACAAGTGCTCTCTTTCAGGAGAAGAGATAAGTGCTCTCTTTCAGGAGAAGAGACAAGTGCTTTCTTTCAGGAGAAGAGACAAGTGCTTTCTTTCAGGAGAAGAGACAAGTGCTTTCTTTCAGGAGAAGAGACAAGTGCTTTCTTTCAAGAGAAGAGACAAGTGCTTTCTTTCAGGAGAAGAGACAAGTGCTTTCTTTCAGGAGAAGAGACAAGTGCTTTCTTTCAGGAGAAGAGACGAGTGCTTTCTTTCAAGAGAAAAGACAAGTGCTTTCTTTCAAGAGAAAAGACAAGTGCTTTCTTTCAAGAGAAAAGACAAGTGCTTTCTTTCTATAGAAGAGACAAGTGCTTTCTCTCAGGAGAAGAGACAAGTGCTTTCTCTCAGGAGAAGAGACAAGTGCTTTCTCTCAGGTGAAGAAACAAGTGTTTTCTTTCAGGAGAAGAGATGGTCTTTGCTGTTAGAAGCAACATTCCAATGCATCCAATTTCCACATATTTGTGTCACACTTTTGCTGATCCCAGCCTTCTGACCTGTCTGGCTTAGGTATTTCTTGGCAGCATTGCTGCCACCAGAACAGCTCTGAGAGATATAGACACACAGTCTCCTCTGTTACTCTATGATCACATTTTATTTGAAACACACTTTCTTGTGTTTAAAGTTTTGTTTTTGTAACAATTCAAAACTGTTTTCTTCACCACGTTTTATGAAACTTTAAAATAATTTTTATTTTGTGTTTCAGGAAAGTCTGGTCAGTAGTGATGAGTCAGACTTTGATGTCGACTGACGAAGTAACGTTTGAACCCAGAAGGCTCACAACAAGCAAAGTCTGGCAGAAGGTTTACTAGGTCACCAAAGACCATTCTCAAGGGCGTCCAAGACAACATGCTGAGATAATCACTGATAAACAAGTACACAACTTGATAATGGTTTGAGACATGCTGAGATAATCACTGATAAACAAGTACACAACTTGATAATGGTTTGAGACATGCTGAAATAATCACTGATAAACAAGTACACAACTTGATAATGATTTGAGACATGCTGAAATAATCACTGATAAACAAGTACACAACTTGATATGATTTGAGCAGTCAATTGAGATTTTGAGAGCTCATACATTCCATGATGTAGATTTTATCAAGAATTTGAAGATATCAATAACAAAAAGTAAATTAATTCTTCATAATTGATTTGTTGATATATGCAATAAAAATTGAATGAAGTCTGTAGACAGTTATAAAATGTGTTGTGCTGTACAGCTCAGAAATATGGCATGTTGGGAATGTATTGAATCTTAATTCCATTTCTTCACAAAAAGACATTTCCACCACATTAAATCAAGTAAGGTGCAGCTTTCAAATCCAAGATTCACTATAAGGGATATTCAATATTTGTTGACTTGACAAAAAAATTATAAATGATCTAATGTTGCTGATCTTTGTCACTGGAAGACAGAAAAAGAGAGCTAGTCTTGAAATATGAAAGTGAATCATCGACATCTAAACATTTGAAGGCCACAGGAATGTGGTTTTTTGGTTTTTCAGTTTCAAGATAGTGGAATAGAGTTTATGTTCCATCAACCGGTGCAGGATGTGCATATGGCGACTGATTCATTTCATTTCTCTAAAGCCAACCGAATGTTCCACTTAACGGATTCACGCTGGTGATACTGAGTCTGTGCACCTGGCAGTTGTCCAAGTCAAGTATTGTGAATGCAACCTTCCCCTGTTGTGAAGTGGATGTGTGGTTTACCTCATTACATTGAAAGCTGATCAATAACTATTGTTGGATTTATTCGATGCCAATAACTCACAGCTCCTTAATATGGATTGTTCTGCCAAATCAACCAAAGGTTCCACTTTAGGGATTCTGCGCCATTGCTATGGTGTTTTGTGCATTTTTTAGCATTCTATGGAGTGAATTGGACATTGTGGACGCATTGTTGTGTGTGCTACATCATCACGATGGATGTTTGTATATCCCTAAACCGACCATATGCTCATAATGAAATGCAAAATTTAGTTTTATTTGTGAATTTGCAGGCTTGGTATGACTTCAAGATTTTCATTGTTAGTCCAGGAAGATGTTGCCTAGATTCAGGAGAGCTACAAGGAGATCAGGAGTAGACTTATGAACCAGTTTATTGTTGCACACTGCGGGTCTTGCTGGGGAGGAGATCTGAGCACTTGTGGACCATTGTTTGATGTTCAATGAAGATAACCCAACAACCAACATTAATGTGGTTTTTATTCAAGATTGTTGAGAGTACAATGGACAGTAGCACGTGTCAAAGATATTCTAGAAGAGGTCAAGACCACTAGAATGCTTATGACTATCAGCAGGAACAAATAGTCTTGGTTTTTTAAAATTTTTTGGCTGTGTGGTGAGAAGGGAACAACTGGAAACTTATTGTGAAAACAGGAAAAATTTAGAGTTAATGTGATAAAAGGAAATCAGAGATACTTAGAGAATGGCTTGGTAGGAAGTCATTACCAGATAAGCACATATATATAATAAGATTATTATAATAAACAACTGAAGAAACATACAATTGTGGATAGCTGTGATCACCTTCTTCAACAGGCATGGTACGGATGATGATTTGTTCTTGCTATAGTGACACAGTATTACTGTTTCTTGTTTCTTGATGCTAGCACTTTCATCATTATATAGCAAAGTCACCATTCTGCTTGAAACTTCCCTCGTTTGAGTTGCATTTATTTCAGCATTGATACTTGTCTTATTATATGTGCTTTTTATGCTGCTCTTTATTTCACAAACAGTCCTATTTTTATGTATTTCTGTTTACAAAAAGTCTCAATTCTGTCTCTTGTTTCTCTGCTGCATTATCTTCTCAGCAACATCTACTCTACATCATCTTCTTAGCAACATCTACTCTACATTATCTTCTTAGCAACATTATCTTCCTAGCAACATTATCTTCTTAGCAACATCTACTCTACATTATCTTCTTGGCAACATCTACTCTACATCATCTTCTTAGCAACATCTATTCTACAATATCTTCTTAGCAACATCATCTTCCTAGAAACATCATCTTCTTAGCAACATCATCTTCCAAGCAATATCATCTTCTTAGCAACATCTACTCTACATCATGTTCTTAGCAACATCACCTTCTTACTGCCGAAGAAACTTCAGGATTTTCTTTTGTCTCATAAGCCATCTTCCAACTCAATCAAAGAATAATGACAGCATGATCTTCATAGACAAAAAAAAGTGTCCGCGTTAATCAGAGATGAAATAGAGGGACTTGATGGTATAGAGGTAAGATGTTGCCCTCCTGACAGGAAAGTTCTGGGTTCAAAACCTGCAACATTTGGCAGGAATTATTCACTTTGAATCCATGGTTTCATTGTGGCTTTCCCCTTTGCTGGTCTCGGGGTATTGAGATTTGATGTCTAGCCATTTTAGATAACGATGAAAAACAGAGGTCCCATTTGTGCTCAATGCATGTTAAAGAACTCTTGGCAGTTAAAAATAAAAAGAGTAGGCCAAAAATGGCTGCTGTCAGAGCAAAAGTGTTATGCAAATCTACCCATGTTGAAGACGAATGTGTTGGCTTTGGTATCTTACCTTTGACATAAACTTGTGACACAATGCATCCACGCCCACTTCATGGGCAAACACTAATAAGAGGAAAAAGATATGAAGTATTCATAATTATCATCTTGTGCCATCTCCAAAAAGTGTATACTCCACTCTGCCTCCTTCCATGATGGTACATGAAGGAACAAATCTAATAATGTAACAAGTGTTTAAGTTGAAACCACACGGAAAGAGAAGAGTGAGGACTTTGAAGAAAGTGTGTTTAGAGTGTAAAGAAAGAATTTTGTTATGAAGATGAACCAAACACTGTGAAGAAACAGTATAGCTAGACAAGCATATTAGTGGAAACCACAAGGAAAGGGATAATGTTGAAGATCTGGATAGGTATATTATTATAAGAGAACTGCTCAACAAAATTCTCATGTATAACAGAATGTAACTGTTTCAGCTCTTGTTGTGGAAAGAACAAGAATTAGTGTTTTTCCAACCTTACAGTTTAGGTTTTGTTTTGCTGGCTAGAGCTGGCATTGGTAACAATAGAGTTATAAAATATTGTACTATAATTGTCATTTGTTGCATTAATCTTTTTGTTCTATTATAATTATCTTTTTTTTTTTTTTTGTACTAGAGATGCCTTTTGTTGCATTAGAGTTATCATTTGTTGCATTACAGTTGTCAATTATTGTTTTAAAGTTGCATTTTGATGCCCATTTTAAGAAATTACATTTAAAAAAATTAAATTGTCATGATCTGTTGCCTCTTATAGTTGTATTTCATTAATTGGAGTTGTTATTTGTTGCACCATAGTTGTGGTTTGTTGCATTAACGTTGCTTTGCTTTAATTAAAGTTGAAATCTCTTGAATAAAGATGTGTTTTGTTGAATTACAGTTGCCTTTCATTAATTACAGTTTTCATTTGCATAAAGCTGTGCTTGCATCAAAATAAATTTATCATTTAAATTTGTTACAGAAAGCTGTGTTTTGTTCTGCATAATTATCTTTCATTACTTTACAAATGTTCTTTATTGGACTAGGATTGGCTTTTAACTCTTTATATTTGTCTTCAATTACATTTTATTTGTACGATGTTACATAAAAGACTTTTTTCTCTGCTAAATAATGATTATATCATTTAAGGTTGTTACACACACAAACCAGCCCACGCCCCCCCCCCCCCCTCCCAAAAAAAAATGTGAACATAACGATATCAGTTTACAGATCATAAATAAAAGTAGTTTAAAATTAATTTTGTGTAGCAACCAATAGACCATCGTCAAAGTCAAGCATGTTTAACTAATTTCCTTTAGTAGCCATATTTTAGTTAGCAGGGCCTAAAATTTGACCTTATAATTGTTTGAGGAGACACAAAACCCTACTGAAGGTCATCTTGAAAGGAAGGTACAAGGTTATTGAGGCAGAGGCAGACGCAGACCAAGACTAAAGTGGACAGATAACATCAAAAGGTGGACAGTTGAACCTATGACAATGTGCACCATCATGACAGAGTAAAATAGCACTATATGGTAGCCAACCTTCAATGTGTAGATGGCATGCGGTGAATTCATGAATAATTGTTTTCATTTATATATTTGTGCTATTAAATGAAAAGTCTTTGTTTTCTTAATTTTTAAAATAGGTTTTATTGTGATGAAATAGATACAAATAAATTTTTAAAATAGGTTTTATTGTGATGAAATAGATACAAATAAATTTTTAAAATAGGTTTTATTGTGATGAAATAGATACAAATAAATTTTTAAAATATTACAGTATTTCTGTGCTGGCACTTTCTTTGTTTTTTTAATTTTCAAAATATGAATTTTTGCATCCTAAGACATTTCATGAATAAGCAAAATTAATTGGAGTTGACGAGATTTAGTTTACAGCGGAATGTTTAGAATCTTGCAGACAGGAGAACAATTTATGACTGGATGAAAATAGAGGTTATTTAAACATGTCTCAAGGAAACATTTATTGTTTATAACCTCTTGACGCTTCCAGCACCACTAGGCATCGCATAGGGCTTATAGTGCTTTCCACCATCCATCTCTGTTCTTGGTAAATGTTCAGTCTTATCTGGTGAGCCTATGCTTGCAACTTTGCTTCTCTTATCAATATTCTTTCAGTATATCTCAAGGCCTTTATTTTTTTTGTATCCTGATATTTCCCATAGAAGAGCCTGTTTTTTAATTCTCTTGTTACTTCTCAACTCATGTCCAACTTCTCTTCCTAATTGTAGATGAGTTTGTTGGTTGCATGGCCATTTCTCTTATTTCTAAATTAATCTTGAATTCATTCCATTGTATACAGAGTATCCTTAAGCATATGTCTTCAAAAGTGTTTAGTTTTTTTTCTCAATATTTTTTGTAAGTTTTCCAACTTTCACATGGGTTGGTAAGTGTTGATAATACATTTGAACACATTCTCACTAAAATTTCACATATTGTTTTTACCCTTATGTTACTTATTCACTAAAACAATTTTCCCACTTAAAATTCTAACTTATAGTCAAATTAGGTTTATCACACATTCCAGTCTAATTTTTTTCTAAACATTCCATTGACAGTTAATAACTAGTTCTTCATTGACAGTTAATAACTAGTTCTTCATTGACAGTTAATAACTAGTTCTTCATTGACAGTTAATAACTAGTTCTTCATTGACAGTTAATAACTAGTTCTTCATTGACAGTTAATAACTAGTTCTTCATTGACAGTTGTCAACAATTATGTGCAATATCTTTCAATATGGATCTCTTAAAGAATTATTTCATCTCAGAAAATGTAATATTATATTATACCCACTTTTAATTAATGTATGAACATACAGTGCTCAAATCTCGATAGTTGTTTAACATGTCCTTTAGTTTAAGTTTTAACCACACAATTTTTGGTTATAATTATGGTAATTTCCTAGTTTAGCATCTTTCTGCTCAGAGTAGCATCCCCTTGTACTTTCGGTAATTCTCTAATCTAACATCTGTCACTAGAAGACCTCTGGGTTAGGAATATCCTAAATCTTGTTGGAAAAATAAAATAAAATACACAAAATCTAGAAGCATTTGATAAAATACACATACATGCAGTCAGTCAGGGGCGATCACTCATTTAGCAGAAAGACACTTAACTAGGAAATTACATTATTAGTTGTAAATTCAAGAGATGGGTTTCACTACAAAAATATGTTGTTCAACGCGCTTCTAGAGTGTTTTATGTACTCTTCTTCTTCTACCTTTTTAGCTCCCAGTGGAGCATAGGTCTTCAACAAACACTTTCCAAGTCGTTCTGTTTTTTGCCATTCTTCTAAGATCATTCCATGTCTTCCCCATCATCTTCATCTCTGCTTCTATCTGTCTTCTCCAAGAATTCCTTGGTCTTCCTCCATGTTTTATGTACTACGAATGATAAATTACCATTTTTACCACTATAATTTGATGTTTCAAATGTGGTATTTCCAGTGAGGTTCACATGTGTGTGTGTATTTCACAGATAGAACACTTTTGTGTGTGTTTTTTTATGTATCATTACATCTTACAGTAACTCATTATTTCCACTGAGAGCATCAGTCAGCAGCTTTGTGGTCAGCACATTGACTTAGCAATAAAATAATCAATTGCAACTATACACTACCCATGCATTTTTTCAGAGTGCTGTAAAAATACCATTGTCCCCAATTTGTTTGTCTCTCGCCTCAAAAGTTTCCTTAAAAATATTCACTTATTATTGTTTTCAGTCAGTACCCATTTGGCCCAGCAGAATATTTTTTAATGGGCATTAAATGATAAAGAGCATTGGGCCACATCACCACCAAAATCGATGGTCTAGTTTAGTAAAGGTTTATATTTCACTCCTCTATGACATTTTTATGGGAGCTGCGATAGCTCAGTGGTTAGTGAACTGGACAACAAAGGACATGAGATGGGGTTCGATCCTGATCGACGGCTTCCGGGTTTATCCAGTCTTAAATGGGTACCTGATTTTTTTGGGGATACTAAGCATCACGGGCATAATACTGATCACATTACCCCAAAAATTATGTGCCAAAGGGCTGTAAAAATTATGGTCACTAAGACCATATTCCTTATACGCCACTTGGCCTGATGGGGCTCTTTACTTTACTTCTTACTATGACTTTTTTAAAATGGACTTATGCAACCTTTTTTTTTTAAATGAAGGGCCAGAAACTTCAAAGAAGGGAAACTATCTTTACAGTATTTTCCTATTACTGGGGTCTGCCTGGGGACTCATCGGACAGGAGAATAAAGGCTCCTTGTCCAGTGCAGCCGCAGCAAGGTGTTAGGGTCTGAGTTTTTATTTCACCCCTGATGAAATCACAATGAAAAGCAGTGTTAGTTACAGTTTTAGAATTAAGCATTTGTAATAAACAGAAAAAAATAACTTAATTAATTTATTTATTATCGTTATGTTAAAATTAAATTTGAATAATAATCACATTGTGACAGGATGGAAAAGTGAAGTATGAAGAACAAGCAGAATAAATTCATTTAAATTTGTGTTTAATATATGAGTAATTTTGTGATTTTGTTGTTGCTGCTACATTGTTACATCTGTTCTCATGCTTCAGTCATTTACAAATATAACAATCTTTCTAAATGTGATTGGGATCTATGCCTTGATCAAGACTTTTCTTACAGAAATACAGTGTTATTTAAAAAAAAAAAAGAACTTTGCGCATAAAGTCTGGAATCAGAAAAATAAGAAAGTCTTAATTATAATGATATTAGGTGGTCACCATGGTGATGGTGTCTGCTAAATTAGACAACTTCTTTCCTCACTAGGATGAACAAACTCTATTGAGACCCAGGTCATCAAGAAAGCCGTTGTGTTCTGTTACACCAATGGGTTTAAAAGCTTGTGGCTCAGTCACAAAACATCTATTAATATGTTCGTCAATCAATTAATAGACATTGATATGAACAAATCTACTCCTTTTTTATTTGTCTTCAACAAAGCAAAGAGAGTTCATTATATATATATATATATAGAGAGAGAGAGAGCCAATTCTGACCTATGGAAGTGAATCATGGACAGTAGACAAACAAATGAAAAGACATTTAGAGTCCACAGAGATGGAATTTCTCAGAAGAATTTTGAAAATTCCCAGGACAGCTAAAAAGACAATTGAGGAAATTCTCAAATTGGCCAACACAAAAAGGGATCTCTGAAAAAACATAAGAAAGAAACAATCAACATTTTTTAGGAACATCATGAGAAGAGGAAAGTTGGAACACTTGGTTACAACTGGCAAAATACAGGGAAAGAGAGATCACGGATGGCAAAGAGAGAAGATACTAGATATCTTGGTGTCATGGCATGGAAAACAGTCAACAACAGAACTGATACGATGCACTGTGAAAATTGTTGAAAGACGTGATTGCCTAAGCCAACCGGTATGGCATATGATGAGTATGTTAATATGAAATAATAAACCATTTAACAGGTCAGTATTTTATTTAATGATTAAAGTTGAAAGTGTCTGTCTTGAGGTTGACTGTAGTTGGACTAGGAATCACATGCCAAGAGCAGTTGCCATACTAGTGTACAGGTTAGAAGGTCAAGGTAAAGTACGAGACTTAAACCAGCGTCTTAGCACGCGAGTTTCCACCCATATGTGCTCAGCCTAATACCCTGGTACCCATTTCTGCCAACGGCTGGGTCGACCGTGGGGGGTATTTTTTTTTTCAAACCACAAGTACAATTCACACTGCTTCCAGCGGCAATCGAACACGGGTTCTCCGAACGTCGGTAGTCCATTCGAGTGGTATTCCCAACTAAGCTACTGAGGCCCCCACAGGTTAGAATTTTTCTCTTACCCTGACAGAAAAACTTTTAATTACTGGAAACTATATCCTCATCAGGAACAAGATGTCCAACATTAGGGTCAAGGCTAAGAAATGCATCAAAATGCAAAGCTGTATGTGAAGCTAATTGTGAGGAGAAATGAAAAAATATAGAAAAAAAAATGATATAGTTAAATCTTTACGTAGCAAGTGAATAACACAAACTAGAATGATGTTTTGGTGCTATAGACCTCCGACTGGAACAAACATAACAACACACATAAAAATATGTATTTAAAATGAAAAATAATTTTTAAAAAAGTACAACAATTTTGAACAAGAAGGAGAAATGAAAAGAAAAATAAGAGAAATAAGAATAAAATCTTCCCTGTATGTTCAGATTTTATAAGACTGGAAGTGCGCACGGGTACATGCGCATGCACAATAGTGAAAATGTGCACACACAGTACACAGTAACAGATGTTTACAAAAACAGGTCAGTGTGCGTACTAAATCACAAGAAACAGACTAGAAGAATATAGGGTACACCAAGAAGAGGAAAGATAGAGGTGTCGTAGAGTGGGGTAAGAGATATAGGGGACAGATGCAGTGTGGACTAGTAGAGATGTCCAACTTGGACTGAAAATGGTCAGCAACTCAGAGCTCACTGCTTGCTTTAGGATCAGCAGCACAAGATCTTATCCACCTCTTGGTGTCTCAGATAACAGACTTACAAGGGACTGAGAGGGAAGGCAATCTTGTATCAAGTAGCGCCATGCTGAAGATGGATAAAATAAAAAGTAAAGAGCCCATGTCATGCCAAGTGGCGTATAGGGAATATGGTGTTAGTGGCCATAATATTTTAAAGACCTTCAGCACATGATTTTTGGGGTAATGTGGTCGGTATTACGCCCGGGCCACTTTACTTTCCCATAAAAAATCTGGTACCCATTTAAGGCTTGGTGAACCTCGAAGCCATCGGTTGGGATCGAACCCTACCTCATGTCCTTTGTAGTCCAGTTCACTAACCAGAGCTATCGCGGCTCCCTGAAGATGGATATGTTGGGCTAAACGCAGTTTGCTATAATCCACAACACAATGCATCTATGCCCACTTAATGGTTGTTTAAGTGCGGGCGATTAATATGAATGGCTGAGTGTACATAGAACAAGGGGAAGCAGTACCAATGTCTATTTGATTGGAAAATAATTGGTTAAATCCACTCTGCTATTGATTGGCTTAAGCATCTCCGATTTGATTATGAACATGATGATGATGTCTTTCATACACATTCTCACATCCACATATACTTGACAAAAAAGTACTTAACATATATACTTGGATCAAAAGTACTTAACATATATAACTGACAAAAAAGTACTTAACATATATTTGACACCAACGTACTTAAAACATATACTGGACACAAAACAAACTGTAACCAGAATTGCCAAAGAAGTTCAAATGTTTAATATTAGCTTCCCCACATTAAAAAATATGAGATTAAATTAAAGTTTGTTCATCAGTCTGATTTGGACAAGAAATCATCATGGAAAAATCAATTCTGTGTTGAATTGTGTTCAGCAAAAATGTTTTCCATTTGTTTCTGTCTTGGGTCAATTTTTCCAGCTCTATCTATCTTATCCTCTGTTATCCTCTTTCTTTTCTGTGAAAATATCTTTTCCATGTTCTTATTGGTCTTTCTTTTCTTGTAGATTCCATAATAAGGCTCATCTGACATTACTTTGTTCTAATTTTCTGAAGGTTTGTTAAATAATTTCTCATCTCCAATTCCCTCACTATTTATTTGAAGTGGTTCTTTTCATAATTATTATTTTTTAATCCTCTTATGTAATTGCTTTGTCCACACTTCAATATAATCAACATTTTAAAGAATCAGTATTTTTATTGCTGAGCCATGCACCAGTACTGATTTTATTTTTTAAAATTGGAGATTCATAGTTTTATAACATGAAGAAATTATTCAATGAGATTTGTGGGTATTGTTTCCCACCATATCTAAACATTATGAATGACATTTTGTTGATGTGCACCTCAATTTTATTTAAAGTATTTTTATTTATGCTGTTTCTGTGCACATTCATCAAGATGTTTACAGGATGTTAACTATTCCAGATGTCAAAAGAATATTCCACAATGTGACAATTTTTCCATTTTTTTTCACATGAGAACAAGTTGGTGCCCTGAAAATGAAAAAAAAATAGTTTGTTTTAGGTGTGCAGTTTGGTAAGCAGGGGTAGTTAGATTAAACACTTTTAGATGTCTGTTATTAAAGCCCTATAATAACAAACTAATCTAAAATAAACAAAGAGATCAACAAAGAAAACCAAACATTGATCTGAAAAAGTGTTTATCATGTTTAGATTTATTTATTTATTTTAGAATAGTTTTGTGTTTTGGACCTGATTAAGGCTTTTGCCGAAATGTAGAATTCCTGACTGCATTGAAACTTGACTCATAGCATAGAACAGAATAGAACAGAATAAAATAGAATAGAATAGATTAATTAAGTACATAAGTAAAAGCTCTTTCCATGCCTTGCTAGGCATATGGGGAGTATGCTATTAGTGTCCAATGATGGCCAACAGCAACTTTTGGGTGATGTAGTCAGGATCATACCAGGCCAGTCTTCACAAAACATCAACAATAGCATCAAAACAATGATTGATAAATATATTTCTGACATCCTGAGAAGACATAACCAAAGAATCACAAAACAAGTCTCAATTGGGAAACAACAAGAAAAAAGAAGCTGACCTCAAACACTAAAAATAACAGGCAAGAGAGGAAAAGTTAACGGGTATTGACTTTTTACAATTAACATTGTGAAGTTTGACCAGAATAGAGACTTATCATGAGGTATACTGTGAGGACACTGGAAGCAAGATTAGATATTCCTCTCATCTCTTTGTTGTCTGAGCCAGAAATTATCTCTATCTAAAGAACAAGAAAAAAGATTACAACACATGAGATAAGATGCTTGAGAACATCTTCTGAAATCACCAGAATGACAAAGTAGAATTTACATCAGAAAAAAATTGTTGAAACAACCCCGCATCAAAAGACAGAAATAAAATGTAAACAGATTGTCACGACTATATGATTTTAGTTATCCTCAATCATCGACAAACTGGCTTCAGGACTTGAGAAAGACTAGGAACTGAAATGATATACACAATATTACAAAAATCTTGCAGTGGCACAGGCTACCAGTGTGACTCTTCTTTATCCTGTAGCCCCAGGGGTTGTTGTGGCACCACTGACAGACTTCATGAACCTTCTCCATTTCTCTCAATCTTCAGTCGTTCATTGGGACTCTGCAAAGCTGTGACTTGTCCATTCTTTGATGCTATCTTCCAAACTCTTTCTCTGTCTACCTCTCCTTCTCACTCCTTTAGCAGTTCCCCACAAAATGGTCTTTGCTAAACCAGACAACCGAGATACGTGGCCAAACCATTTCATTTTGTATTTCTTCACAACAATCAAAAGATCATCAAGTACTCTGATTGCTTGTCGTATCCTTTTGTGAACTTTTTCATTTGTGATACTATCTAAGTAAAAGATGCCTGAAACCTTATGATAACATTTCATTTCCATAGCTTGTATTTTCTCTTCTGTAGCTCTGTTGTAAGGGTCATGTTTTGCAAGCATATAGAAAGATTGATATAACAAGGGTGTGCATCAGCCTGATTTTAGAGCCAAGAACAATGTTTGTGTCTTCCTAGATATGTTTTAGCCTCAATTTAACTCACTTGAGACTTAAGAAACAATGAAAGAAAGCACTTTCCTTTTAGAAACATGGTGGCATTTCTCATTTAAAGCATTCCTCAATTCAGCAACATAAACACTATCATCATACCAACCTTGTTCAAACATTTAATGAAACTACTTTCTTTTCTCTGGTTCTTCCTCAGCATCATTTTCATCATCAGGATCCTCATCATTTGTAGGTTTTTCTTTGATGCTTTCTAATCTGGCACTTCCTTGCTCATCGCTGAGGTCTAGGGGTGGCAAAGAAAGACCATCATCATTCTGTAGGAAAGGAATGGGATTCATTAACATATGATTGTAAAAGTCAATGCCAATACATAAGGAAGATGGGGTTAAAAAGAAAGATGTAGTTGAAAAGTAAGAAGCAGTTAAAAAGTAAGGTGTAGTTAAAAAGTAAGAAGCAGTTAAAAAGTAAGATGTAGTTAAAAATGAAAGATGTAGTTAAAAAGTAAGAAGCAGTTAAAAAGTTAGATGGAAATCAAAAGTGAAAGAATATGTAAAATGTGCAAAAGTATAACACAGTGAGAAAGTTAGATGTAATGAAATAAAAAAAAAAGTTACAATGTAAATAGCAATGAGAAAGTAAGATGTAATGGAGAAGTAGGTAGGAGAAAAAAATTAAGATGTAATACGAAAGTAAGATGTAATAGAAAAGTAAAATGTATGAGAATGGGAAAATCTTGTAATGGGAAGATAAAATAAAGGATCAAATGATGATGAAGTAAGATGATGGTGGTCTACATAAATAGATGTTATCATGTTTATTTTGTTCATTAATTCTTTTTCTTGGTTTTTCCAGCAGCGTTAGACGGCTCGTACAGTCTCCCGCCAATCATCTCTATTCTTGGCGAGACGTTTGATTATACAGAGTTAGTCCATGCCAGCCAACCTTGCCTCTTTTGTTGAGAGTTATTTTCAGTGTTTCTCGAGGTCATCCTCTTTCCCTCTGACCTGGTGTTTCCCATTTGTTCATTGATGGAGTTAATGTGCAATGAATGTATTCAATATACCAAATTACTGTATGATTTATGCTACAACTGATTGGAAAGGGGGGGGGGGGGGCTTCAATATTTATAATGAATAATAATTTAAAGTTGCAACAATATCACCTGTTTAGCTTGTTCTAAATAAAATTTGTTGTCACTGGTTTACGACAAGCTGTGATATCAGCATCTTTCAGCCTGTCACATTCATCTTCAGCATGAGTAGATTTCTCGTGTTACAATTTTTGGCTAGTCAGCAGCCATCATTTTAGCTTACTCTTTTTTTACTTTAATGGTCAAGAGTTCGTTAACATGTAATGACTGCACATGGGACCTCCTGTTTTTTGCAGTTATCTAAGAGGGCTAGACATTGAATCTCACTACCCAGTGACCAGGGGAGGGTAAAGCTATGAAGAAACAACACAGATTCAAATTGAAAAATTCCCACCACATGCCAGCGGTGATGGCCCTATAGTTACTGGTGCCCTGGGCAAGCTGAACTTAGCACCCTTTTTAAGCATAATTATAAAGATTTTCACAGGTAAAGTGTCCAGTCACGCCAAGTGGCATATAGGGAATATGGTGTTAGTGACCATGATATTTTACAGACCTTCGACGCATGATTTTTGGGTAATGTGGCCAGTATTACGCCCATGCCGCTTTACTTTCCCAAAAAAAAAATCTGGTACCCTTTTAAGGCTGGGTGAACCTGGAAGCCGTCGATCAGGATCGAACCTGACCTCAATCCTGTTCACTAACCACTGAGCTATCGTGGCACCTATTTTCACGAGGAAAAAACTATAAATTTTGGAAGAACCTTGATAGCCCCCATAAACAGATGTCATGCCCCAGGCAACTGTCTGAGCCTGCCCTGTCTGCTAGGACCTGTTTTCAGAGTCCAACCAATGTTTTGCCTCTAGACTACACAGTCTCCTGCTCTAGATTGCGATAGTTGATATGAGTGTGGTGGTTGCTGTAATGATGTGGTGGCTCTACCTGTATCACAATTGCAGTGTTATAGGATGGAGGTGGGACATCAATGGTGCATATTTTGCTGTCTAAGGAAACTGGGATTTTCTCAATCTCCTTGTTGGCTTTTCCAGACTTCTGCTTGTATCGATGTCTACAGCACAAGCACAGAACCACAATAAAGAGGAAAAAGGCAACAAAAAGAGCCAATCCAAGAGTAATGATGAGCCACAGAGGGTATCCAAATATCTTGAGCTCCAGACTGACAGGGTGAGCAGAGTCATGGCTCATGCTTTCCTGTAAATGAAAAAAAAAAGTAAAAAAACGTTAAAGGTTTGTAGTTATCACTTACCATTATTTTCTATGATATTATCATCAGCAATGTCACAATAAATGGTCATTGATATGAATACCTTTATATATTTTTTTAATTCTTTTCATTACCAAAGTCATCCCATCTAATATAGTAATAATAGTCATTGTTGCTACAATCTTCATTTTTTTGTTTTAATAATAATTGATATTACCTACATTGTTTATCAATTCTGCCACAATAACAACAGTTGCAGCTATAATCATCATAATTTCTATCACAATAACAACAGTTGCGGCTACAATCATCATTATTTCTATCACAATAACAACAGTTGCAGCTACAATCATCATTATTTCTATCACAATAACAACAGTTGCAGCTACAATCATCATAATTTCTATCACAATAACAACAGTTGCAGCTACAATCATCATCATTTCTATCACAATAACAACAGTTGCAGCTACAATCATCATCATTTCTGTCACAATAACAACAGTTGCAGCTACAATCATAATTAATTCTGTTATGATAACAACATCTCAGAAGCTGCTAGAAGAAGGGATTGAACAGTATAGAAGAGGAAATCCTGAAGAAAAGGTTACAACCAAATGACAATGCATAAAGAACAGCATACATGAATCCTGTGACACCTTACCCAAAAAGGAAAGGAACAAAAAACAAAAATGGATAACTGACACCATCTTAGAAAAAAAGGAAAAGAAGACAAGTGCAGAACACTGCCAGATACATGGAAATTGATAATGAAATATGCAAAATGTGCAAAAAGGCAAAAGGAGACGGGCTCAACCAAAGATGTCTAGAAGTCAAAACTATGGAAAGTAAACAAAACTTAAAAGGGATGCACACAGAAATAAAGAGAATGACTAATAAAAACAAAAAAGCTGCAGGAAGCGGATGTATTGCAAACAAAGAAGGAAGAATGCTAACAGACAACAAAGATATAAAAGACAGATGGCAGAAATATATAACAGAATTATTTCATGACAAAAGGGACAAAAAACTATTTATAAAATGTATGTCCAGCTATAAAATCTTAAAATCTGAAGTGGAAAAAGCTATATCAACAATGAAAAAGGGAAAAGCAGCAGGACCTGACAATATAAAGATAGAGATGATAGACTCTAGAAGACTTTGGCGTTGAAGTAATCACAGACATATGCAATGACATATACCATACAGGATACATACCAAATGAACTAAAAACATAAACTTTCATTGCATTGTCTAAAAAGAATGGTGCAGTTAAATGCAGTGATTTTAGAACAATAAGCCTAATGAGCCAGGTAACAAAAATTGTACTAAAAGTTATACAGGGAAGGATTCAGAATAAAATTAATTAATACTGAATTAAATGAACAGCAATTTGGATTCAGGAAAAACAGTTGTACAAAAGAAGCCATATTCAGCATGAGGACGTTGATTGAAAAGTACATTGAAGTAAACAAACCAATATATGCTAGCTACATAGATTACACCAAAGCTTTTATAGAATACACCATAATCAACTTATAGACTGCCTAAAAGATATAAATCTAGACAACACAGACATATGACTAACAAGTAATTTATGCTGGGAGCAAACAGCAATAATAAAATATAACAAAGAGAACTCTACACCCATGGATATAAAAATAGGAGTAAGACAAGGATGCATCCTATCACCGAGCTTGTTCAATCTATACACTGAGCAAATCTTTAAAAACATCACAGAGATGCCAGGCTTAAACATTAATGGAAAGGTAATCAATAACCTAAGATATACTGATGATACTGTATTACTAGCAGAAAATCCTAAAGTTCTACAACAATTACTTAATGAAATAAACATGACAAGCAAAAAATATGGATTAGATATGGATATCAAAAACACTAAAACTATGATCATAAGGAAAGAAAATTCTCAAGACCTACAAATAAATATCAAAGTTGAAGGAACACACCTGGAGACAGTTCAGAGCTACAACTACCTGGCACATACTATAACCATGATGGAAAATGTAAAACTGAAATAAACAAAAGAATAGGTATGGCAAGAAGTAATTTTAATGCCATGAAAAGTATACTAACATCAAAACAAATAACACCAGGTCTAAAACTAAGAATAGGAAAATGTTACATCTTCTCAATATTCCTGTATGGTGCAGAAACATGGACATTAGACAAGAAAACATAACAGAAAATTTAAGCCTTTGAAATGTGGATTTATAGAAGAATAGGTAGAATTGGATGGAAGGAAAAGAAAACAAACGATGCAGTTTTAAAACAACTAAAAATTAAAAGAGAACTACTAAACACAATTAGAACAAGACAAATGAAATTTTTGGGGCATGTTAAAAGACACAACAGCCTACTAAAAGTAATATTGTAAGGGAAAATACAAGATAAAAGAGACAGAGGCAGACCAAGACTAACATGGACAAGTAGCATAAAAAATGGACAGGTCAGCCTATGACAATCTGCACCATCAAAGCAAGAGATAGAGTGGAATGGTGCTCCATGGTAACCAACCTTCGGTGCGGTGACAGCACTCAATGATGATGATGATGATAACAACAACTGCATCTACAATCATCAAAAATTTTGTCACAATAACAATAGTCGCTGCTATAATAATAATCATTTAGTTGTAACTACAATCGTTATCAATATTCTTGACATAATCATTTAGTTGCAGCTACAATTGTTATCAATATTCCTGACATAATCATTAGCAAAAAAGATCAATAACATGACAACTATCATCACAAACCTCATGTGAGATCAAATACAAAAAAGAAACTTGTCCACTAAGATCACCATCTCATCATCATTATCAACATCATCATCATCAAGTACCATGCCTGCTGACATCGATGATCGTGTCTCTCCACAACTTTCTATCTCGACAGTTATTTATCATTTCTGTTGTTGACCTTCTACTAAGACATTCTGTTAAGTTGTCTGATATCATTTCTCTTTGCTTCTCTCTGTCTCTTCATCCCTCAATTTTTCCAGTTATCACAATATATTCCAACTGTTCCCTTCTCATTACATGGCCAAAAAATGATGATTGTTTCTTCTTAATATTGGAAATTAGCTATCTTTTTGTTTACGGCCTCTTTCAGAATATTTTCATTACTCATTTTAGTTGTCCATGGTATTCTCAACATTCATCTGTAAAATAACATTTCAACAGCACTATCAAGATCACTATCTAGATGCTTATAGAACTAAAGGACTTAAAAAAGAACCTGAGCCTAACGAATTTATGGAATCTTCTGGTACTGATGTTTGGGACCTGAGTAAAGAACTAAATAGCTTTTACCTTTTTGTTTGGGCTATCTGGCGCTCCTTCCTTGTGTGCTAAGGTCATGTGAGAAGATGTTGGCACAGATGTTTGTTCTGGGAATTTGAAGAACAGCAAGAGTTTAAAATAAGAGAAATGACAAAGCATCCCGAAAATATTGTCTACAATAAAAAGAAGATGATGGTTACATGTTGGTCATATGTTGGTCATATGTTGGTCATATGTTGGTCATATGTTGGTCATATGATGAAAAGAGACAACAAGAGAATTTCAATGCAAGCTTTCAAATGGGAAAAGAGGATACAAGAAAAAGAGACAAGCACCTGTAAAAATACTATTAAAAAAACACTGAGGAGAGAGAAAACAACAGCAGACATCAGCTCCCTCGTCAAGATTTAGTGACTCGTCTGGCACAATGCAGGTCCTGTGCAAGGTCTGACACTTGATAACAAAGATCCTCAGACATAGTCTAGAATTGCTGCTCTATGTGCCATCTACAGCTCGAAAGGACAAAAGAGATAGAAAAGTTTAAAACAGATTTTCATTTAAAGATTGATTTTTTAAAATCATTTATTGGTATCAAGCAATAAAATTGCTCTCTTAGAGTATATGGGACAGTGCTAAATCAAGTAAATGAACTCAAATATCTAGGAATGTTATAACAACATCAATTGTAGATATACAACAGATGAGATGTGCAGAAAAGTTCAGGCAAAAACTGCATTCCAAAAATAAAGCTATTTATTACACAATCTTTCATTAACTATCTTGAGCTTGACTGTTCCTGCATTGATAGACACCACATACGACTTGCAGAGTTTTTGCCATCCAACTCTATTTTCATGAACTATAGAAGTACAAAAAAGACTTCTTCAGTATTATATAGAGCCAGTACATTAAAAAGTGAATCATGAACAATCAGCCAGGAAAATCTTTTGAGGCTACAGCAGAAAACAGAAACGTATTGAGGATATCATGGACTGCTTTACAAAAAAAATAACAAGGAAGTTCTAAAAGAGGCCAATGCAAAAAGAAAGCTTATTTTTTTTTTAAATGAGAACATATTGTGGCAGCTTGGATAATTGAAACAAGGAATAGTTTAGTTTGGCTGACAGATCATTTAATTGGATATTAGAATAATCTATAGGGCACATATCCCTTCCCCAGCACCTCCCCTAGTGGGCAGCACACAATCACATGCTAGCAAAAGCACTAAAGATGGTGGTTTCAGCATAGATGCACAAACTCTATAATACTAGCAAAGACCTTGAAATGGAGGAGGAAATTTGGTACATTTTTTTATCTCTTTTAACAAACATTTTTTTACCTAGGCAGTGGCTGTTTGTCGCCCGTGCGCTGCCAGGGCCCAAAAGGGGAGTAAAGAATAGTGGCGCAGTACCCTACCAGGCATGTTCGTAAGAGGCGAGAAAGGAGGGTTGGGCATGGGACTGGCTATCCCATACTGTAAAAAAAATAAGCCGAAAAAACTTCACAAACATGAACAAGTCAAAGAAAAGAGAAAAAGTAAATCCGCCATCCAGGAAAGATAAGGGCTCTCTGTCTAAGAGACGTATGACGCAAGCCGGAGAAAGCCGTAAGGAGTCCAGGTTGCCAACTCACCCTTTGTCTACCAGGAAATCCTCCAGAATTGGCACCTGGAATGTACGTATCCTAAATGAACAGGGAAAAGCTGCACAGGTAGCAGCAAAAATGAGAAATTATAAGATAGATATTCTGGGAATGTGTGAAACAAGATGGCTAGGAATGGAAAGAATAAAATTAAATACAGGAGAGATGATTTTATCATCAGGACACCAGGAACTTGGAGCATAACATAGTGAAGGGGTAGCTATAATGCTATCAAGGAATGCACAGAAGACACTAATAGAATGGGAAGCAGTAGACCAAGACTAATGAGAGCAACATTTAAAACAACCAAAAACAAAATAAAATTACACATTATCCAATGCTATGCACCAACCAACGATAAGGATGATTTAGTTAAAGATGAATTCTATAAACAGCTACAATGTCAGATGGATGCAAGACGAGCCAAGGATATTATAATCTTGATGGGAGACCTAAATGCTAAAGTAGGATCATACAACAGAGGCTTCAGAGAGATTCTGGAAAACATGGACTTGGAGATATAAACGAGAATGGAGAGATATTTGTGAATTTCTGCGCCCTTAATCAAGTGAGCCTAGGAGGAACAATATTCCAACATAAAAGAATACATAAAGCTACTTGGGTGTCACCAGATCATAGAATGGAAAATCAAATTGATCACATATGTATTAATAATAAATTTAAGTCATCCTTACAGGATGTAAAAGTATATAGAGGGGCAGATGTAGCTTCAGATCATCATCTTCTGATAGCCAAACTTAAACTTAAACAAAAAATATATACTACAACGAATAAGGTAGAAAGTATTTCAATGTAGGGTTTCTTAAAGAACAAGGAATTAAAGATAAATTCGCAGTCACAATATCAAACACATACCAAGTCCTCCAACAACTAGAAAATACAATAAATATAGAAGATCATTGGAAACAGGTAAAAGATATATGGAAAGAGACATGCGAAGAAACACTGGGGAAAAGAGAATGCCAGAATAAGGCATGGATGAAAGCAGAGACCCTGGATAAAATTAAAGAAAGAAAGAACGAGAAAGCAGACATAAATAAAAGCAAAATGAGAAATAATAAAGCCAAGACACAGGAAGCTTACACAGAGGTGAACAAAGAAGTGAGAATATGCATTAAAAGGGATAAGAGGAAATATATAGATGAACTAGCTAAAGAGGCAGAAGAAGCTCAAATAAAGGGAATATGAAAGAACTGTACAACAGCACAAAGAAATTAAGTGGAAAATACAAACAGATCAATGCCTTTATTAAAGATAAGAAAGGAAATCTGCTTAGTAATATAAGAAAACAAATGGAGAGACGGAAAGAGCACTTTGAAGAACTTTTGAACAGACCCAGCTCAAATAATCCTCCAGATATACTACCAGCAGAAGAAGAGTTACATGTTAACTGTGGAAAACCAAGCAATGAAGAAATAATGAAAGCCATCAAACTATTAAAAAATGGTAAAGCCACAGGACCAGATGAAATTCCTTCAGAAGCCATCAAAGCGAATATTAACACCTCTACCAAGATGTTACATAATCTATTAAATAAAATTTGGGAGAGGGAAGAAATACCTAAAGACTAGAAAAAAGGTTATATGATCAAACTACTAAAGAAAGGAAGTTTACAGGAGTGCACAGATTATAGGGAAATTATGCTACTATCAGTGCCAGGAAAAATATTAAGCAGAATCATTCTGGGGTGTAACATATACATCTACAAGGTATGGTGACATCATTCATCATTGGGTGCCGTCTCCACATTAAGGTTGTCTACCATGGAGCACCATTCTGCTCTGTCTCTTGCTTTGATGGTGAGGGTTGTCATAGGCTGATTTGTCCATCTTTTGATGTTACTCGTCCATGTTAGTCTTGGTCTGCCTCTGCCTCTTTTACCTTGTATTTTCCCTTCCAATATTACTTTTAGTAGGCTGTTGTATCCTTTAACATGCCCCAAAAATTTCATTTGTCTTGTTCTAATTGTGTTTAGTAGTTCTCTTTTCAATTTTAGTTGTTTTAAGACTTCATCGTTTGTTTTCTTTTCCTTTCATCCAATTCTACCTATTTTTCTATAGATCCACATTTCAAAGGCTTCAATTCTCTGTTCTGCTTTCTTGTCTAATGTCCATGTTTCTGCAAAACTATAGAATTCATAGATTACGAAAAGGCATTTGATAGTTTAGACAGAAGAATGCTTTGGAAGTTGCTGAGTCATTACGGAATCCCCATAAAGTTTATTAACCTGATAAAAACAATGTATGAAGGAATGAAATGTAGTGTGGTGCATGAAGGACAGCTTACAGAAGCTTTTGAAATGAGAACAGGAGTAAGGCCTTCAGGAGTAAGATGATGCCTTCTGTCTCCATTTCTCTTTCTACTGGTCATAGATTGGATTATGAAAATAACTCAAAACAACAGAAATTGGATCCAGTGGTCGCTGACCAAACAACTTGATGATTTAGACTTTTCCTGATGACATAGCTCTCCTATCACACAGCCATCAACAGATGCAGGATAAAATGAGCATACTTGATGAGAGATCACAACAGCTAGGACTGAAGATTAATAGAGATTATGAGAATTAATGCAGTTGGCAATAAAAAAAAAAAAGTAAAGTACCCCCGTCATGCCGAGTGGCATATAGGGAAATATGGTGTTAGTGACCCTATATTTTACAGACCTTCAGCACATGATTTTTGGGGTAATGTGGTCAGTATTACGCCCGTGCTGCTTTACTTTCCCAGAAAAAAATCCGGTACTCATTTAAGGCTGGGAGAACCCGGAAGCCATCAGTTGGGATTGAACCCTACCCCTTGTCCGTGGTAGTCCAGTTCACTAGTTGGCAATAACCAAATAAAATTAGGAGAAATATCTCTACTAGACTTCAATCTTACATATATCTGAGAGGGCTAGACTCTAGATCTCACTATCTGAGAGGGCTAGACACTACATCTCACTATCAGAGAGGACTAGACACTAGATCTCACTATCTGAGAGGACTAGACACTAGATCTCACTATCAGAGAGGACTAGACACTAGATCTCACTATCTGAGAGGGCTAGACACTAGATCTCACTATCAGAGAGGACTAGACACTAGATCTCACTATCAGAGAGGACTAGACACTAGATCTCACTATCTGAGAGGACTAGACACTAGATCTCACTATCAGAGAGGACTAGACACTAGATCTCACTATCAGAGAGGACTAGACACTAGATCTCACTATCAGAGAGGACTAGACACTAGATCTCACTATCTGAGAGGGCTAGACACTACATCTCACTATCAGAGAGGACTAGACACTACTTCTCACTATCAGAGAGGACTAGACACTAGATCTCACTATCTGAGAGGGCTAGACACTAGATCTCACTATCAGAGAGGACTAGACACTACTTCTCACTATCTGAGAGGACTAGACACTAGATCTCACTATCAGAGAGGACTAGACACTAGATCTCACTATCAGAGAGGACTAGACACTACTTCTCACTATCAGAGAGGACTAGACACTAGATCTCACTATCTGAGAGGGCTAGACACTAGATCTCACTATCAGAGAGGACTAGACACTAGATCTCACTATCTGAGAGGACTAGACACTAGATCTCACTATCAGAGAGGGCTAAACACTAGATCTCACTATCTGAGAGGGCTAGACACTACATCTCACTATCTGAGAGGGCTAGACACTACATCTCACTATCAGAGAGGACGACACTAGATCTCACTATCTGAGAGGACTAGACACTAGATCTCACTATCAGAGAGGACTAGACACTAGATCTCACTATCTGAGAGGACTAGACACTAGATCTCACTATCAGAGAGGACTAGACACTAGATCTCACTATCTGAGAGGACTAGACACTAGATCTCACTATCAGAGAGGACTAGACACTAGATCTCACTATCTGAGAGGACTAGACACTAGATCTCACTATCAGAGAGGGCTAGACACTAGATCTCACTATCTGAGAGGGCTAGACACTAGATCTCACTATCAGAGAGGACTAGAAACTAGATCTCACTATCTGAGAGGGCTAGACACTAGATCTCACTATCAGAGAGGGTTAGACACTAGATCTCACTATCTGAGAGGGCTAGACACTAGATCTCACTATCTGAGAGGGCTAGACACTGGATCTCACTATCTGAGAGGGCTAGACACTAGATCTCACTATCTGAGAGGGCTAGACACTAGATCTCACTATCTGAGAGGGCTAGACACTACATCTCACTATCTGAGAGGGCTAGACACTAGATCTCACTATCTGAGAGGGCTAGACACTAGATCTCACTATCTGAGAGGGCTAGACACTAGATATCACTATCAGAGAGGGCTAGACACTAGATCTCACTATCTGAGAGGGCTAAACACTAGATCTCACTATCTGAGAGGGCTAGACACTAGATCTCATTATCTGAGAGGGCTAGACACTGGATCATACCACCAAAGATGGGAGAATAGAGCCTATAAAAATCCACAGATTTGAACAGAAAAATTCCCATCTCCTGTGGCAGGATTCAAATCCATGACCTTCCTGTCCAGAGGCCAATGTCTTACCTCCAGACCACCAAGTCTCTGAGGAAAGAGTCATCATCATTATGTGCCATACCGGATGGCATACGCGATCATGTCCTTCCACAATTTTCTATCTACAGTACATTGTATCAGTTCTGTTGTTGACTGTTTTCCATGCCATGACACCAAGCTATCCAGTATTTTCTCTCTTTGTCATCCGAGATCTCTCTTTCCCTGTATTTTGCCAGTTGTAACAAAGTATTCCAACTTTCCTCTTCTCATGATGTGCGCAAAAAATGTTGATTGTTTCTTTCTGATGTTCTTTAGGAGTTCCCTTTTTGTGTTGGCCTCTTTGAGAATTTCTTCATTGGTCTTTTTAGCTGTTCAGGGAACTTTCAACATTCTTCTGAGAAATCCCATCTCTGTGGCCTCTAATCCTCTTTTCATTTGTTTGTCCACTGTCCATGATTTGCTTCCATAGGTCAGAATTGGTTCTATGTAGCACCAATGAACTCTCTTTCTCACTTCTATTGACATATATATTTGTTGCATAAGATATTTTTCATTTTCTGAAATGCTATTTTGGCCTGAGGAAAGAGGCTAGATGGCTTAAAAGAATTGTATAGTAGGAAGCCAGAAGTAGACAAAGAGACAGAAAGTTATGGAGAGACATGGTCACTTATGCCAGTAAGGGCATGGTACTTGATAACGAAGATAATGCACTAACAGAATTACATACGTAACCCTGATTTCTACCAGCAAATGCTAGCAGTCAATATTAAATTTTCATTCAGCATCATATGCCTTAGCACATAGGCTGGCATAGGCGATAATGTCTTTTCACAATTCTCTTGTCACAGAGTATGGTATCATTTCTGTTGTTGACTGTTTACTATGCAACGTAACAAAGCCATCTAGTATCTTCTCTCTTTGTCTCCACAATCTCTCTTTCCCAGTGTTTTGCCATCTATAACCAAGTATTCTAACTTTCTCCTTCTCAGGATGTGCCTGAAAAATGTTGAATGTTTTAAATTTTCAAAAGTCATTACCAAATGCTGAAATGAGTGGTTACCTGCCCTTTAGTGATTCACATATAAATATTGTTGCACATAATGTTTCTCTTGCAAACAGACATTATAAGACACTTCTCTCATCCCTTTTCAATCTATAGCACCGAGGGCTATTCGCTCCCTTGTTCTATCACAAACAACGTCTACTTACCCGGTTCCTCTACTCTATTGTCACTCAGAGGTGGCACCTGCTCTTCGTTAATTGAAGTTAAGGGATTGTTAAATGAAGCTGACTGATTCTGTGGAACTGTTTCTGTGATTGGCCTGGGCACACCTCCTAGAGAAACCTGGGGCCTGTCTTGTGGATCCTGAGCTGGCATATTCGGAGTCTCACCTGTTATGGATAAATTGTATTTTGTTTTAGCAATCAATGAATTAATTTTTTAATCCATTTCATTCTCTTCTTCAAATGTTGAAATATTCAAATAAAAAATACTGTCTACCTTTACTGGGTCTAGAAGATCTAGAGTTAAGATGTCAGGCTCTAGACATGAGGGTCATAGGTTTGAATGCAAACACAGGCAAAGGACATTTTTTTTTCATCCAATCCATGGTTTCTTTGTGGTTTTACTAGTGTTTTGATAATGAGATCTGATGTCTAGCCATCTCAAATAATGGTCATAAATAGGAAGTCCCACATGCACTCTGTACACATTAATGAACCCTTGGTAATTAACTCTTACCATATGTTTCGGCGCACTGTGTGCCATGCTGATTTTGGCCACATACATTTTGCTGCATAGTGCATCACGGCAAAATGCGGAGATGGCACTCAATGATGATGATGAGTGCATCACTCTCAATTTGATTAGTGTGAACCATGGACAAAGCACATTTTTTTACAAGTCTTATATCATCTTGGTATTGGTGAAATACAATATCTAATAGTATGTTCAATTATCTAAAAGTTCACACATAATATGTTAGATAAACATAAATATGTAGATTGTCTGTTAAAACCATGAAACATTTTGTCTCTGAAATCTCTTCTGTTGCGTTGGTAAAATGCTTCTGTACGGAAAGAGTTAAAAGTCAAAAGAGTTTGCCAAATGGTTATCTCACCGGCAACATTTTTAAAAAAAAAATGTACTCAAAATGTCACATTCCTGATGATTAAAAATATCTGTATCTCTGATGTTTGAGAAATTTGAAGGAAATCTGACTGTATGGTGAAGGACATTGTTGAGGTACTCTCAGCGTAGCACTGAGGATGCCAATGTGTACTGGGAACAAAACAGGTATTCACACAAAATTCAGTTCCTGAAAAAAGCCCACAGACCTAGGTGGTCTTCACCTGAGGTTCAAGGTTTAGTGAACACAAATGTCTGCTATGGTTGATGTGAGAGTCGGAACACATTGACAGAAACAGGAAATAAATTAGATGCAATCAAAAACAAATTTAAAAAAAAATACTTTTTTATACAAGGAATGAATTCAAGAACAGTGCACAAATAATAGCAATGGTTATCAATGAGTAATAATCTCATCTACAGGTTAAGTAAAGGTAAAGTGCAAGACTTGAATCGGCATCTTAGCACGCAAGTTTCCAACCATATGTGCTTGCCGCATATCCAAAAGTGTTCAGAGACTTCTGAATAGAGTAGCTTCAAGCCTCAAAACTCAATGCAAAGGGGCATTCCTCACCTAGAGAATTACCAATTTCTGCCAGCAGCTGGATTGACCAATGGGGTATTTTTTTTTCCAACCATGAGTACAATTTACAGTTTCCAGTGAGAATCGAACACAGGTTGTCCAAACATCAGTAGCTAAGTCAGGTGGTTTTCCAATGTAGGCTACCAAGGCCCCTGGTGCAACCAAGAAAAGAAGGTGAGCATATGATGCCAGGTAAGAAGAGATTAAAAAAAATTGCAAAGCAAACCCTCAAATGAGAGGCAAAAAAAAAACCAACCTAGAGAAATTCAAAGAAAAACAAGACAGGCAAAGACAGTGGGAATCAGCTACCTTGCTGAGATTGTGAGGCTTGCCCAGAACATAAACTTTTGTCAAATTACATTGTTGGTTCTGTGCGAAGACTGACAACATTGGAAAGATAATAGCAAAGAGTCCACTGACATGATTAGTTTTTAATTTCTGCCCTGCGTGCTGTCTTTGTCCAAGAGGAACTAACTCATTTCATTATCCTCTTCTCAGTAATTTTATGCCTTACATCATTTATGGAAGTTTGAATGCCCTTGATGGAACTTCTTTTAACTTCTTCTGTTGCGTTAATAGCTGTTTTTTTCACTTTAATAGTTCACTAAAGAATTTTTTTTAAACTGTTAAAACTCATAGAGAGTTTACTTGTTGGCTATCACTTTTGTATGTTTATTATGTATTAATTATTGTTTTTTCTTTATATGTTTAGTTCCTTAGTATCTCATTTCTATCTCATCTATTGTCCTTTCGAGCCCAAGACTGCACATAGGGCAGAACCACAATCTCAAATACTGAAACCTTGCTTGCCAAAATGGCACATATTGCAGAGATCACTGATATCTCATTTACTCTTAGTTTATTTGATTTGTTACTGCTAGATTTTGTGAGAACCTCCGGTGGCTTTATTACATTTAAATTGTTGACTGGGTATATCTTGGAAGCTGCATAGATCAAGATGGAGGCACAAAGAAAGAAGTTAGAATCAGAATAGCAAAGCAACAATGCCATTCAGAAACCTTGAAAAAATATGGAAATCAAAATTACTAAGCACAAAAATAAAGCTCAGGATTTCAAATAAAATGTATTATCCATCCTTACTTATGCATGTGAGAGCCAGAAAATAATTTTAAAATAATAAATAAATTAGATACATTTAAAAACAAATGATTAAGAAAATACTTAATATATCAAGGAATAAATTCAAGACTAGTGCAAAAATAAGCTAATTGGCCATGCACCAAACAATATCGTCTATAATCAAGAGAAAAAGATGATCACATGTTGGCCATGTCACAAGAAGAGACAATAAGACTCTAAAAGCAAACTCTCAAATGGCAAATAAAGGGTGAAAGAGGCCAAACTAGAGAAACACTATAAAGAATATTGAGGTGAGAAACAATAGCGGGCATCAGCTTCCTTGCTGATGTTGTGAGGTTTGCCCAGAATAGAGACATATAATGGTTCTGTATAAAGTCTGACAATTAATAGCACAGACTATCCTATATGGATTAAATTTATCATTATCAGGTCACATGTTCTTTGCAGAACGTTGCATGAACCATAGCCGATCTGAAAGAATTTCTGTCTCTAGCCAGATCTCTCACTTCTTCCGTTGCCATGTTCAAGGTCTCCTTGATGTCTTAAATTCTTTTTCTTCTTGGTCTGCCCCTGATGCATCACCCAGGAACCATGTCTTCCATTTGTGTTCTTTCCATTAATTAGGGCTTTTGTTTCAGCTGCAATGTTTTGAAATGCATTCTGACAGACTTTTAGAACTTTAATGAGATACATATTTTAAAATAAATAAAACCAGAATTGTCAGTTTTACATTCTTAGGCTATGGTCATTGAGAACAATAATGCAAATGTAATGGCACCAGTATTTTGGAGGCTTCAAACATGATGATTTTCTTGTTTGATGAGATGGGATGACAGAATTTTGTTTAACTTTTCTTATAAAAATTTAAGCACTGCTACTAGCAGAATACTACAAGGAATACTGCCACAAGTATTACTACTACAAACAACATTACTACAGTTACTTCCATTACACATCATTCTACTATAAAGGGGGACTGGTTGGTCTCAAGGCAAGATGCTAGCCTTGAGACAGAGAGGTTGTGGGTTCAAATCCTGGCTGCACCAGTTGGGATTTTTATCTATGATTTCTCTCTGCAGCAACCACCCCTGGTTTCAGCAGTGAGGCCTGGCTTGAAATGTCAATTACTCATCGATGGAAAAAATATGAGTACCTCCTAAGACAGAGTTATCTGCCTGTGCAACGAGGGACCCCTGTGCACATGACAGCCAGGGAAAAATGGATTAACATGCAAAATTCAGTTCTTAGTCTCTAGGGACTTCATCAGAGGTCAAAGCTGGCGAACAAAATAAAAAAAAAAAATTCTACTATAACTACAGCAGAACTGTTACTACTACTACTACTGCTGCTGCAAATAAATAAGCTATATCAGCTACTACTACAAATAAAACTACATGAGCTACTACTACTGCAGCAAATAAATAAGCTATATCAGCTACTACTACTGCTGCAAATAAATAAGCTATATCAGCTACTACTACTGCTGCAAATAAATAAGCTATATCAGCTACTACTACCGCTGCAAATAAATAAGCTACATGAGCTACTACTACAAATAAAACTAC
Source organism: Megaustenia siamemsis (assembly GCA_032433765.1). NCBI lineage: Eukaryota > Metazoa > Mollusca > Gastropoda > Stylommatophora > Ariophantidae > Megaustenia > Megaustenia siamemsis. The sequence continues at coordinate 7,949,077 of JAVIAB010000107.1, read as the reverse complement.
ATGAGCTACTACTACTGCTGCAAATAATAAAGCTATATCAGCTACTACTACAAATAAAACTACATGAGCTACTACTACAAATAAAACTACATGAGCTACTACTACTGCTGCAAATAATAAAGCTATATCAGCTACTACTACAAATAAAACTACATGAGCTACTACTACAAATAAAACTACATGAGCTACTACTACAAATAAAACTACATCAGCTACTACTACAAATAAAACTACATCAGCTACTACTACAAATAAAACTACATCAGCTACTACTACAAATAAAACTACATGAGCTACTACTACAAATAAAACAACATCAGCTACTACTACAAATAAAACTACATGAGCTACTACTACAAATAAAACTACATCAGCTACTACTACAAATAAAACTACATCAGCTACTACTACAAATAAAACTACATGAGCTACTACTACAAATAAAACTACATCAGCTACTACTACAAATAAAACTACATGAGCTGCTACTACAAATAAAACTACATGAGCTGCTACTACAAATAAAACTACATCAGCTACTACTACAAATAAAACTACTTGAGCTACTACTACAAATAAAACTACATGAGCTACTACTACAAATAAAACTACTTGAGCTACTACTACAAATAAAACTACATGAGCTACTACTACAAATAAAACTACATGAGCTACTACTACAAATAAAACAACATCAGCTACTACTACAAATAAAACTACTTGAGCTACTACTACAAATAAAACTACATGAGCTACTACTACAAATAAAACTACATGAGCTACTTCTACAAATAAAACAACATCAGCTACTACTACAAATAAAACTATATGAGCTACTACTACAAATAAAACTACATGAGCTACTACTACAAATAAAACTACATCAGCTACTACTACAAATAAAACTACTTGAGCTACTACTACAAATAAAACTACTTGAGCTACTACTACAAATAAAACTACATGAGCTACTACTACAAATAAAACTACATGAGCTACTACTACAAATAAAACAACATCAGCTACTACTACAAATAAAACTACTTGAGCTACTACTACAAATAAAACTACATGAGCTACTACTACAAATAAAACTACATGAGCTACTACTACAAATAAAACAACATCAGCTACTACTACAAATAAAACTATATGAGCTACTACTACAAATAAAACTACATGAGCTACTACTACAAATAAAACTACATCAGCTACTACTACAAATAAAACTACTTGAGCTACTACTACAAATAAAACTACATGAGCTACTACTACAAATAAAACTACATGAGCTACTACTACAAATAAAACAACATCAGCTACTACTACAAATAAAACTATATGAGCTACTACTACAAATAAAACTACATGAGCTACTACTACAAATAAAACTACATGAGCTACTACTACAAATAAAACTACATGAGCTACTACTACAAACATTACCTACCTCTAGCAGCAATCTGTTGACAGACCATACCCATCATTTGTAAGACAGAGTTAATTACTCTTCTTGCAGTCAGGATGGCATCCCCTTCACCGCATACTTTGTCGTACTGTATGAGGCATTGACTTACTGTCTGGCTTCCACTAGAAAAGACATCAAGCATGAGTCAGGCACTTTCAAGTACTAATGACATACAAATACATTGATCATTTTTTGTTTTATATTTTTTTAAAAACTTCAAATGTACTAACTTTATACAATTAATACATTCTGCACCTTGAGCCACAAAATGTGGCTCTTTTAGCAGGTGCTATAGACCCATGAGCAGCATTTTGTGGCTTTTAATTTATTGACATTTCATCAATTATTTCCACTAAAACCTTGTAATTCTTTCATTTAAACTTCTTTCCCGACTTCCTGAGCAAATTATTTGAACAAATGTGTGTTTTAGATCAATTTTAATTTTTCTCGTTATTTCAAATTCTTTTGAAAATCAGAAAAATGGCCTGCCCACAACGTGTTAAACCCCGTGGTAGCAAATATGTTAACTCTTTCCGTATGTTTCACCGCACTGTGCATCAAGCTGATTTCAGTCATGTACGTTTTGCCACATAGTGTGCCACTATACATTTTTATTATTGTCAACCATCAGCAAACCATATTCTTTTTACATGTCTTGTATCATCTTGGTATTGGTGAAATCTAATACCTTGTCCAATTATCTAACAATTCATATATAATATGTTATATGTTAGATAAATATAAATATGTAGATTGATTCCTAAAATCATGGAAAATGTTGTCTCTGAAATCTCTTCCGTTGCATTGATAAAAAGCTTCTGTATGGAGAAAGTTAAAGGACAGCATAAAAAATTGCAACTCAAAACTTGCCGTCTTCAGGAACACAGAAAATGCAAACAGAGATGGATCTAAGTGTAACATTTAAAAAATAATAAAGCACAAGATGAGGAAAAAAGTTGCACTAATCTGTGTCATCTTTTATATCTATCAGGGACAAAATGTGAGAGAGTTTAAAAATGAGGTCTAGACTCCAAGGTTGAGTAATGGGTCAAGTTTGGAAACAAGAGGGAGAAGTAGATCTAAAACTTGGTAACAGCAAGAGGAGGGGGACAAACTACAATGAAGGAGTAAACATCAAACACCTATACATATAGTTGTAAGAGTTACCCGCTCTTGCATGGCCCACAGAAAGTAGAATTACTGCTGATAGAATTACTTTGAATCGAAGAAAAGATTTTTTTTTGTTCGCCACTTTTCACCTCTAGCAAAGTCCCTAGAGACTAGGAACTGAATTTTACGCATTAATCCATTTTTCCCAGGCAACCATGTACACAGGGGTCCCTCGCCGCACAAGAAGATAACTCTATCTTCAGAGGTACTCACATTTTTTCTGTCAGTGAGTAATTGATATTTCAAGCAGTGTTTCACTGCTGAGCCCATGGGTGGTTGCTGGAGAGAGAAATCATAAATAAAAATCCTAATTGGTGCAGCCAGGACTTGAACTCATAACCTCTCTGTCTCAAGATCGGCATCTTGTCTCACGACCAACCACTCCCCCAGCCCCAAAGAGAAGATAATAATTACCCACTCTCAGGTGACTTGAAGTAGAAAATTACTGTTTAAAGAATTACTGAAATAAAAGAGGCAAATGGGACTCACTCACAAACTGCCCGTGCCCTTGCCATGTATTCAGGGTTCATGAACTGCTCCATGGTTAAGTCATAACCTTGGAGGCAAGAACTAAGTTTTGGCATTACTATTGCCTGGCATTGTTCAATTCTGTTGACTTCCTCAGTGCTGAGCTGTAGTTGTTGCTCACCACCCATACCTTGTGATGTTTCTGACTGTGCATTTGTAGGGGATTCTTGTCCATCGGTTTGATTGCTGTTGCTAACATTTGTGCCTATTTCTGAAAGATTAAAATCACGAGGTCACAATATTTTTATTAAAAAATTTTAATTAATTAACTTTTTTCTATCTATTTGTATCTATTGGTTACATTCACCTTTTCATTTTATTTACATCATTGTATTTTTTTCTTCTTTGCAAATTCTACTTTCATTAGATTTTTCATAACAGTTTACAGATTCTTGTATGTATCTACTCTTTCAGACATGCAGCAATTTATAGAACCTCATATTATTGGAGAAATGGTTTTCTGTGTTATTTCAACATCAGAATAACATGTTGCCATGTTTGGAGGTATATTTACAACTTAGTTGGCCAGGTGCTCTAGCATTTGTTTCTTGTGGCAAGGCACTGTGTCAAGGAGTACAGGTTTGATTCTGTTTCTGGCTAAATGTCGTTGTTTATTTTTTCCTGTTGTTGATTATTTGTAATTTTGTTCCCGAGTGTTGTAAACATGCCTCTTCACCTGAAATGATTCACTGATCTATTGCCTCGGAAGTTTCCCTTCATAATAATATTAATTTATTATTATTTGTCTCCTGCCATGTTTAGAGTAGGGTGTAATACACTTTCTATCTGTAAGTACCTTGGTATGTACACATTTCAACTACTTGATTGAATGTAGTGAGTTTCTGGAGCATCAACTACTGGGTTGAATGTAGTGAGTTTCTGGAGCATCAACTACTTGATTGAATGTAGTGAGTTTCTGGAGCATCAACTACTGGGTTGAATGTAGTGAGTTTCTCGAGCATCAACTACTGGGTTGAATGTAGTGAGTTTCTGGAGCATCAACTGCTGGGTTGAATGTAGTGAGTTTCTGGAGCATCAGCTACTGGGTTGAATGTAGTGAGTTTCTGGAGCATCAACTACTGGGTTGAATGTAGTGAGTTTCTGGAGCATCAACTACTTTATTGAATGTATTGAGTTTCTGGAGCATCAACTACTGGGTTGAATGTAGTGAGTTTCTGGAGCATCAATTGTTGATTATGTATTGTGAATCAAACCACAAAGATAAAGATTGATGGGAAGAAGGAGATGGGAGGGGGTGGCACAAATAAAATACAGACTTTAATAGAAAGGGATTATCCTTGTAGGCATAACCCAGAGATCTGATCCTGACTTTATCCCTGTAGGCATAACCCAGAGATCTGATCCTGACTTTATCCTTGTAGGCATAACCCAGAGATCTGATCCTGACTTTATCCTTGTAGGCATAACCAAGAGATCTGATCCTGACTTTATCCCTGTAGGCATAACCCAGAGATCTGATCCTGACTTTATCCTTGTAGGCATAACCCAGAGATCTGATCCTGACTTTATCCCTGTAGGCATAACCCAGAGATCTGATCCTGACTTTATCCTTGTAGGCATAACCCAGAGATCTGATCCTGACTGGAAATATAAAGACTTAGGCAAACTTTGTTTACAGTAATGTGTAACTTAATTTAATATATTGTATACCTGGTTCTGATTGGTTGTTTAAGCCAAGTGATATGTCTGTCACTGGAGGGAATGGCTGACTGTCTCTGTAAATGATATATAATTTCAAAAATCATTTAAAATTTGAGAAATTTTCCTCTAATTGATCATTTAAATTGAAAATTATAGCTGTCACCAAACATTTTTATTTCAGATGATCGAAAACTGTTTGAAACTGCATATGAATCTAGTGTAGAGTGTTCTTTTTTTAATTCTTACTATTTTATTGGAAAATATATAGTTTCTCAAGAAACAATCAACATTTTTCGGACACATCATGAGAAGAGGAAAGTTGGAATACTTGGTTAAAACAGGCAAATTACAAGGAAAGAGAAATTGCGAGCGACAAAGAGAGAAAATACTAGATAGCTTGGTGTCATGGTATGTCAAACAGTCGACAACAGAACTGATATGATGCACTGTAGGTAGAAGATTGTGGAAGGACATGATCGCCTATGCCAACCGGTATGGTACCTGACGATGATGATGATAGTTTCTCAGTATTTTTCCTAAGTTTTCTCAAGACATGCTGCAAAATAACTTTTCACAGTGAAGCCAAATGATGTATAGATTTCTCTCTGCTATTATCTATTTAGTGTCTGCACCTTCTAGTGTTTCCTACACATTCATTACATCAAATATAACTTCCAGGATATCTATTCTTGTATGCCATCCCTACCCATGTGGTCTCCTTTACTCAACATTATGATTATGTATTTGTTTATTACTTTCCAACAAAGTTGTCACTTTTTTGCCTACCCTGTAAGAAAGTTTTTGACTACCCTGTAAGAAAGTTTTTGACTACCCTTTAAGAAAGTTTATGCCTACCCTGTAAGAAAGTTTTTGCCTAAATTTTAACTGTAAAAGCTGAATCTGTTTGAATAGTTGTTGAATTAAGCCTAGAAATGACAACTAGCAATCCAGTACAGTCCCAAACAATGCCAAAACCCATACACCCATCCGGTATGACTCCCCACGGGAAATATAAAATACTAAAACTTAAGGGAAACATAATAGGGATCATGAAAAAAGCCACCCAAACAGACACAGAGAGAAAGCACATAGCAGAAAAACACACAGACAACAACTACCCACAGGACTTCTGGTCACACATATACATGGATGACTCTGCTACAAATGCCACCATAAATGGAGGAGGAGGTGTGTTCTTGAGGCTGAATAACCAGAAAGAGATCACCAAGTCAATAGCTAGAGATCACCAAGTCAATAGCTAGAGATCACCAAGTCAATAGCTACTGGGAAAATATCAAACAACTACAAAGCAGAAACTGACGCCCTCACAGATGCTGCAAAACTGGCTATCCAACACAAAAATAATGTGCACAAGAAATTGGTAATACTGACTGATGCACTGTCAGTCTTAACAGCTCTAAAAACCCCTAGGAACAGGGAGACAGATGACTTGAGAACAAACCTAGACCAATTGTGCAATAACTTCCAGAGAGTGATCATCCAGTGGATACCATTACTCACCTAGACACTGTAGACTTTGAGCTGGCACTAACTACTTCACTTATCACTCACCTAGACACTGTGGACTTTGAGTTATCACTAACTACTTCACTTATCACTCACCTAGACACTGTAGACTTTCAGCTGGCACTAACTACTTCACTCATCACTCACCTAGACACTGTAGACTTTGAGCCGGCACTAACTACTTCACTCATCACTCACCTAGAGACTAGACTTTGAGCTAGCACTAACTACTTCACTCATCACTCACCTAGACACTGTAGACTTTGAGCCGGCACTAACTACTTCACTCATCACTCACCTAGAGACTAGACTTTGAGCCGGCACTAACTACTTCACTCATCACTCACCTAGACACTGTAGACTTTGAGCCGGCACTAACTACTTCACTCATCACTCACCTAGAGACTAGACTTTCAGTTAGCATTAACTACTTCACTAATCACTCACCTAGACATTGTAGACTTTCAGCTGGCACTAACTACTTCACTCATCACTCACCTAGAGACTAGACTTTGAGCTAGCACTAACTACTTCACTCATCACTCACCTAGACACTGTAGACTTTGAGCCAGCACTAACTACTTCACTCATCACTCACCTAGAGACTAGACTTTGAGCCGGCACTAACTACTTCACTCATCACTCACCTAGACACTGTAGACTTTAAGCTAGTGCTAACTACTTCACTCATCACTCACATAGGGACTAGACTTTGAGCTAGCACTAACTAATTCATTCATCACTCACTAAGAGACTAGACTTTGAGCTAGCACTAACTAATTCATTCATCACTCACATGGAGACTAGACTTTGAGCTAGCACTAACTAATTCATTCATCACTCACATAGAGACTAGACTTTGAGCTAGCACTAACTAATTCATTCATCACTCACATAGAGACTAGACTTTGAGCTAGTACTAACTAATTCATTTATCACTCACATAGAGACTAGACTTTGAGCTAGCACTAACTAATTCATTCATCACTCACGTAGAGACTGGCAATGAAACCATTGGGTTCTGTAAACCAGTAGCACCCAGAAGTGGACGATTCAAAGATTTATTTCCCTCAGGCAATCTGCCTCTCTGTTGACTCATCATCTGCTGGTTTAAAAAAAAAAAACATGCATCTAAAAACAATCACTTCCATTGTGGTCTCTATTTAAATGCAAACAGTATTTTTGCTCCTCATAAAAAACAGCACATTCAATTCTTCTTTAACAAATGCTGTATTTCGTCATCTTAATCTTCTTATTTCTTGAGTCATCATCATCATTGAGTGTTGTCTCCGCATCAAAGGTTGGCTACCATGGAGCTCTATTCTACTCTGTCTCTTACTTTGATGGTGAAGGTTGTCATAGGCTGAATTGTCCATCTTTTGATGTTACTCATCCTTGTTAGTCTTGGTCTACCTCTGCCTCTATTACCTTGTATTTTCCCTTCCAAGATTACTTTTAGTAGGCTGTTGTGTCTTTTAACATGACCCAAAAATTTCATTTGTTTTGTTCTAATTGTGTTTAGTAGTTCTCTTTTCATTTTTAGTTGTTTCAAAACTTCATCCATATTTTCTTTTCTTTCCATCCAATTCCACCTATTCTTCTATAAATCCACATTTCAAAGGCTTCATTTTTCAGTTCTGTTTTCTTGTCTAATATCCATGTTTCTGCATTATACAGGAATATTGAGAAGATGTAACAATTTGCAATTTGCTTAGTTTTAGCAATGGTGTTATTTGTTTTGATGTTAGTATACTTTTCATGACATTAATAATACTTCTTGAGAACAGACTAAAATCCCAACACTTGAAATGAGGAAGAGTGCCATGTGATTAAACTTAAAGTGGCTTATTCACTACACAACATCATGTAATGCAGTAATAAAATTTCTCCATTTTGCATCTTTTGACGTTGGATAGGACACACACTACGGAAGCCAACTGAGAGTATTACACAACAGGCCCTTTTTTGGAATCCCCAGGGGAAAAGACAAAGAGGAAGACCAAGGAATTCTTGGAGAAGACAGATAGAAGCAGAGATGAAGATGATGGGGAAGACATGGAATGATCTTAAAAGAATGGCAAAAAACAGAACGACTTGGAAAGTGTTTGTTGAAGACCTATGCTCCACTGGGAGCTAAAAAGGTAGAAGAAGAAGAATTTTGCATCTTTGTGTCTATTTTTCAGGGTAAAGCGTGAAGTGGCAAATTTTTTATAAACTCCAGGGTTCAACCAGCCTCTAAAAATTGGTACCAGAGATTTTTCTGGGAAGTAAAGGTGGCCTGGTGTGATACTGACCACTTCACCCAAAAACATGCTGTGGTCATGGATAAATATGACCATTAACAACATATTCCCCATATGCCTAGTAAGGCAGGGGAGGTAACCTTTACTTTAAAAAAAATTTACTTACTAAATGATCTTTAATGGTTAAGCAATGCCGAGCCTCAAAATTGTCATAATAGAAAAATTAGTAACACATCTAAGAGAGGATAATATGGACTGATCAGGAATTCCTTCATGCTTTATGACAACTTATACAGCACATAGCAGTAATGATGAATACCTGGTACAGAGCCAGAGTCATCGCTTGTTGGTTTCTGTTGGGACCTATGGGCATTCCAGGATAATTCATGTAGCTAGGGTTCTGTTGTTGGCCAAAGGGGTCCAGATCCCAAGGGGTCCTGGCCTGTGGTACATCTATGTACAAGGTATAATATAAGTGTTTGTTAGTGCCCATTTTAACAGATGTCACCTTGTATATGAATAACTCTAAAATGTGTCATTTAATATATATGATATTCATTATATGTGTCATTTAATATATATGATATTCATCATATGTGTCATTTAATATATATGATATTCATTATATGTGTCATTTAATATATATGATATTCATTATATGTGTCATTTAATATATATGATATTCATCATATGTGTCATTTAATATATATGATATTCATTATATGTGTCATTTAATATATATGATATTCATTATATGTGTCATTTAATATATATAATATTCATTATATGTGTCATTTAATATATATGATATTCATTATATGTGTCATTTAATATATATGATATTCATTATATGTGTCATTTAATATATATGATATTCATTATGTGTCATTTAATATATATGATAGTCATTATATGTGTCATTTAATATATATGATATTCATTATATGTGTCATTTAATATATATGATATTCATTATATGTGTCATTTAATATATATGATATTCATTATATGTGTCATTTAATATATATGATATTCATTATATGTGTCATTTAATATATATATGATATTCATCATATGTGTCATTTAATATACATGATATTCATCATATGTGTCATTTAATATATATGATATTCATTATATGTGTCATTTAATATATATGATATTCATCATATGTGTCATTTAATATACATGATATTCATCATATGTGTCATTTAATATATATGATATTCATCATATGTGTCATTTAATATATATGATATTCATCATATGTGTCATTTAATATATATGATATTCATCATATGTGTCATTTAATATATATGATATTCATCATATGTGTCATTTAATATATATGATATTCATCATATGTGTCATTTAATATATATGATATTCATTATATGTGTCATTTAATATATATGATATTCATTATATGTGTCATTTAATATATATGATATTCATTATATGTGTCATTTAATATATATGATATTCATTATATGTGTCATTTAATATATATGATATTCATTAACTTTTTCCGTATGTTTTGCTGCACTGTGTGCCATGCCGATTTTGGCCACATATGTTTTACCGCATAGTGCGCAATTCTCAATTTTATTAGTGTGAACCATCATCAAACTATATTATTTTACATGTCTTGTATCATCTTGACATTGGTGAAATCTAATACCTTGTTCAATTATCTAACAATTAATATATTTATGTTATATTTTAGATAAATACAAACAAGTATGTAAATTGATTCATAAAACCATGAACAATTTTGTCTCTGAAATCTCTTCTATTGCATTGATAAAAAGCTTCCGTATGGAAAAAGTTAATTAACTTTCCTCTAGAGCTGAAGATGGCATAGGGGGCTGAAGTCATGGTTCTGAAGATGGCATAGAGGGCTGAAGTCATGGTTCTGAAGATGGCATAGAGGGCTGAAGTCATGGTTCTGAAGATGGCATAGAGGGCTGAAGTCATGGTTCTGAAGATGGCATAGGGGGCTGAAGTCATGGTTCTGAAGATGGCATAGAGGGCTGAAGTCATGGTTCTGAAGATGGCATAGAGGGTTCAAGTCATGGTTCTGAAGATGGCATAGAGGGCTGAAGTCATGGTTCTGAAGATGGCATAGAGGGCTGAAGTCATGGTTCTGAAGATGGCATAGAGGGCTGAAGTCATGGTTCTCCACGACTGATGATTTGCTGCTAGTTCTTGTAGTTCTTGGTTGTACCATGGTTGGTATGGCCCTAGTAATTGTAATCCCTAGTGACTCTCTTGGTCTGCCTACTTTTCTTTAACCAGAAGGTTTCTACATGAATGCCTGGTGGGGAAGTCTTTCTTCATTCATTTTCAGCACACAACCGATGTATTTCCAATGCCTACTTCTTATAAAGCTTGACACGTATAACATGACAAGCTGTGATTATTGATTATGATTATGTACAATATTTACATATGCACATGGGCATTTTGCAAAGTGCATTTATATATCCTGTGTTATTTAAGAAAACCTGTACCAACAGTCGCCTGTTCAGTGTAGATTATAAATTGTGCTTGGAGTTCTATGTTATATACAAGAAATGTATCAGTAGTCATATGCTCTTGCACAGGTTGTACCAACTGTCATGTTCAATGTCAATGCAGTACCAGTTGCTATTTAGTCAAAACAATACCACTTGCTATTTAGTCCAAGTAGTCTCAGTTGTTATTTAGTCCAAGTAGTCTCAGTTGTTATTTAGTCCAAGTAGTCCCAGTTGTTATTTAGTCCAAGTAGTCTCAGTTGTTATTTAGTCCAAGTAGTTTCAGTTTTATTTAGTCCAAGTAGTCTCAGTTGTTATTTAGTCCAAGTAGTCTCAGTTGTTATTTAGTCCAAGTAGTCTCAGTTGTTATTTAGTCCAAGTAGTCTCAGTTGTTATTTAGTCCAAGTAGTCCCAGTTGTTATTTAGTCCAAGTAGTCTCAGTTGTTATTTAGTTCAAGTAGTCCCAGTTGTTATTTAGTCCAAGTAGTCCCAGTTGTTATTTAGTCCAAGTAGTCTCAGTTGTTATTTAGTCCAAGTAGTCCCAGTTGTCATTCAGTCCAAGTAGTACAAGTTGTTATTTAGCCCAAGTAGTCTCAGTTGTCATTTAGTTCAAGTAGTCTCAGTTGTTATTTAGCCCAAGTAGTCCGAGTTGTTATTCAGTCCAAGAAGTCTCAGTTGTTATTCAGTCCAAGTAGTCCCAGTTGTTATTCAGACAAATTTGAAGATAAAATTTACAGATATTTCTGAACATTTACAAACTGAGTAAACTTCCATTTTGGCATATTAAAAACTTGTACCAGGTTCATCCTCTGAATTCACACAGTGATTACTTCCCTTCAATGTCCAATCATATAAGCTGTTAAGTGGCAACATGTTCACCAAGTCTTTACAAGAGTGCACCTACCAATACTATTTTTGTTGATCTGACTGTTTTGATGTGTCTTTCTATTTATTTGGGTAAACTGGAGTAAGGAAGTGACTACATGCATTCTCATTTAAGTGACATCATAATTGAGTGCCGTCTCTGCATCGAAGTTTGGCTTCCATGGAGCACCATTCCACTCTGTCTCTTGCTTTGATGGTGCAGATTGCCATAGGCTGACTTGTCCATCTTTTGATGTTACTAGTCCATGTTAGTCTTGGTCTGCCTCTGCCTCTTTTACCTTGTATTTTCCCTTCTAATATTACTTTTTCTCCTTGGCTTTCTTTGGACTGTTACGTGATGAGGCTCCAATCTCTTTCACGGTGGTCTGCCATATTCGTCTTTCGTGTTCTGAATATGCCTCTTGTGTACCACCATGTAAGTCATTTCAGTGAAGTTTGTTAAAATTGTCACTTGTGCAGTTGAACAAGCTTTTGAATTGATTTCTAGCTTGAAGCTCAGCAGTTTCATAAACTGACAATGGTGGCCCATGAAACAGGTCTTTGAAGAGGGTATAGTCACTCAAACAGATCTACTATATGTTTTATATATAAAGGAACTGGAGTGAAGAAGTGACTCAAACAGATCTATTATATGTTTTATATATAAAGGAACTGGAGTGAAGAAGTGACCCAAACAGATCTATTATATGTTTTATATATAAAGGAACTGGAGTGAAGAAGTGACTCAAACAGATCTATTATATGTTTTATATATAAAGGAACTGGAGTGAAGAAGTGACTCAAACAGATCTATTATATGTTTTATATATAAAGGAACTGGAGTGAAGAAGTGACTCAAACAGATCTACTATATGTTTTATATATAAAGGAACTGGAGTGAAGAAGTGACTCAAACAGATCTATTATATGTTTTATATATAAAGGAACTGGAGTGAAGAAGTGACTCAAACAGATCTATTATATGTTTTATATATAAAGGAACTGGAGTGAAGAAGTGACTCAAACAGATCTATTATATGTTTTATATATAAAGGAACTGGAGTGAAGAAGTGACTCAAACAGATCTACTATATGTTTTATATATAAAGGAACTGGAGTGAAGAAGTGACTCAAACAGATCTACTATATGTTTTATATATAAAGGAACTGGAGTGAAGAAGTGACTTGAAATATTCTTTTTTTGATGGACTTTGTTTGGAATCGTTGCCTGAGCAACCTAACAGGACATGCATGTAGGTCAACCTTGTCACCAGCACTGACCAGCAACATGCGTGGGAGATGCTGTGACATGAGGTGGAGCGGATAAAGGAATGTCATAACTTCAATTAAACTGATTCCAGAGACAGGATAAAATGGTTGCCTTGTGTCATTGTTTATAGCAAGCAGTGATGTCTGCACCATTCAGCATAAAACATCATAATTCAAGAACCTAAGAAACTGTTTCAATGGGCATTTAGGTATTTTTACAAAATGGAGATAGACACACTTCCCCTTTAGACCTTGTGGCAATGTTTTCGCAAGGCTCTGACTGAAGCTAAGTGGACATCTATGTGATAGTCTTGCACATATTTGCTATCTTGTCATCCTGATGAATGTCTGTGGCTGTAACGTTTATAGTTTTGTACTGTAAAGGCAAAGGTAAAGTTCGAGACTTGAATCAGCGTCTTAGCAAGTGAATTTTCACCCATATGTGCTCGGTCACCTTTCCAGAAGTGATAAGAGACTTCTGGATAGTGTCACTTCAAGCATCGAAACTCACGATGCGAGGTAGCATTTCTCACCTTTCCAGAGTGCTATCCTGGTGCCCATTTCTGCCTGTGGCTGGTCGAACGCAGGGGCATTTTTTCCAACCATGAGTACAATTCACAATGCTTCCAGTGGAAATTGAACTCGGATTGTCCGAACATTGGTAGCCCAGTGGGTGTTTTTCCCAACTAGGCTACCGAGACACACCCCCCCCCCCCAGTTTTTGACTGTTTTCTTTTTTAGTAAAGCTGCTATATACAATTTTATAAATTTTTTTTTACAGATTTAAAAACCCTTATTCCAGGCTAACAAGAGAGGCACTGACAGAGAACCCACTATAAAGAGAAAACAGGGCAGGTTTAAGAATATATGGAGAATAAAAAAAATTATGAAAACCCCAGCAGCAGTGGAAGTGACAGTTTGATTTTATCCATGGAATCAGTTTCATTGCAGTTGGGGTATCCCCATATCCACTACATTGCCTGTCCCAGCATTTCTTGAAGTGTGTCCAGACTGATTATTGTTCCTGTAAGGTCTAGATTATAGATACATCTGCCTTTCCCCAATAAGCACTCCGGATCGACCAGACCCCCTTTCCATCTTTAGACCCCTCATTCTCTCAATTCATCCTTGTCCCATCCATCCTCCTCCTCTTCTCTTAAGGAATGAAGAGCAAACTTGGTGAGTGGAAGTGATAAAAGCTCATGTTATAACTAAAAAGTATTCATGATATCTGTTTCCTCATACTGTAACGTAACAATGCCTTTTCTTTATGTTCATATGGACAACGAAAAAAGAGAGGGGTCATTTTATGGCTTGTCTCCCATTTCTGAGATATGCTGAGGATTTTCTATGGAGCTGGAGAATAAAGAAAACATTTTCAGTGAAGTCGTCTTGTGGTGTTTCTGTAAGATTTTTTTACTTCAGCCAAATTAGGTGGATTGTTTTGTTTATTTTTTACTTCAACGTAGTTCGAACCTGCTTTCAACTTATTTGTGAAATGATAAGGTTTGTCCACTATTCTACCTGTTCTCTAGATCAAGGAATTGTAATGTACAAGTGAGATTCAATAATACAAATATTAGTATGGAGAGTACATTATAAGTGTAAGACTAAACATCACTTTGCTGAATGTGATTGACATTTAGTTCAATCTTTTCTGTTCATGAACTTACCCTGGGTTCGTCTTCTGTAGGGGCTAATGTCATCTTGAGGTCTTCTGTTGTAGGGGTTGAGGACACTCTGCTCAACTTTCAGTCTCTGGATGAGCGTCTTGAGATGAGGATTGGAGGAGTCTTCAGGCTGGCGGCTGTAAGACAAACATGAGATTGTGAGGAGCATGGAGAAATTGGAGGACAGAAGGTTGGTGGCTGTAGACAAACATGAGATTGTGGGGATCATGGAGAAATTGGAGGACAGAAGGCTGGTGGCTGGTAGACAAACATGAGATTGTGAGGAGCATGGAGAAATTGGAGGACAGAAGGTTGGTGGCTAGTAGACAAACATGAGATTGTGGGGATCATGGAGAAATTGGAAGACAGAAGGCTGGTGGCTGTTAGACAAACATGAGATTGTGGGGAGCATGGAGAAATTGGAAGACAGAAGGCTGGTGGCTGTTAGACAAACATGAGATTGTGGGGATCATAGAGAAATTGGAGGACAGAAGGTTGATGGCTGGTAGACAAACATGAGATTGTGGGGATCATGGAGAAATTGGAAGACAGAAGGCTGGTGGCTTTCAGACAAACATGAGATTATGGGGAGCATGGAGAAATTGGAAGACAGAAGGCTGGTGGCTGGTAGACAAACATGAGATTGTGAGGAGCATGGAGAAATTGGAGGACAGAAGGTTGGTGGCTGGTAGACAAACATGAGATTGTGGGGAGCATGGAGAAATTAGAAGACAGAAGGCTGGTGGCTTTCAGACAAACATGAGATTGTGGGGAGCATGGAGAAATTGGAAGACAGAAGGCTGGTGGCTGTTAGACAAACATGAGATTGTGGGGAGCATGGAGAAATTGGAGGACAGAAGGTTGGTGGCTGTTAGACAAACATGAGATTGTGGGGAGCATGGAGAAATTGGAGGACAGAAGGTTGGTGGCTGTTAGACAAACATGAGATTGTGGGGAGCATGGAGAAATTGGAGGACAGAAGGTTGGTGGCTGGTAGACAAACATGAGATTGTGGGGAGCATGGAGAAAATGGAGGACAGAAGGTTGGAGAGCCCTTGAGCACTGAGGTGAAACAATACATGCTTTTGATGATTAGACACCTAAGCTGGATTCATTGTGTATAGCCACGAAAAATATAGTCAGCTGCTCTACAAATTCTAAAATTTCAAATTTATTTTATATGCCATAAAAGAGATTATTTAAGAGAATACCATAAGATTGTCAACTAACGGGTGTTCGGTCAGAGTGGATCTGGCAGACTCTAATTGTGATGTTCTGTCTGTGGGGACGATCAACACACTTAACCTGACAGCTGACTTCATGTGAGAGTCTGGAATCCTACTCTGATTGAGTCCTGATCGCAGAGAGAGAGAGATTGTCAACTTAAAACAATTAAATTATGTCTTATATAATTACAGATGATGTATTTTAAAAAAAGCTTTTGGAACTATATTTTACTGAATGTATAATGATGACGGCTTGTTTTTACAGTTCACACTGTAGCCTTACATGAAAAATACAAGGAAAACAACTGAAAGATTTGTAATAAGGCCCTGTGTATGGCAAACCACAACATCTGCACCTTTTGGCTCAATACATGGCATGGATAAATTTCTAATTTAACAGTTTTTGCATGGAAGTGACCATTTTTGGACTACTCTTTTCAACTTTTAAATGCAAAGAGTTATTAACATTTCTGGAATGCACATGGGACCTCCAGTTTAGTTGTTGTTATCAGAGAGACATTAGATCTCACTACCCATAGACCAAGGGAGGGTAAAGCCACAAGAAATCCTGATAAAATGAGAAAAATTCCAACTGCTTGTGGCAGGATTCGAACCCAGAACTATCCTGTCCAGAAGCTGACATCTTAGCTCTAGACCACCAAGTTCCCCATTTGGGTTCTACCTTTGTGTTCAACATTTCACACAAAACTAAACAAGTAGCTCTTCAAATATGAGATAAAGATTAGTGTTATGTTGCATGATATGTGAGTCTGCATCAACACACAGTAAATACTATATTATTCTTTACCCCCCACAGTTGGAAGTTGATCGGAAACAACCATCAGGTGTTGCCTTTAGCATAAAACTCCACAGTTACATCCCTTGACCTGTCCTGAGCATGAACTCTGGTCCCCATTTTACCAAGTGACTGGGCGAGTCACAGAAGTTTTTGCAAAATTTGGATGCTGCTCATAGCATTCAAACCCAGCCACCAATAAGTGGTTTTCTCAACTACACTACCACAGCTCCCATTAAACAAATAAGAGAGATGAATACAAATAGTTGTGCTCCCATTTATAAATAAGAGAAATTATTACAATTGGCAGTGCCCCCATTTACAAATAAGATAGATGTCTATAAATAGTGGTGCTCCCATTTACAGGAAAAGAGATGACTATAAATAGTGGTGCTCCCATTTACAATAAGAGAGATGATTATAATTATTGGTGCTCCCATTTACAAATAAGAGAAATGAATACAATTGGTGGAGCTCCCAAAAAAGAAATGAATAAAAATAGTGGTGCTCGCATTTACAAATAAGAAAAATGAATACAAATAGCGGTGGTCCCATTTACAAATAAGAAAAATGAATACAAATAGTGGTGCTCCCATTTACAAATAAGAAAAATGAATACAAATAGTGGTGGTCCCATTTACAAATAAGAAAAATGAATACAAATAGTGGTGGTCCCATTTACAAATAAGAAAAATGAATACAAATAGTGGCGGTCCCATTTACAAATAAGAGAGACGAAGACAAATAATGGTGGTCCCATTTACAAATAAGAGAGACAAAGACAAATAATGGTGGTCCCAATTACAAATAAGAGAGATAAAGACAAATAATGGTGGTCCCATTTACAAATAAGAGAGATAAAGACAAATAATGGTGGTCCCATTTACAAATAAGAGAGATAAAGACAAATAGTGGGCATATAAAGTAGACCAATGTTACCTGTAAGGGCTAACTGCCTGGGCATCTCTCAAATTTTGCTGGACAACAGAGAAGGCTCTCATCATATTAGGTGGCAACTGGCCTGTCAAGAGATCAGTCAGATAATGGGTTAATAATTTATCTACAGACTTCATCATTATAAGGAAACCTGCTCTAAAAGGCAATGTTTTCAGAATGCTACCAACAGCTATACCAAAAAGTTATTCATTTATGAACTCCAGATGGCAAGAGAACAAGAGAATGATAACAAGAGACATGGTTCAAAATGGCCAGCTAGAGAAGTAAAGGAAAATGGTTTCAAGTAGGTAAAAAAAAAATAAAGTGCCCCCATTGCGCCAAGTAACGTATAGGGAATATGGTGTTAGTGACTATAAATTTTACAGATCCTCAGCACATGATTTTTGGGGTAATGTGGTCGGTATTATGACCGTGCCACTTTACTTTCCCAGAAAAAAATCTGGTACCCATTAAAGGCTGGGTGAACCTGGAAACTATCGGTTTGGATCGAACCCTACTTCTTGTCCTTTGTAATCCAGTTCACTAACCACTGAGCTATCGCAGCTCGGCTTCAAGTAGGGTAGACTTGAAATTCTGTGGCTAAAGACAGACAACAATAGCTAGTGATGCTTTGTTTGGCAGAGCATCAAGAGGAATAAGATTTAATTATTTTTAACATTAAATAAAGCATGGTTGATTTATGTGAATTATTGCATTCTTATTCTCTTCTTCTACCTTTCAGCTCCCTGCAGAGCATTGGTCTTCAACAAACACTTTCCAAGCAGTTCTGTTTCTTGACATTCTTTTAAAATCATTCCATGTCTTCCCCATCATCTTCATCTCTGCTTCCATCTGTCTTCTCCAAGAATTCCTTAGTCTTCCTCTTTGTCTATTTCCAAAAAAAAGGGCCTGTTGTGTAATACTCTCAGTTGGCTTCCACAGTGCATGTCCTATCCAGCGCCATCGTCTTCGCTGTATCTCTTTATCCATTGGTATTTGACTGGTACATTTCCATAATTCTATGTTAGTGGTTTTGTCTTGCCATTTCCATCCTTTTATTCTGTGTAAGCATTCATTAATGAAAGGAATTGTTGCATTAGGTTATATTTTAATTTATTAATTTGTATATTTAATTACCTGATGTATAATTTTTTGCTTTAAAGTAGGTCTTGTATATTGTCATTTGTTATTGCACATGCAAGCTGCCATGAACATAAATTTAGTGGCTCCATGATGTTGATCTTTTGATCAATAAGCTTCACTCAAGTTATTCAATCACTGACTTAATGTTGTGATTATTTGATCTATTCATTAGATAATTTGTTCTGTTTTGTTATTCATTTATTCTCATACACTGTTGGCTATAAAGAGGTAACCTATATACAACATATAAACTCCCATTATTGCTGAGAACAACCATCATGACTGTCACAACATATCAATTCTCATTAATGCTGAGAACAACCATCATGATTGTCACAACATATCAGCTCCCATTAATGTTGAGAACAACCATCATGACTGTCACTATATATCAACTCTCATTAATGTTGAGAATAACCATCATATCTGTCACAACATATCAACTCCCATAAGTGCTGAGAACAAAACAATCATATCTGTCACAACATATAAGCTCCCATAAGTGCTGAGAACAAAACAATCATATCTGTCACAACATATAAGCTCCCATAAGTGCTGAGAACAAAACAATCATATCTGTCACAACATATAAGCTCCCATAAGTGCTGAGAACAAAACAATCATATCTGTCACAACATATCAACTCCCATAAGTGCTGAGAACAAAACAATCATATCTGTCACAACATATCAACTCCCATAAGTGCTGAGAACAAAACAATCATATCTGTCACAACATATCAACTCCCATAAGTGCTGAGAACAAAACAATCATATCTGTCACAACATATAAGCTTCCATAAGTGCTGAGAACAGAACAATCATATCTGTCACAACATATCAACTCCCATAAGTGCTGAGAACAGAACAATCATGTCTGTCACAACATATAAGCTTCCATAAGTGCTGAGAACAGAACAATCATATCTGTCACAACATATAAGCTTCCATAAGTGCTGAGAACAGAACAATCATATCCAGGATTTACCTTGATAAGAGAGTGAGTTGTAAGGATTGTGGCCTGACTCCTGCCTGGATGTGAAAGGACTGTCATCCATGACACTGTAAGGATTATTTCCCAAAGCATTCTCAATTCCTCTCACTTCAACCACTCGATTTAGTGGCATTTGGTTATAAATGTTTCCTACACAGAGACAGAGAGAGAAAAGTGTAGTCATAATAAATAATTGTACTTGTTAACTTTCAAAGATGATGACATTAATGGTGATAGTTTTCATACTTAGCTCAGTGGTTAGTGAACTGGACTACAAAGGACAAGAGGAGGGGTTCGATCCCAACCGACAGCTTCCGGGTTCACCCAGCCTTAAATGGGTACCGGATCTTTTCTGGGAAAGTAAAGCGGCACGGGTGTAATACTGACCACATTACCCCAAAAATCATGTGCCTGTAAAATTTATGGTCACTAACACCATATTCCAGGGAAATCAACTTGGCGTGACGGGGACTCTTTACCTTTTTTTTTTCATACTTATGTCAATGATTCAACATGTGATGGTGAACATAAAAGAGGATTATACAACTTATTTCTGCCAATGTTGTGATACCAAAGAAGAAAGAAGGAAGAAAAGAAAGAAGAATACTTAATGTGATAACAAAAGAAAATGAAAAAAGAAGAAATTTGGAAACAAATGGGAGTAACACCAGTCCTGAGCTTCACTCAGAGACAACAAATTAAATGATTTGGACATGACATGTGGTTACCAGCAAACAACATTCCACAACAAGCATTAACAGCAGATGCAACAACAAAAGAAGTAGAGAAAGACTTTCCAAGAGATGGACAAATGAAATATGTGATGTCACATAAAGAACTATGTGTCTGAGGCGAACCAAAGTAGACTGAAGGTAATGATAGTGTTGATGGTTATAATAGTGATTTTGATGACTACGGCTTGTACGAGGTTTAACCTTGCTAACATCCTAACTGACAATGCACAATGGCTGCACATATCATTTTTTTGCAGAGATTAGCGAGGTTGCCTAATCCCTTTGCTTGCTTTATTTTCAAAGTGTAATTGGTTTTTGAGGAAACAGGAGTCAGGAAGTGACTGTGTCTTCTTTTTTTGATATGTCATTTGGAATCATCGCCTATGCAGCTGATTAGGGCATGCATGGAGGGTGAGCTTGTGAACAAAATTTGACAAAAGTTCCAAAACGCTTTGAAGGATGCTGTGACATGGAGGGGATATTGGGAATTCCTGATTGAAGTGAAACTGATTCCTTTAATAGAATGAAGATAATGATGATAATGAATGTAATGATATTAATAGCGATGATAATAATGTATAGAGATGGTTATGGTAATGTTGATGATGATTGTGATTATAATAATGTTGATAGTGTTGATGATGATAGCAACAATGATATTAATGATTATATTAATGTTGATAGTGATAATGTTATTGATGCTGCTGATGATGTGACAGTGATAATACTATTGAAATTGATAGTAATGATGATGTGATAATGATCTTATTGATATCATTAGTGATGATATTGGTGTTGGCAGTGATAATGATGTTGAAATTATTAGTGGTGATTGTGATGTTGATAGTAAAGTTGATATCAGTGTCCATAGTGATTTTGATGTTTATAGTATTGATTATGATGATAGTGATAGTGATAGTGGTAGTGATAGTGATAGTGATAGTGGTAGTGATAGTGATAGTGATAGTGGTAGTGGTAGTGATAGTGGTAGTGATAGTGGTAGTGATAGTGATAGTGGTAGTGATAGTGATAGTGGTAGTGATAGTGATAGTGGTAGTGATAGTGATAGTGATAGTGGTAGTGATAGTGATAGTGATAGTGGTAGTGATAGTGATAGTGATAGTGGTAGTGATAGTGATAGTGGTAGTGATAGTGATAGTGATAGTGATAGTGATAGTGGTAGTGATAGTGGTAGTGGTAGTGATAGTGGTAGTGATAGTGATAGTGATAGTGATAGTGGTAGTGGTAGTGATAGTGGTAGTGATAGTGGTAGTGATAGTGGTAGTGGTAGTGGTAGTGATAGTGGTAGTGATAGTGGTAGTGATAGTGATAGTGGTAGTGATAGTGGTAGTGATAGTGGTAGTGGTAGTGGTAGTGGTAGTGATAGTGGTAGTGATAGTGGTAGTGGTAGTGGTAGTGATAGTGGTAGTGGTAGTGATAGTGATAGTGGTAGTGGTAGTGATAGTGATAGTGATAGTGATAGTGATAGTGGTAGTGGTAGTGGTAGTGATAGTGATAGTGATAGTGGTAGTGGTAGTGGTAGTGATAGTGGTAGTGGTAGTGATAGTGGTAGTGATAGTGGTAGTGATAGTGGTAGTGGTAGTGGTAGTGATAGTGGTAGTGATAGTGATAGTGATAGTGATAGTGGTAGTGATAGTGGTAGTGATAGTGGTAGTGATAGTGGTAGTGATAGTGATAGTGGTAGTGATAGTGATAGTGGTAGTGATAGTGATAGTGATAGTGGTAGTGATAGTGATAGTGATAGTGATAGTGGTAGTGATAGTGGTAGTGATAGTGGTAGTGATAGTGATAGTGGTAGTGATAGTGGTAGTGATAGTGGTAGTGATAGTGGTAGTGATAGTGATAGTGGTAGTGATAGTGGTATTTATAGTGGTAGTGATAGTGATAGTGGTAGTGATAGTGATAGTGATAGTGATAGTGATAGTGGTAGTGGTAGTGATAGTGGTAGTGATAGTGATAGTGATAGTGATAGTGGTAGTGATAGTGATAGTGGTAGTGGTAGTGATAGTGATAGTGGTAGTGATAGTGGTAGTGATAGTGATAGTGGTAGTGATAGTGATAGTGATAGTGATAGTGGTAGTGGTAGTGATAGTGGTAGTGATAGTGGTAGTGATAGTGATAGTGGTAGTGGTAGTGATAGTGGTAGTGATAGTGGTAGTGATAGTGGTAGTGATAGTGGTAGTGATAGTGGTAGTGATAGTGATAGTGATAGTGATAGCGATAGTGATAGCGGTAGTGGTAGTGATAGTGGTAGTGATAGTGATAGTGATAGCGATAGTGATAGCGGTAGTGGTAGTGATAGTGGTAGTGATAGTGATAGTGATAGTGATAGTGATAGTGATAGTGATAGTGATAGTGATAGTGGTAGTGATAGTGATAGTGATAGTGATAGTGATAGTGATATGGCTAAGATATTGAAGTGATGATGGTATTGATAGGGATGTGGTAGTGATGATAATGTTGTTGCTAATTAAAATTTAGTACTGAAGATGGTTATTAATTTACATTATGAGAATTAATACAGTTGGCAATAACCAAATAAAACTAGGAGAAATACCTCAGAGAGATGTACAATCTTACATATATCTGGGCAGTAATATAGATAAAGAGGGAGGAACAGAAAATGATACCAAAATAAAGATATCAAAAGCAAGAGGAGCTTTCATTGCACTGGGAAACATATGGAAATCCAAAGAAATTAGGTTAAATACAAAAATAAAAATTTTCAACTCAAATGTTAAGGCGGTCCTATTATATGGCTGTGAAACATGGAGAACAACAAAATTGACAATCACGAAGATACAGACTTTCATTAATGGATGTTTATGCAGGATAAAAGGATGGAAATGGCAGGACAAAATCACTAACATAGAATTATGGAAATGTACCAGTCAAATACCAGTGGATAAAGAGATATAGCGAAGATGATGGCGCTGGATAGGACACACACTATGGAAGCCAACTGAGAGTATTACACAACAGGCCCTTTTTTGGAATCCCCAGGGGAAAAGACAAAGAGGAAGACCAAGGAATTCTTGGAGAAGACAGATAGAAGCAGAGATGAAGATGATGGGGAAGACATGGAATGATCTTAAAAGAATGGCAAAAAACAGAACGACTTGGAAAGTGTTTGTTGAAGACCTATGCTCCACTGGGAGCTAAAAAGGTAGAAGAAGAAGAGACTGAAGATGGTGATGACAGTAATGACACTGACAGTGATAGTGCTGATGTTTTTTATAGTGATAGACATGTAGATAATATTGACAGTGATAATGATGATGATACTAATGATAATGATAGTGTTTTTAATAATGATAATGATGATGTCACAGTAATGACAACACAGATTCAAACCTTGTGAATGCTTGTACACTTCCTCTGCTTGAGCCATCTTTGCTCGCATGTTTTGTTGCTGCATCATCACCGCCCGAACTGTTGAGAAAATGTGTCTGAGTATTCCCAAGAGCATTCTTCAGCAACTTTAACATCTTTACAAATATCTTCATTCGGCAGACCAATATGGCTACATTATTCACCATCATATCATTATCAACATCGTCACTAATATCTCCATTAGGTAAATTATGAATAGACTTGTCACCATCATGATTATTATATTTTAAATATTCACAAATAAAAGTAGATAATTTTTTATGGAAACCAAGTGTGTTCTGGTGTGATACCGACTACATCGCAAATAAAAAATGTGCCATTGGTCATTGAAAGATATTGGCACCAATGCCATATATCCCATATGCCTTGAGACATGGAGGGAACCCTAACTTATTTAAATGTAAAAACAAGCTTCCTCTATTCTATTCTATTCTATTCTATTCTATTCTATTCTATTCTATTCTATTCTATTCTATTCTATTCTATTCTATTCTGTTCTGTTCTGTTCTATTCTATTCTATTCTATTCATGGAAACAGTTTCATTGCAGTCAGAGCATCCCCATATCTACTCCACCGATGGTGTTCCAGCATTTCTCAAAGCAGATGCAGACTGATTGTTCCTGTAAAGTGTTGATTATAGATACATCAGTTTTTCCCACTAAGCGCTACAGATCGATCAGACCCCTTTTCCATCTTTAAACTCCTCAGTCTTTCAATAAATACATCATTGTCCCACTCATCCTCCTCCTCTTCTCTTAAGGAATGAAGAACAACCTTGATGATGTCCTCTTTGTCCAGAGTAAGGCCACACTCAGTGCCAGAGCTGCCAGCAAGCTTATCGGCTATTTCATTGCCATGTACACCAAAACAGCATGCCCTGGACAGTACACTAAGATTAACATGTTCACTTTAGAGACATCCAAGAGCTGCATCCACTCCTGCTGCAGACACTGTCTGTCAATCTTCTGTAGCATACTTTGTGAGTCAATTACCAAGACTGCGTGATCCACGTTCTGCGCAACCAACCATTTATCACCACCATTCTTTTGCAGGACACCACAATGCTGCACTTGCCAGGTTCCCTAGCCACTTCTCTGTCATGTTTATTACCACAAAACCTCAATCACTGCACTGTCTACGGGATACAGAACAATCCATGTAGATGATCGGATTGTGAGGTGACAACACTTTTTCGATGGGTTCATTTATTACCTCAGTAACTCCAAAGGTCCAATTGTGATACTCCCTGCCGAGCTGAATGATTACATTAGTTAGCCTCTTTTTCTCCACTATTACTTCTATCCAATCCTTGCCAGCCCTAATATCATTCAGATCATATAGTCTCCTTATGGACTCCTCCACCACAGCCATCCAGGATTTTCCAAACCTGAGGCACCTGCCGTTGGTCGCACCCAAATTTGAATGCAAGGAATTATTTATTACCTTACCACGTTCAAATTGGTGAAAAACTGGAGGTCCCGTTTACACTCACACATGTTAAAAGAACCCTTAGCAATAAAAATGTGAAAAGAGTAGGCCAAAATGAGCACTGCCTGGGTATAACTGATAAGTAAATGCCAAAGACAGATGTATAAAAGGCACAAGTAACGCAGCTCTGCTTTAAAACTAGCAACACTACATACCACTTAATAGGAGAAAACAAAGAAGAACATGCAAGAGTACAGGGAAATGAAAGAGTGGACAGGTTGGCTAGCTGTGCTGTTGTTGAAGACGGTCAACCAATGGATCGGGCGGACATCAATGCCCTTCGAGATGTGGGAAGGGCACAGGACTTCAACAACCATAAGTCTGCATCACTCCTTCAGATGAAAGAGATGGGAGTTAAGATAGGCACAGCCAGAAACGAGAAACTTATTGGGCGTATAAGAAGACTTATCAACCAAAACACAGAACTGGAGTCGTCAGTCACAGGATACTTCGGGACTTGCTGAGGCAGGATCTGAGCACCTATGGGTATGTTTTGAGTACATTTATGATGACCCACAAATAACTCAATAAGACTAAGAAGCAGAAACATCTCTTCAAAACTCTGAATCTTGTTTGTTGTGTAAAAGTCCCACCGTTAATAATTTTCTGTGCTATGCTGTCAAACCATCCAGCATCTTTCCCACTTCACTACCTCAACCCCTCCAACCTTCTATTTTTCTTGTTGCTATAACATATTTCAACCTTCCTCTTCTCCACGTGTGCCCTTATTTTCTGTGGTTTGTCACAAATAATAATTATCACTATCATCATAAACTTACTTTCTATCAAGATGGGAGCCATTTGCTTTTTTCTTTGGTAATTTTTTTTTCAAATTTTTATAGTCTCAGCAAGAATATTTGATTGTTCATGCATGATTGAGTGTTCATGTTGTTCCTCTTCTCTTATCTGTTTATTCAGTCTCATCATCATCATCAAGTACCATGCCTGCTGGCGTAGGTGATCATGTCTCTCCGCAACTTTCGATCTTGACAGTTTGCTGTCGTGAATTCTACAATTGTGGCAATTCATGATTATACAAAGAAATTACGATGGTGGTTTTCTGTTGCCTTCCATGTTTGTTTACAGTTGGCTCTGCTAGACTTTGGCTAAAAAGTCTCACCCACAAGTCAGTGGGGTTGTTTTACTTCAGGGTACCCTGCCTTAGCCTTTTACTCTCCCGAGCATACCTGCAAGGGAGCCGCAATGTTCAACCTAAAGATTGATAAAGCCAGGTGATCAAGTTCTCCACTATCCATGTTGCAGTACAAGATAATTATATGGGAATGTGAATATTAAACATTGGAAGATGTGACACAGGACAGGACTACTTGATGCACATTTTTTCAACAAAAGGGGCTACAGCTAATGGCAGAAACAGGGCTACAACTATTGAGACAAACAGGGCTACAGCT
Source organism: Megaustenia siamemsis (assembly GCA_032433765.1). Classification (NCBI taxonomy): domain Eukaryota; kingdom Metazoa; phylum Mollusca; class Gastropoda; order Stylommatophora; family Ariophantidae; genus Megaustenia; species Megaustenia siamemsis. The sequence continues at coordinate 7,922,017 of JAVIAB010000107.1, read as the reverse complement.
ATTGAGACAAACAGGGCTACAACTATTGAGACAAACAGGGCTACAGCTAATGAGACAAACAGGGTTACAACTATTGAGACAAACAGGGCTACAACTATTGAGACAAACAGGGCTACAACTATTGAGACAAACAGGGCTACAGCTATTGAGACAAACAGGGCTACAACTATTGAGACAAACAGGGCTACAGCTAATGAGACAAACAGGGTTACAGCTAATGAGACAACAGGGCTATGGCTACTGAGACAAACAGGGCTACAGTTTGTGAGACAGACAAAAGAGCAGCAACTGAATTGCAGACATGAAACAGAACACCCCCCCCCCCATCTTTTTACTTGTCCAAAAAGCCTTTGTGGCGACCAGAAAATACAGAATTAGAAATGATGTCCTAAGAGAGAGAGATTGGGCATTGAATCAATTCTAAACTACATACAGACAACAGATGAAATGGTTTGCTACATACAGACAACAGATGAAATGGTTTGCTACATACAGACAACAGATGAAATGGTTTGCTACATACAGACAACAGATGAAATGGTTTGCTACATACAGACAACAGATGAAATGGTTTGCTACATACAGACAACAGATGAAATGGTTTGCTACATACAGACAACAGATGAAATGGTTTGCTACATACAGACAACAGATGAAATGGTTTGCTACATACAGACAACAGATGAAATGGTTTGCTACATACAGACAACAGATGAAATGGTTTGCTACATACAGACAACAGATGAAATGGTTTGCTACATACAGACAACAGATGAAATGGTTTGCTACATACAGACAACAGATGAAATGGTTTGCTACTTACAGACAACAGATGAAATAGTTTGCTACTTACAGACAACAGATGAAATGGTTTGCTACATACAGACAACAGATGAAATGGTTTGCTCGTCTAGAAAGAATGTCAAGATTTAAAAAAAAAAGAAGTTGGAAGAAGAGTCCATGGCAGAACCGGAGAAAGATGGACTGATAACATCCAAGAAATGATGCTACAACAACATCAATTGACGATGGTTGAGCTGCTAGAAGGGCAAGAGCTAAAACATTGTGTCTCACTCAACACCTTAAGGAGTATAAGAGAAAGTGAAGGGAGAAAATATTCCAGATTATTCCAGGCCTGCATTGAGTTTAACATTAATATTTGCATACACAGACAAATATAGCATCAACATCATTATCTATCTATCGAGCTTTGAGTTGTAACTGGCCCTTAGGACATGAACTCAAATACTCTTTCCCTGTTTTGCTATTTTCTTTCTAGCAGTCTCAATCCTTGCAAAGATCTTTTATCAAAGCGCACCATTTGTATCTGTTCTGTGCAAGCATCTAGATCTTAATGAGAGAGCCAATTCCTGCTGCCTTTGCCTCCCTGATCAATGTTCTTTTCAGTGCTTCCCTGGGTCGGCCTCTTTTCCTCCAACCCGTTATTTCCCACTTAAGGGTTTGCTTTGCTATTTGGTTATTATCTCTTCTCATCACATCTCCAACATAACATAACTATAGACAGTAGAAAATGTATAATCTCTCAGCCACACAAAACCCCCACAACAGACCCCAGATATGGGATGAATGCTGCAAGGATCGTTTGTCAGACACAACTTAAACAAACACAATATGATAAGGAGACCTACCCCAGGGTCCTGCCACTGCAGCCAGAAGATGATCTCTGGGTGACAAATTGGGTGGCTGCGACATCTGCAATGTCTGTTAAATTTATTGTTTTCATTATATGAATTTAGAGTTAATTTACAGAATGGATGGTTAATTGATTGATTCACTAGTTCAGTAAATGAATGTGTAATGAACTTACTGAATGGATAATTAATTCATTAATATCTTATTAATGTATTAACTATGATGTTCTAATTAAATAAATAATTGACGGTTAATTAACTTAATTTATTTCAGTTGAATTATCATAATTTGGAAACTTTGATTCAGAATTTTAAACTAGTTTACAGTATGTTGTATCCATTCAATTATTGATGGATTTACAAGCTGGGTAGATGATATCAACTGAAATGCTGATAATGCATAAAATGACAAGTTGACGGATGTAATCACAAAGCAGTAATGATGTAAAGTGATTAAATGAACTTTTTATTTACTGACAGACAAAATTAAATCAACAAAATACTGATAAGATGATAAGTGATTGAATCAAAATAAATTTATGAGTTAACATTCAATTTTATGATTCTTCTTTTTTTTCTTATTATACCCCATCTTCAGGGGATGAAGGAGATATAAATTTGTAACTCTAGATCAACAGTGAAGAGCAAAACCTCTATCTAAATAAACAGAAAACTAAGATAGTGTCCATTGACAAAGCAAAAAGCCAACCCCAAATCATCATCAACCCTCATCATCATGTGCCATATCGGTTGGTATAGGCAATCATGTCCTTCCACAATCTTCTGTCCATAGTGCATCACATCAATTCTGTTGTTGACTGTTTTCCATGCCATGGCACAAAGCTCTCTAGTATCTTTTCTCTTTGTCATCCTCGATCTCTCTTTCCCTGTATTTTGCCAGTTGTAACCAAGTATTTCAATTTTCCTCTTCTAATTATGTGCCTGAAAAATGTTGATTGTTTCTTTCTGATGTTTTTTGGGAGCTCCTTTTTCGTGTTGGCCTCCTTGAGAATGTCCTCATTGGTCTTTTTAGCTGTCCAGGGAACTTTCAAAATTCTTCTGAGAAATTCCATCTCTGTGGCCTCTAATCATCTTTTTCATTTGTTTGTCTACTGTCCATGATTCACTTCCATAGGTCAGAATTGGCTCTATATAGCACCAATGAACTCTCTTTCTCACTTCTATTGGTATAGACTTGTTGCATAAGACATTTTTCATTTTCTAAAATGTTATTTTGGCCTGAGCTATTCTGCTTTTTTATTTCTATGGTACATCTTCCATCTGATGTTATTGTGCCCAATAGATACATCATCAACACTGAAAGATGTAAAATTGTAACAAACTAAGAATTTCTGGGACCTGTAGTAACTAACAATGGAGACTACCAGAAAGAGATCAAAAGAAGATTAGCAACAGCAACACAAAAATTAAATGCTATGAAGAGCATATGGCACAATACCAGCAAAGCAATAAAATAGAACTGCATAGGGCATGTATCTTTCTAATAGCAACATATTGCTGTTAAAATCTACTAAACAGCAAAGATGAAAATCAATTCATTCGAAACAAAATGCTACAGAAAAATACTTAGATAACTTGGATAAAAGTAGTAAACAAAAAGTAGTAAAAAAAGTAGTAAGCAAAAAGTAGTCAAGTAAAAGTAGCAAAGTAAATGTAGTAAAGTAAAAATACTAAAGTAAAAGTAGCAAGGTAAAAGTAGCAAAGTAAATGTAGTAAAGTAAAAATACTAAAGTAAAAGTAGCAAAGTAAATGTAGTAAAGTAAAAATACTAAAGTAAAAGTAGCAAGGTAAATGTAGTAAAGTAAAAATACTAAAGTAAAAGTAGCAAGGTAAATGTAGTAAAGTAAAAATACTAAAGTAAAAGTAGCAAGGTAAATGTAGTAAAGTAAAAATACTAAAGTAAAAGTAGCAAGGTAAAAGTAGCAAAGTAAATGTAGTAAAGTAAAAATACTAAAGTAAAAGTAGCAAAGTAAATGTAGTAAAGTAAAAATACTAAAGTAAAAGTAGTAAGGTAAATGTAGTAAAGTAAAAATACTAAAGTAAAAGTAGCAAAGTAAATGTAGTAAAGTAAAAATACTAAAGTAAAAGTAGCAAGGTAAATGTAGTAAAGTAAAAATACTAAAGTAAAAGTAGCAAGGTAAATGTAGTAAAGTAAAAATACTAAAGTAAAAGTAGCAAGGTAAATGTAGTAAAGTAAAAATACTAAAGTAAAAGTAGCAAGGTAAAAGTAGCAAAGTAAATGTAGTAAAGTAAAAATACTAAAGTAAAAGTAGCAAAGTAAATGTAGTAAAGTAAAAATACTAAAGTAAAAGTAGTAAGGTAAATGTAGTAAAGTAAAAATACTAAAGTAAAAGTAGCAAAGTAAATGTAGTAAAGTAAAAATACTAAAGTAAAAGTAGCAAGGTAAATGTAGTAAAGTAAAAATACTAAAGTAAAAGTAGCAAGGTAAAAGTAGCAAAGTAAATGTAGTAAAGTAAAAATACTAAAGTAAAAGTAGCAAGGTAAATGTAGTAAAGTAAAAATACTAAAGTAAAAGTAGCAAGGTAAAAGTAGCAAAGTAAATGTAGTAAAGTAAAAATACTAAAGTAAAAGTAGCAAGGTAAATGTAGTAAAGTAAAAATACTAAGTAAAAGTAGCAAGGTAAAAGTAGCAAAGTAAATGTAGTAAAGTAAAAATACTAAAGTAAAAGTAGTAAACAAAAAGTAGTCAAGTAAAAGTAAAGTAAAGAATGTACAAATAAATGCTTTCATCTCTCATTTAGCTTGATTCAACAATTACACTACCTTTGATCTCCGGAGCTCAGTCTCCTTTAACATACTGGAGTAAGGCATGGCTGGAGGCGTCAGTCGGATAAGGGGACCTGAAGGGAAGGTAGTGGTTGACTGGTTTTCACTTGGTGAAGCAGGTATCTGGCACCATGTACCTTGGAATCCAGGGGAACAATCACATCTCTGAGATAATATTAGAGATTTTAGTTCAATACCTTTCATCTTCAACTCATTTATCATGCACTCCAAGATAGTATTTAGTGTTTTCAAATTCTACTGCTTACAACAGCACTTGGAAATATCTGTACTTTTAAGTCTGACACATCGCCTTTTTCTTCTTCTTCCTTTCAAATCCCTATAGAGCATAGGTCTTCAACAAACAATTTCAACTCCCTGTAGAGCATAGGTCTTCAACAAACAATTTCAACTCCCTGTGGAGCATAGGTCTTCAACAAACAATTTCAACTCCCTGTGGGTCATATAAATATATGGCCTTTGGCGTCTTGACAGACTGTTGGTAGCAAGCAATCATGATATGTCAGTAGTTCGGTAGAGCATTAGTGTCTCATACTGGGTGCTGCTTTACTCAACATCTTCTCTCATGGCTGAATTTGCCAATCCTGGATAGACAGATCCATCCACAGAACAAGCAAGGTGTACTTGCGCTACCTGGCCTTGTCCCTCTTCTCTTGCGCCTTTTGTCTTCTGAATTTGATATCAGCACTGTCTCAAAAGTTGCTGTGCCATTTTTTATTTTTGCTCTCCATGTGCTACAATCCGCAGCCACATTTTCCCAGTCTCCCTCACCCATAGAAAATTCCCTCAAGGATTGTGTGTCTATATGTTCGGAATTGGAGTCATCAACGATGGCCTAACATCATCAAGTGCTACGACGATCATCATTTTCAAGAGGACGTGACTTACCGATATATAGGGATAGGCGGCGGGAACAGTTGGAGGCTGTGCATGAAAAGTGTTCCTTGTTGCAGTTTCCTCATATTACAAGTCGCATGTCTGTGTTAGTCACCTCTAGTGACTCGGACAGATGGTGCTCGTAAACCTGGGAAGGCCGACCATCTAAGGGCAGAATCCCCCTACAGAAAAAATCATCTGCTGCCTTGCAGGAAGATTGGGGACAATCAAAGGCTAAGGAAAGCAAACCTGAACAAAATGCTGGCTGAAATCGGATGCACTGGGCCACTGGTGCAGAACACAGTGCAACGTTTTAACAGGTATTCAAGTGGAGTGGATCTAACAGGCTTAAACAGACAGCTGTCTTCGTGCGAGAGTCTGGAGTCCTACTCTGATTGAGTCCTGATCACAGGGAGAGAGAAAGAGAGAGAGAGAGAGAGAGAGAGAGAGAGAGATATCTCAGCACTGGTCTGCCCTTTGGTCTCTTTCCATCCTTAAGTTTGCCATACAATATTTGTTTGGGAATACGATTGTTTGCCATTCTTCAAACATGGCCCAGCCACTTCAGTCTAAACCTTAGTCTGTGGATCATTGGTCTTCAACAAGCACTATTAACTCCCTGTGGAGCATAGATCTTCAACAAACAATTTCAACTCCTTGAGGAGCATAGGTCTTCAACAAACACTTTCAACTCCCTGTGGAGCATAGGTCTTCAACAAACACTTTCAACTCCCTGTGGAGTATAGGTCTTCAACAAACACTTTCAACTCCCTGTGGAGCATAGGTCTTCAACAAACACTTTCAACTCCCTGTGGAGTATAGGTCTTCAACAAACACTTTCAACTCCCTGTGGAGCATAGGTCTTCAACAAACACTTTCAACTCCCTGTGGAGCATAGGTCTTCAACAAACACTTTCAACTCCCTGTGGAGTATAGGTCTTCAACAAACACTTTCAACTCCCTGTGGAGCATAGGCTTCAACAAACACTATCAACTCTCAGTAAAGCATAAGTCTTCAACAAACACTATTAACTCCCTGTGGAGCATAGGTCTTAAACAAACACTTTCAACTCCCTGTGGAGCATAGGTCTTCAATAAACACTTTCAACTCCCTGCGGAGCATAGGTCTTCAACAAACACTATTAACTCCCAGTAGAGCATAGGTCTTCAACAAGCACTATTAACTTCCTGTGGAGCATAGGTCTTCAATAAACACTTTCAACTCCCTGTGGAGTATAGGTCTTTAATAAACAGTTTCAATTTCTTGTGAAGCATATGTCTTCAACAAACATTTTCCATGCCGTTCTGCTTTTTGCCATTATTTTAGGATCATTTCATGTCTTCGCCATCATCTTCACCTCTGCTTCAACCTGTCTTCTCCAAAAATATTTTGGTCTTCCTCATTGTCTCTTCCCCTGGGGATCACAGAAAAAGGCCTGGCATGTAATACTCTCAGTTGGCTTCTGCAGTGTGTGTCCTATCCAGCGCCATCGTCTTTGTTGTATCTCTTTATCCACTGGTATTTGACTGGTACTTTTCAATAATTCTGTGTTAGTGATTTTGTCCTGACATTTCTATCCTTTTATTCTGTGCAAGCATCAAATAAATGCTTGTATCTTCATTATTGTCACTTTTGTTGTTCTCCATGTTTCACAGACATACAATAAGACTGATTTAACACTGTAGTTGAACATTTTTAAGGTCTGACACATATTTCTGACAATTTGTTTAACATAATGAGACTGTTAGCCCAGTAGCAAATCTCTTCAGGTAACATAGGTGGGACTGAACCCACACTCATCAGACTGCAAAGCCAGTGTACTAACTACTATTCTGAGTATACTCTCTGATGAATTTTTAAAAAAGCCATTTAAGATTGCCACCAGCATGAAAAGGGAGCAGCGATAGCTCAGTAGTTAGTGAACTCGACTACAAAGGAAAAGAGGTACGGTTCGATCCCAACCAACGGCTTCCGGGTTCACCCAGCCTTTAATGGGTACCGGATTTTTTTCTGGGAAAGTAAAGCGGCATGGGCATAATACCGACCACATTACCCCAAAAATCATGTGCCGAAAGTCTGTAAAATATATGGTCACTAACACCATATTTCCTATTTGCACTTGGCGTGACGGGGGCACTTTACTTTTTTTTTTTTTAACCAGCATGAAAAGGACATCTTCTCATGTTCTAAGTAAGAGTTATGACAGGAGTTTGCGACCAAGTTTGGACTGCAGATTTGATCATAAGTATTGTGTAGAACAGGTTAAGTTATTACATGCCTAACATAGTGTGAGCTTTCAGGCTCACTACTGCAGGAGGTTGATGCCTAGGAGCCATGACCCAGGTGGATGTTGGAGGTTGTGCACAGACGTAGGTTGCCTTCAAAGATTGTCACCTTATCATTGCCTGGCATTTCAAACTGAATATTGAATGCATTTAACAGCAATAAACAGCAAGGAACAATCAACCAGTACAATCTTCATCATTTGTTGAATGGAACTCAGTATCTGCAAGACTTTTTCTGAGTGCAATATATTTAGTTCTGTTAACTAATAATTTAGAATATTAAAGTAAGGCATGTAGAGAGGTGAAGGAGGAGATGCAACTTGATTGGTTGAAGAAGAAAATAATGGATCAAACACAATTTTTCTGTACAATGTTTATGGACATGGGTGCCTTCTCCAAGGTTAGTTAGCAGTGTTCCCTAGCGTTTGGCTTTTCGTGGCAAGGCACTGTTGCCAAGGAGTATGGGTTCAATCCTGTTTAGGACCTTATATTGTTCTTTGTTTTTTTTTGTTGTTGATTATTTGTCATTTTTTCCGAGTGCTGTAAACATTCCTCTTGCCTCTGAATTGATTCATGTGCCTTCTCCAAGCTGGCTTATATAATTTTAACAGGCACTCTCCTGTGAACAGACAATCTCATGGGGTACTATTATCCAGTGTCTTATAGTACAAGAAGGCCCATAATTAGTATTATTAAATAGCTCATTGACTAATTGATGGACTGACTAAGTATCTAACTAAATATTTAATTATCTAACAAATTAACAACTAATTAATAACTAACAATTAACAATTGACAAACAGCTTATTAAATAATTATGTTTAATTAACAAATTAACTAACTACTAACAAACAAGTAACTAAATAACTGTCTAACTAATTAATTAATAACTAGCTTGATAACAAGTTAAATATAAAAATTAAATAAATAACAAATAATAGACCTTGAACTAACAACTCACATACCTGTATACCATCACGATATATCAATTGACCCCCATTAGCACATAATCCAAAGGAATCGAAAGATTGGACAGGTGTGTCTGTTCTACCTGTAGTACAGGTGAAAACATTGGTGTGTTAGGGTTATCAACTTATAGTAAATATTAAAACAGTGATATGTTCAGGTTATCAGCCTGTACTAAACATTAAAACAGTGATAGGTTCAGGTTATCAGCCTGTAGTAAACATTAAAACAGTGATATATTCAGGTTATCAGCCTGTACTAAACATTAAAACAGTGATATGTTCAGGTTATCAGCCTGTACTAAACATTAAAACAGTGATATATTCAGGTTATCAGCCTGTACTAAACATTAAAACAGTGATAGGTTCAGGTTATCAGCCTGTACTAAACATTAAAACAGTGATAGGTTCAGGTTATCAGCCTGTAGTAAACATTAAAACAGTGATATGTTCAGGTTATCAGCCTGTACTAAACATTAAAACAGTGATATATTCAGGTTATCAGCCTGTAGTAAACATTAAAACAGTAATATGTTCAGGTTATCAGCCTGTACTAAACATTAAAACAGTGATAGGTTCAGGTTATCAGCCTGTAGTAAACATTAAAACAGTGATTGATTAAATATCCTGTATGGTGCAAAAACATGGGCATTAGACAAGAAATCAGAACAGAAAATTAAAGCCATTGAAAAGTGGATTTATAGAAGAATAGGTGGAATTAGATGGAAAGAAAAGAAAACAAATGATGAAGTCTTAAAACAACTAAAAATGAAAAGAGAACTACTAAACACAATTAGAACAAGACAAATGCAATTTTTGGGGCATGTTAAAAGACACAACAGTCTAGTAAAAGTAATATTGGAAGGGAAAGTAAAAGGTAAAAGAGGCAGAGGCAGACCAAGACTAACATGGACTAGTAACATGAAAAGACAGACAAATCAGCCTATGACAACCTGCACCATCAAAGCAAGTGACAGAGCAGAATGGTGCTTCATGGTAGCCAAACTTCGATGAGACAGCACTCAATGATGATGATGATGGTTGTTGAAAATGTTAGTGTGTTTGGGTTATAAACCTGTAGTAGATCTCCAAACATACTAAGGTTATGTCTTGTAAACAGCAAACACATAACACTACAAATCTATATTTATCTTGTCAAAATCTGCTGCCTTCCATCTTGGAATTCTTAAAATGGTTCACATATGTCATCAGAATCATTGTCATTCATAGCTACTCCTTTAAAACTTAGAATCACCTGGTCATTAAGATGTCCCATGTAGCTTTGTAGTAGTCAAACATCAGCAGCACCCTGAGCAATCATTCATACACCCCACCTTTAATACATATATATATATATATATATATATATATATATATATATATATATATATATATATATATATATACATATGAGTCCATGTCTCACCTTTCAATGAAAGAGATGAAAGTTTAGATTGGCACAGCCAGAAACGAGAAACTTATTGGGTGTATAAGAAGACTTGTCACCAACACAGAACTGAAGTCGTCAGTCGTTGGACACTGCAAGACATGCTGAGAAAGGGATCTGAGCTCCTATGGACATGTTAGGAGTGCAGTGATGGTGACCCACAAATAACTCAATAACAACAACTCAAAATAACCTTCAATACATTATGAACTCTCCCTCTGTCTCTCTCTCTCTTCCTGTCCACTCATCCACAGTCTACTCTATCAAACTGACCTTGGTCACAGTTCTGGTCCCAAGGACAACATACAGGCACTCTCTCATACGTGGGCTGAGGAATGGAGACGAAGTTTCTCCGTACTTCCCATCCATCGCTGCAGAAGGAGCATTTTTAAAAATAACTTATTATTATCACTAAAAGGTTTGTTTAACTTTTTATTCAGTTTTATTATCGCATTCTCTTGTTGCAAAAATAGATAATGATGTTGGTTGGGATTTGGTTGCAATGAGTGACTTTCATTGGCTGGTTCTGACAGAAAGAAGCTATTTTATTGGTTGGATCTCGACAGTCAGGAGTCTATCGTTCATTCACCTGAAATATTGTCTATATCAGCAATGTCGTTTCCTGTATAAATTTTACTGTCTTTTGTAATTCTTGCAGTGACCCATATAGTTTTGTCTGTAGTGCTGTATCTATGGGCCAATGGGTTTTCCTCAGTCTACTATATTGAGTACAGTCATAAAGTAAGTGTTCACCAGTTTGGGGTGCCTGTCAACATGTGAGGTGCTGATCTTGAATTTTGTATACATGTGACTGTGGAGTCGATTGTGTTCTGTTCTGATGGATGGGTGGCTGAGTAGGTGGGTGGATTGATGGATGGACGGATGTCTATAAGTCGTCTAGTCAAGGATGTGACCTCTTGTCTACATTTGACCAATTCTCTAACCTCATGTCTTCCACAAATTCAACATGGTTGTTGTTGTATGGAGTGTTGATAAATGTACAGCTAACTTCACAATTTGTTATTATATGGACTAATGATAACAATGGTGATGATAGTTGGGGTTGTATAAGCAGATATTGAAAGGTTGGAGCTTACTCCTGGGTGCCCCTGTCATAGTAGCATTGATGATTTAAGTCCCAGCACCATTCGCTATTAAATTCAGCTAATATTACAAGCCTACTAAAAGTAATCTTGGAGAGGAAAATACAAGGTAAGGCAGACCAAGACTAACATGGACGAGTAACATCAAAAGATGGACAAGTCAGCCTATGACAACCTGCACCATCAAAGCAAGAGATAGAGCAGAATGGCGGTCCATGTTCATTGCGGAGATGGCACTCAATGATGATGATGAATATTACAAGATTCAACAAATAAAACAGGGTGTTAGACAAGGTTGTGTGCTGTCATCAGATTTATTTAATATGTATAGTGAGATTATTTTAAGATCCATAAGGGACATGCCTGGGATAACAATTGGAGGTCATAATATAAATAATCTAAGGTACGCTGATGATACAGTCTTAATTGCTAAGAGTGAAAATGAGTTACAAGAAATGTTAAACATTATAATGAAGGAAAGTAAAAAATATAAAGGACTCAGCCTCAATGGCAAAAAGATAGAAGTAATGGTAACAACAAAGAAAAAGACATCACCTCAGTGCAAAATAAAGACAAGTGGAACAATATTAAAACAGGTAAATGAATTTAAATATTTGGGAACTTTGTTAACCTCAGACTGAAGATGTAGAATAGAGGTGAGATGCAGAATGGCTCAGGCAAAAGCAGCTTTTTAAAATATTAATTAGGAAGATGCTGTTCAATCCATTTTTGACAAAAGAAACAAGAAAAAGAATTCTTAAATGTTATGTAGAGTCAGTCTTAACATACGGATGTGAATCATTGACAATAGGACAACAGACAAGAAAATCACTGTAGGCTGTACAAATGTGGTTTTTGCAGATGAATGTTGAGAATACCATGGACAGCTAAGAAAGTTGCATCGATAGTTGTGGAGAGACATGATCACTTATGCCAGTGGGCATGGTATACTTGATGATGATGAAGAATATTACAAAAGAACATCAGTGAGTTTCTTATTGATAAAGGTGAAGCTAATCTATTCTGGGAGCCGCGATAGTTCAGTGGTTAGTAAACTGGACTACAAAGAACAAGAGGTAGGGTTCGATCCCAACCAACGGCTTTCGGGTTCACCCAGCCTTTAATGGGCACCAGATTTTTTTCTGGTAAAGTAAATCGGCATGTGCGTAATACCGACCACATTACCCCCAAAATCATGTGCCGAAGGTCTGTAAAATTTATGGTCACTAACACCGTATTCCCTATACGCCACTTGGCATGACGGGGGCTCTTTACTTTTTTTTTTTTAGTCTATTCTAGCATAGAATATAGGCAATACAACTACATCAGCAAATTTGGCCCTGTGAAAACTTCAGCGATCTTAGCTTGGTTAGTTAATCTGTTGTGACACATCTTACACAGACTGTAACTCAAACTAAACTGACTCATTTTGGTCACACTATCACAAGCCATATTCTGCATGAGAACATTAATCGAAAAATACACAGAAGTAAACAAACCAATATATGCCTGCTTCATAGACTACACCAAAGCTTTTGATAGAGTACACCACAAACAACTTATAGAATGCCTAAAAGAGATACATCTAGATGACATGGATATACGACTAATATGCAATCTATACTGGGAGCAAACAGCAATAATAAAATATAACAAAGAGTTCTCTACACCCATTGATATAAAAAGAGGAGTAAGACAAGGATGCATCCTATCACCAAGCTTGTTCAATCTATACACTAGCAAATCTTTAAAAACATCATAGAGATGCCAGGCCTACAAATTAATGGAAAGATAATCAATAACCTAAGATATGCTGACGATACTGTACTACTAGCAGAAAATCCTAAAGACCTACAACAATTACTTAATGAAATAAACACGACAAGCAAAAAATATGGACTAGATATGAATATCAAAAAGACTAAAACTATGATCATAAACAAAGAAAATACTCAAAACCCACAAGTGGATATCAAAGTTGAAGGAATAGACCTGGAGACAGTTCAGAACTACAACTACCTTGGACATACTATAACCAGTGATGGAAAATGTACAACTGAAATAATCAAAAGAATAGGAATGGCAAAAAGTAATTTTAATGTCATGAAGAACATACTAACATCAAAACAAATAACACCAGAGCTAAAACTAAGAATAGCAAAATGTTACATCTTCTCAATATTCCTATATGGTGCTGAAACATTGACATTAGACAAGAAAACAGAACAGAGAATTGAAGCCTTTGAAATGTGGATATATAGAAGAATAGGTAGAATTGGATGGAAGGAAAAGAAAACAAATGACAAAGTCTTAAAACAACTAAAAATGAAAAGAGAACTTCTGAACACAATTAGAACAAGACAAATGCAATTCTTAGGCCATGTTAAAAGACACAACAGCCTACTGAAAGTGATCCTGGAGGGGAAAATACAAGGTAAAAGAGGCAGAGGCAGACCAAGATTAACATGGACGAGTAACATCAAAAGATGGACAAATCAACCGATGACAACCTGCACCATCAAAGCAAGAGATAGAGCAAAATGGCGCTCCATGGTAGCCAACCTTGTTGCGGAGACGGCACTCAATGATGATATCACAAGCACTGTTTAGTCTCTGGGATCATAGCTCTTCAGTCTGATAAGGCTTGTTCCGCTTTGGGTCGTTGACCCTGCCGGCCAACAAAGAGGTCGGCTAGCTCAAGCATTTGCTTGTTGTGTGTTCAGAAAATAAATAAATATGTTGACAGACACAGTAGTATAAGTCGCTAGTACAATCGTGATGGTCTCGTGTGAACAATTACATTGTCAGGGTAAGTTTACAAAGGATGATTTAGCCGAGTTGGTGTGTTCCCTAACGTTTGGCTTTTCGTGGTAAGGCGCTGTGCCACTGAGAAGGGTTTCGATCCTGCTGCGGGCCATATATTGTTCTTTTTTTCTGTTGTTGATTATTTGTCTTTTTTTCCGAGTGATGTAAACATTCCTCTTTGACTGAATTGATTCCCTATTGTTTACAAAGCCATGGCGGTTGCTAAGAAACAACGATGTAAACAAAATGGATAACACAAAGATCACTCTCACTTCTCAATCCTGGCGACAACTTTGTCATCTGCACTGAACAAAGACCTGGGGAAAGCTGAAGCTTGTCCCGTTTTTCTGTTGTAGATGACAGGAACGTTTATCTTCAGTGGACGTGTTCTCCTTGCAAGACCGAAACATTCCGGCCGTTTGAATAGACGGAGTTGCTGTTCTTGAATACCTGGAAATCTGTAGAATTGAAACGAAAATCATTTGATTTTGAACAATTATATGGTAGACAAAAGCGGAAGGTAAAAACAATCAAATGTCGAAGTCTTTCACTTTCCATTTTTGGATAAAATTACACATCGATTAATGATCTTTATTAAATTTATTTTGTATACATATGTATTAAAGCAGGTGATTTATTTATGGTAATTAAGAGGCACTTATAGACTGCCTTAAAGGATATTATAAATCTAGACGACACAGACATACGACTAATATGTAATTTGTACTGGGAGCAAACATCAATAGTAGCTTGTAGCAACAGTAATAGGACGAAACAGCACGAATAGTAGCTTCCAGTGGTTTAGACTGCTAGATTGTCTGAAACGCAAGTATTCAGCCCCACCCTATCCGGGAGAATACTTGTCTTAACAGGACAAAATACACATACACTATAAGTCACTATGTAACACTAGTAACAGTATGTATTTCCGAGCTGTGATCTGGGCCTTATGCTATAGTCATGAGAATACCTGCGCGAAAAGACATTGTTCACGATAGGTAATTTTTTTAGTTAGCTGAGTGGCAGGGTTCCCTAGCGTTTGGCTTTTCGTGGCAAGGCGCTGTGCAATTGAGTACGGGTTCGATCCTGCTTTGATCCATATTTTTTTCTGTTGTTGATTATTTGTCAGTTTTTCAGAGTATACATACCTCTTCCTCTGAATTTATTCGCTGATTATCGCCTCGGAAGTTCCCCTCTGTAATAATATTCATTTATTATTATTTGTCTCCATGCATCTTATCACCAAGCTTGTTCAATCTATACACTGAACAAATCTTTAAAAACCTTTCAGAGATGCCAGACCTAAACATTAATGGAAAGATAATCAATAACCTAAGATATGCTGATGATACTGTTCTACTAGCAGAAAATCCTAAAGACCTACAACAATTGCTTAATGTGATAAACATAACAAGCAAAAAATATGGACTAGATATGAATATCAAAAAGTCTAAAACTATGATCATAAACAAAGAAAATTCTCAAGACCTACAATTAAATATCACAGTGGAGGAAATACATCTGGAGACAGTCCAGAGCTACAACTACCTGGGGCATACTATAACCAGTGATGGAAAATTGAAATAAACAAAAGAATAGGTATGGCAAAAAGTAATTTTAATGCCGTGAAAAATATACTAACTACAAAACAAATATCAGCAGGGCTGAAACTAAGAATGGCAAAATGTTACATCTTCTCAATATTTCTGTATAGTGCAGAAACATGGACATTAGACAAGAAAACAGAACAGATAATTGAAGCCTTTGAAATGTGGATTTTTAGAAGAATAGGTAGAATTGGATGGAAGGAAAAGAAAACAAACGATGAAGTTTTAAAACAACTGAAAATAAAAAGAGAACTACTAAATACAATTAAGACAAATGAAATTTTTGGGGCATGTTAAAAGACACAACAGCCTACTAAAAGTAATATTGGAAGGGAAAATACAAGGTAAAAGAGGCAGAAGCAGACCAAGACTAACATGGACGAGTAACATCAAAATATGGACAAGACAATCTATGACAGCCTGCACCATCAAAGCAAGAAACAGAGTAGAATTGAGATCCATGGTAACCAACCTTAGTTGCGGAGAAGGCACTCGATGATGATGATGATAATTATGAATTAAGAGGCATACATTTTTATCATTATCATCAAGTACCATGCCTGCTGGAGTAGGTAATCATGTCTCTCCACAACTTTCGATCTCGACAGTTATTTATCATTTCTGTTGTTGGCCTTCTGCCAAGTCATTCTTTTAAGCTTTCTGATATATTTTTTCTCTTTGCTCCCCTCTATATCTTCGTCCTTCAATTTTCCCAGTTGTTACAATATATTCCAGTTGTTCCCTTCTCTTTACATGGCCAAAAAAAAAAATGATGATTGTTTCTTCTTATATTGGATATTAGCTTTCTTTTTGCTTTGGTCTCTTTCAGAATATTTTCATTACTCTTCTTACCTGTCCACGATGGTATTCTCAAAATTCTTCTGTAAAACCACATTTCTACAGACTCCATTGATTATCTTGTCTGTTCTATTGTCCATGATTCACATCCATATGTTAAGACTGGCTCTACATAACATTTAAAAACTATTTTTCTTGTTTCTATTACATTTCTTTAACGGCGAAACAAAAAAGATCGTCAAACGGAAGTGAGATATCTGAGGAGAATACTGAAAATGTTAAGAGAGACAGAGTCAGAAATGACAGTGTCAGAAACAAATTTAGAAGTTACTTCAGTGCTACAAAAACAAACAAAAAAATCAAATAGTTTGATATACAACGTGATCATAACTGATATCAGCACTGCCTTGAAAATAAATGTCTAAGGAAAATATTTGGTATAGCGTGGAACGAATTCAAAACAAACGAGGAAATTAGAGAAATCGCCAATCAACCACTAATATCTTCAGTAATAAAGAAAAGACGATGGTCATATGTTGGTTATATGATGAAGAGAGATAATAACTGAATAATCAAGCAAGCCCTCATGTGGGAAACAACAGGTAAAAGGAAAAGATGCCGACCCAGAGAAACACTGTGAAGAATATTGATCAGAGAGGCAAGAGCAGCAGGAATCGGCTCCCTCGATGAAATAGAGTTGCTTGCACAGAACATAGATAAATGGCGAGATTTGATAAAATATCTTTAGAAGGATTGAAAACTGCTAGAATAAAAATTTAGATATGAGAAAGAGTATCTGGGCCTATGCTCTATGGGCCGGCTACGGCTCGAAAGGTCAATAGATACATAGATAGACTGTCTTGAAAGTTGCTGTGCCATTTTTTATTCTTGTTCTGCATGTGCTACGATGTGTAGCCAGATTTTCATCACAATATATCATCAGAATATCAGACATAACAAAGAGTGTCGTCCATGGGGCACATTACCTAGGGTTAACATGACCTCTCATTGTTCTTCTCTCAAGCAACAGAGGCAGGGGTAAGTAATGACGGTAACGGTATGAATAAATTAAATAAATAAGTGTCGGTACTCCGGTATAATTTGAGAAACTCTGCTGTTGTACCATTTGTGACGTTTGGCTCGTCTAGGCGGAAATAATGAAGTTTTTTTAGAGACGAAAGGGAGGCTACTGTCTGGGGAGAAATAGTAAGGTTTATAGAGACGAAAGGGAGGCTACTGTCTGGGGAGAAATAGTAAGGTTTATAGAGACGAAAGGGAGGCTACTGTCTGGGCAGAAATAGTAAGGTTTATAGAGACGAAAGGGAGGCTACTGTCTGGGCAGAAATAGTAAGGTTTATAGAGACGAAAGGGAGGCTACTGTCTGGGCAGAAATAGTAAGGTTTATAGAGACGAAAGGGAGGCTACTGTCTGGACAGAAATAGTAAGGTTTATAGAGACGAAAGGGAGGCTACTGTCTGGACAGAAATAGTAGGGTTTATAGAGACGAAAGGGAGGCTACTGTCTGGGCAGAAATAGTAAGGTTTATAGAGACGAAAGGGAGGCTACTGTCTGGGCAGAAATAGTAAGGTTTATAGAGACGAAAGGGAGGCTACTGTCTGGGCAGAAATAGTAAGGTTTATAGAGACGAAAGGGAGGCTACTGTCTGGGCAGAAATAGTAAGGTTTATAGAGACGAAAGGGAGGCTACTGTCTGGGCAAAATAGTAAGGTTTATAGAGACGAAAGGGAGGCTACTGTCTGAAAAATAGTAAGGTTTATAAAGACGAAAGGGAGGCTACTGTCTGGGCAGAAATAGTACGGTTTATAGAGACGAAAGGGAGGCTACTGTCTGGGCAGAAATAGTAAGGTTTATAGAGACGAAAGGGAGGCTACTGTCTGGGCAGAAATAGTAAGGTTTATAGAGACGAAAGGGAGGCTACTGTCTGGGCAGAAATAGTAAGGTTTATAGAGACGAAAGGGAGGCTACTGTCTGGGCAGAAATAGTAAGGTTTATAGAGACGAAAGGGAGGCTACTGACTGGGCAGAAATAGTAAGGTTTATAGAGACGAAAGGGAGGCTACTGTCTGGGCAGAAATAGTAAGGTTTATAGAGACGAAAGGGAGGCTACTGTCTGGACAGAAATAGTAAGGTTTATAGAGACGAAAGGGAGGCTACTGTCTGGGCAGAAATAGTAAGGTTTATAGAGACGAAAGGGAGGCTACTGTCTGGGCAGAAATAGTAAGGTTTATAGAGACGAAAGGGAGGCTACTGTCTGAAAAATAATAAGGTTTATAGAGACGAAAGGGAGGCTATTGTCTGAAAAATAATAAGGTTTATAGAGACGAAAGGGAGGCTATTGTCTGGGCAGAAATAGTAAGGTTTATAGAGACGAAAGGGAGGCTACTGTCTGGGCAGAAATAGTAAGGTTTATAGAGACGAAAGGGAGGCTACTGTCTGGGCAGAAATAGTAAGGTTTATAGAGACGAAAGGGAGGCTACTGTCTGGGCAGAAATAGTAAAGTTTATAGAGACAAAAGGGAGGCTACTGTCTGGGCAGAAATAGTAAGGTTTATAGAGACGAAAGGGAGGCTACTGTCTGGACAGAAATAGTAAGGTTTATAGAGACAAAAGGGAGGCTACTGTCTGGGCAGAAATAGTAAGGTTTATAGAGACGAAAGGGAGGCTACTGTCTGGGCAGAAATAGTAAGGTTTATAGAGACAAAAGGGAGGCTACTGTCTGGACAGAAATAGTAAGGTTTATAGAGACGAAAGGGAGGCTACTGTCTGAAAAATAGTAAGGTTTATAGAGACGAAAGGGAGGCTATTGTCTGGGCAGAAATAGTAAGGTTTATAGAGACGAAAGGGAGGCTACTGTCTGGGCAGAAATAGTAAGGTTATAGAGACGAAAGGGAGGCTACTGTCTGGGCAGAAATAGTAAGGTTTATAGAGACGAAAGGGAGGCTACTGTCTGGACAGAAATAGTAAAGTTTATAGAGACAAAAGGGAGGCTACTGTCTGGGCAGAAATAGTAAGGCTTATAGAGACGAAAGGGAGGCTGTCTGAAAAATAGTAAGGTTTTAGAGATAAAAGGTAGCTAACTGTCTTGGCAGAAATAGTGAGGTTTTAGAGACGAAATGGAGGTTACTGTCTGCCGAAATGGTAAGGTTTTAAAGATAAAAGGTAGCTAACTGTCTTGGCAGAAATAGTGAGGTTTTAGAGACGAAATGGAGGTTACTGTCTGCAGAAATGGTAAAGTTTTAAAGATAAAAGGTAGCTAACTGTCTTGGCAGAAATAGTGAGGTTTTAGAGACGAAATGGAGGCTACTGTCTGCAGAAATGGTGCGGTTTTAGAGATGAAAAGTAGGTAACTGTCCAGAGGGAAATAGTGAGTTTTTGAAAAGAAAGGGAGGTAACCATCTGGGCACAAAATAGTGAGGTTTTACAGCCGAAAGGGAGGTAACTTTCCGGGTGAAATAGTGAGGTTCAGAGACGAAAAAGGGAGGTAACTTTCCGGGTGAAATAGTGAGGTTCAGAGACGAAAAAGGGAGGTAACTTTCCGGGTGAAATAGTGAGGTTCAGAGACGAAAAAGGGAGGTAACTTTCCGGGTGAAATAGTGAGGTTCAGAGACGAAAAAGGGAGGTAATTTTCCGGGTGAAATAGTGAGGTTCAGAGACGAAAAGGGAGGTAACTTTCCGGGTGAAATAGTGAGGTTCAGAGACGAAAAAGGGAGGTAACTGTCTATGCTGGGGATCTTCAACTTTTCACGAGCGAAAACAGATTAATCACAGCTTCAGGGTGACGGAATGAACTTTGTACAACACGTGACCTCGAGTAGCCAATAAAATTGATGAATCGTGGACCGGCGTAACTAAGCTCGATGATTGACAGCTGAGAGATTTGGTAAGCCAGTTCACATGGCAGTCGATTTATTTCGAGTTAACGTGATGAGGATTAGAACATTCAAACTTCTAACATAAACAACACATTCAGTTAACTTTGATAAACAATATTATTTGTTATCCTAAATGAACAACATACTAGAATACTACAGTAATCAACTTTATAAACCCTTCCAATGAGAATATTAAACTCTTCCAATGAGAATATTAAACTCTTCTAATGAGAATATTAAACTCTTCTAAAGAGAATATTAAACCGTTCCAATGAGAATATTAAACTCTTCCAATGAGAATATTAAACTCTTCCAATGAGAATATTAAACCTTTCCAATGAGAATATTAAACTCTTCTAATGAGAATATTAAACTCTTCCAATGAGAATATTAAACTCTTCCAATGAGAATATTAAACTCTTCCAATGAGAATATTAAACTCTTCCAATGAGAATATTAAACTCTTCCAATGAGAATATTAAACTCTTCCAATGAGAATATTAAACTCTTCTAATGAGAATATTACACTCTTCTAATAAGAATATTAAACTTTTCCAATGAGAATATTAAACTCTTCCAATGAGAATATTAAACTCTTCCAATGAGAATATTAAACTCTTCCAATGAGAATATTAAACTCTTCCAATGAGAATATTAAACTCTTCCAATGAGAATAATTAAACTCTTCCAATGAGAATATTAAACTCTTCCAATGAGAATATTAAACTCTTCCAATGAGAATATTAAACTCTTCCAATGAGAATATTAAACTCTTCCAATGAGAATATTAAACTCTCCCAATCGTTTCTTTTTTCTTCTTTCCGTCTTCATTTGACTTTCAGCGTCGATGGCAGATATAATTTGTTGTCTTTTGCTCTTCTAATAGCCTCCACTGCCGTTATGTTTCCTAGTGTTTTTATTAATCTATCAATCCATCTCTTTCGTGGTCGGCCCTTGGGTCTGGTGTTCTCGCAACGTTTATTGAAGGCTCGTTGTGTTGTATTTTCGCTCTTCCAATAAAAATGCCATACACTTTCAATAAACAACAGTCTAAGCTGTTTAAATAAACAACTGAAGGCAGTACCAATAATCAACATTTAAGTTACCAAAAATATGAATTTACGGGACATCATCATTGCACTCCGAACATGTCCATAGGTGCTCAGATCCCCTCCTCAGCAAGTCCCTCAGTGTCTAGCGGCTTACGACTCCAGTTCTGTGTTGGTTGGTAGGTCTTCTTATACGCCCACTAAATTTCTCGTTTCTGGCTGTGCCCGTCTTAATTCATATCTATTTCACCCGAAGGAATGACGTGGACTCATGGTTGTCGAAGTCCTGTGCCATTCCCATATCTCGGAGGACATTGATGATGCTTGCCCGATCCATCGGTTGACCGTCCTCAATAGCACAGCTAGCCAACCTGTCCGCTCTTTCATTTCCCGTATTTCCGCATGTCCTGGGACGTAGACAAAGTAACTTTACGTATTTGTGACTTCTACAATGACTCTAGCCAGATGAGTAACCATCTCTTCAAATAAACATAATATCCTACTCTCAAATGATAAACATTATTTTGTATTTGGTGACTTAGATAATGTTGTTTGTTACTCTTCTTCTTCTACCTTTCAGCTCCCTGTGGAGCATAGGTCTTCAACAAACCCTTTCTTAGCCATTCTGTTTCTTGCCATCATTTTAAGAGCATTCCATGTTTTTCCCATCAGTTTCATCTCTGCTTCCATCGGTCTTCTCCAAGAATTCCTGGTCTTCCTCTTTGTCTTTTTCCATGGGGATTCCAAAAAAGGGCATGTTGTGTAATACTCTCAGTTGGCTTCCGCAGTGTGTCCTATTCAGCGCCATCGTCTTCGCTGTATCTCTTTATCCACTGGTATTTGACTGGTACATTTCCATAATTCTATGTTAGTGATTTTGTCCTGCCATTACCATCCTTCTATGTCGTTTGTTGTTATAACTAAATTATATTTATATGGCTCGATGATTTTAACTCTGAGATGGTGACAACCCAGTGAGCAGTACAGCAGTAGGACTAGATTCTGAGTCGATGTTGGAGACATTAAGAACCCAGCCACGCATGCTTTGTGCATTGGCTATTGTGCTAGTGTCATTCATATTTTTTAACCAGCAAAGCATTTAATAATGTGGTCAGCATTACACCAGTGCCGTCTTCTTTCTCCCCGATGCCCTTATGAAAGTCGAGTGAATATAGAAGCCAAGATGCCAGCCTCAAGACAGAGAGGATGTGAGTTCAAGTCTTAGGTGCCCCATTTGTGATTCCTCTCTGCGGCAGTCTCCCCCGGTAACAAGAGCGAGGCCCGGCTTGAAACGCCAATTACTCGACTGAAAAAGATATGAGTGCCTCCGAAAACGAAGTTATCTGCCTGTGTGGCGAGTGACCCCATGTGCACACGGCTGTCAGGGAAAAACGGATTAAAAAGCAAAATTCAGTTCCTAGTCTCTAGGGACTTCACCAGAGGTGAAAGCTGAGGAACGCAAGGGAAAAAAAATAAGCCGACCTCCGAGTCTTAGGACCCAAAGACAAGGAAGACATCCTGCAATAGAAAGCTACACACAAGCTAGAGAAGAAAGACATCCCTGCAATAGAAAGCTACACACAAGCTAGAGAAGGAAGGCATCCCTGCAATAGAAAGCTACACACAAGCTAGAGAAGGAAGGCATCCCTGCAATAGAAAGCTACACACAAGCTAGAGAAGGAAGACATCCCTGCAATAGAAAGCTACACACAAGCTAGAGAAGGAAGGCATCCAAACAATAGAAAGCTACACACAAGCTGGAGAAGGAAGACATCCAAACAATAGAAAGCTACACACAAGCTGGAGAAGGAAGGCATCCAAACATAGAAAGCTACACACAAGCTAGAGAAGGAAGACATCCCTGCAATAGAAAGCTACACACAAGCTAGAGAAGGAAGGCATCCAAACAATAGAAAGCTACACACAAGCTGGAGAAGGAAGACATCCCTGCAATAGAAAGCTACACACAAGCTAGAGAAGGAAGGCATCCAAACAATAGAAAGCTACACACAAGCTAGAGAAGGAAGGCATCCAAACAATAGAAAGCTACACACAAGCTAGAGAAGGAAGGCATCCAAACAATAGAAAGCTACACACAAGCTAGAGAAGGAAGACATCCAAACAATAGAAAGCTACACACAAGCTAGAGAAGGAAGACATCCAAACAATAGAAAGCTACACACAAGCTAGAGAAGGAAGACATCCCTGCAATAGAAAGCTACACACAAGCTAGAGAAGGAAGACATCCCTGCAATAGAAAGCTACACACAAGCTAGAGAAGGAAGACATCCCTGCAATAGAAAGCTACACACAAGCTAGAGAAGGAAGGCATCCCTGCAATAGAAAGCTACACACAAGCTAGAGAAGGAAGACATCCAAACAATAGAAAGCTACACACAAGCTAGAGAAGGAAGACATCCAAACAATATAAAGCTACACACAAGCTAGAGAAGAAAGACATCCCTGCAATAGAAAGCTACACACAAGCTAGAGAAGGAAGGCATCCCTGCAATAGAAAGCTACACACAAGCTAGAGAAGGAAGACATCCAAACAATAGAAAGCTACACACAAGCTAGAGAAGGAAGACATCCCTGCAATAGAAAGCTACACACAAGCTAGAGAAGGAAGGCATCCCTGCAATAGAAAGCTACACACAAGCTAGAGAAGGAAGACATCCAAACAATAGAAAGCTACACACAAGCTAGAGAAGGAAGACATCCCTGCAATAGAAAGCTACACACAAGCTGGAGAAGGAAGACATCCCTGCAATAGAAAGCTACACACAAGCTAGAGAAGAAGACATCCCTGCAATAGAAAGCTACACACAAGCTAGAGAAGGAAGGCATCCCTGCAATAGAAAGCTACACACAAGCTAGAGAAGGAAGACATCCCTGCAATAGAAAGCTACACACAAGCTGGAGAAGAAAGACATCCCTGCAATAGAAAGCTACACACAAGCTAGAGAAGGAAGACATCCCTGCAATAGAAAGCTACACACAAGCTAGAGAAGGAAGGCATCCCTGCAATAGAAAGCTACACACAAGCTAGAGAAGGAAGGCATCCCTGCAATAGAAAGCTACACACAAGCTAGAGAAGGAAGACATCCAAACAATAGAAAGCTACACACAAGCTAGAGAAGGAAGACATCCAAACAATAGAAAGCTACACACAAGCTAGAGAAGAAAGACATCCCTGCAATAGAAAGCTACACACAAGCTAGAGAAGGAAGGCATCCAAACAATAGAAAGCTACACACAAGCTAGAGAAGGAAGACATCCCTGCAATAGAAAGCTACACACAAGCTAGAGAAGGAAGACATCCCTGCAATAGAAAGCTACACACAAGCTAGAGAAGAAAGACATCCCTGCAATAGAAAGCTACACACAAGCTAGAGAAGGAAGGCATCCAAACAATAGAAAGCTACACACAAGCTAGAGAAGGAAGACATCCCTGCAATAGAAAGCTACACACAAGCTAGAGAAGGAAGGCATCCCTGCAATAGAAAGCTACACACAAGCTAGAGAAGAAAGACATCCCTGCAATAGAAAGCTACACACAAGCTAGAGAAGGAAGGCATCCCTGCAATAGAAAGCTACACACAAGCTAGAGAAGGAACATCCCTGCAATAGAAAGCTACACACAAGCTAGAGAAGGAAGGCATCCCTGCAATAGAAAGCTACACACAAGCTAGAGAAGGAAGACATCCCTGCAATAGAAAGCTACACACAAGCTAGAGAAGGAAGGCATCCCTGCAATAGAAAGCTACACACAAGCTAGAGAAGGAAGACATCCCTGCAATAGAAAGCTACACACAAGCTAGAGAAGGAAGGCATCCCTGCAATAGAAAGCTACACACAAGCTAGAGAAGGAAGACATCCCTGCAATAGAAAGCTACACACAAGCTAGAGAAGGAAGGCATCCCTGCAATAGAAAGCTACACACAAGCTAGAGAAGGAAGGCATCCCTGCAATAGAAAGCTACACACAAGCTAGAGAAGGAAGGCATCCCTGCAATAGAAAGCTACACACAAGCTAGAGAAGGAAGACATCCTTGCAATAGAAAGCTACACACAAGCTAGAGAAGGAAGGCATCCCTGCAATAGAAAGCTACACACAAGCTGGAGAAGGAAGGCATCCCTGCAATAGAAAGCTACACACAAGCTAGAGAAGGAAGACATCCCTGCAATAGAAAGCTACACACAAGCTAGAGAAGGAAGACATCCCTGCAATAGAAAGCTACACACAAGCTAGAGAAGGAAGACATCCTTGCAATAGAAAGCTACACACAAGCTAGAGAAGGAAGACATCCCTGCAATAGAAAGCTACACACAAGCTAGAGAAGGAAGGCATCCCTGCAATAGAAAGCTACACACAAGCTGGAGAAGGAAGGCATCCCTGCAATAGAAAGCTACACACAAGCTGGAGAAGGAAGGCATCCCTGCAATAGAAAGCTACACACAAGCTGGAGAAGGAAGGCATCCTGCAATAGAAAGCTACACACAAGCTGGAGAAGGAAGACATCCCTGCAATAGAAAGCTACACACAAGCTGGAGAAGGAAGGCATCCCTGCAATAGAAAGCTACACACAAGCTGGAGAAGGAAGACATCCCTGCAATAGAAAGCTACACACAAGCTAGAGAAGAAAGACATCCCTGCAATAGAAAGCTACACACAAGCTGGAGAAGGAAGGCATCCCTGCAATAGAAAGCTACACACAAGCTGGAGAAGGAAGGCATCCCTGCAATAGAAAGCTACACACAAGCTAGAGAAGGAAGACATCCTTGCAATAGAAAGCTACACACAAGCTGGAGAAGGAAGGCATCCCTGCAATAGAAAGCTACACACAAGCTAGAGAAGGAAGACATCCTTGCAATAGAAAGCTACACACAAGCTAGAGAAGGAAGACATCCCTGCAATAGAAAGCTACACACAAGCCAGAGAAGAAAGACATCCCTGCAATAGAAAGCTACACACAAGCTAGAGAAGAAGACATCCTTGCAATAGAAAGCTACACACAAGCTAGAGAAGGAAGACATCCCTGCAATAGAAAGCTACACACAAGCTAGAGAAGGAAGACATCCCTGCAATAGAAAGCTACACACAAGCTAGAGAAGGAAGGCATCCCTGCAATAGAAAGCTACACACAAGCTAGAGAAGGAAGGCATACCTGCAATAGAAAGCTACACACAAGCTAGAGAAGGAAGGCATCCCTGCAATAGAAAGCTACACACAAGCCAGAGAAGGAAGACATCCTTGCAATAGAAAGCTACACACAAGCTAGAGAAGGAAGACATTCCTGCAATAGAAAGCTACACACAAGCTAGAGAAGGAAGGCTTCCCTGCAATAGAAAGCTACAGAATGAACTCACATATCTCCTTTCCCAGCGGCCCAAGAGAAAGTAAACGCCATCTTTCCTACTAAGAGACATCGATGTATAGAAAACAAACTCTGCTCGTAGAGAGGTGCTAAGCAAACACGACAATTCTTCTTCTTTATTCTTTCCTCATTTGCCTTTCAGCGTCGAGGGGGGATATAATTTGCGATCTTTCGTTCTTCTGTTTGCCTCTGCTGCTGTTATGTTTCCTAGTGCTTCTAATAGCACTATTCTTTGAATACAATACAATTAAAAAGTCAAACTCCACGCGCGATGAAAACTTTACTGTAAAGATGACCGAAACAATTACAGCCCATCTAAATGGACCTACGTCTAAAAATACGTGTAGAAGAAGCTATCAAAAATGGAGGGAGATACATTTACGCAACTTACAGTTATTGAAGAATGGTCAAAAATGCCTTTACAGCAGGAAAAGTATCCTTCAACTACAGAAACGAAACAATAGCCCTACTGGGAAAGCCACCAGAATATGCAAATGAGAAAATAGGAAACTCCGCCTAATATAATCTTCTTGACAGCCTGCAAGTCTTTTCAGGAATTCCTGACATCATAAACAAAAATATACACGCCACTACACAAGACATCTCGGAACTATAGTCAGCTATAACAGCCCGGTCTTACAATGGATGCCCTCCTATTGTGAAAATGTTGGAAACATATAGTAGTTGATAAACTCGCTAAAGCCGTTAGCAGAAAGAAAAAAAAAACTCAATGCACCGATCCAAAAGAAACAAAAGCAGAACAAGTTGGAGACAAATACTACGAGAGGACGACAAGCAGGTACCCAGCCACCAGACGTCAAGGCACACCAAAAACCACCATGATCAGTCTCAGGGCGAACTAATGAAGACTCCTGAGCTACAATCACCTCATGGGAATCAAGCACACGCGATGGATGTCACACTGTATAAGCCTTAGAGGCAAAGCAGCAGGAGGTCTGGGAGTCATGAACCAGGCGGGCCCACCTCCCCTAGAGTGTCAAGAAGCTAAAGGGTCGAAACACTTGCTCGACGGGGTCTCTTCTGATGATCAGATTGCCTCCTGCTGAGAAGCTCTGTACAAAGAATTTTCTACCACTACGGAAGAAGGACTCAGATTCCGGAAGCTGTTCATGAGTGAACCACTCGCGCCAAACATAGACATCACAACTGGCCAAAATAGGGAGAAGACTGCGAAATTTGTTCTGGAGACACGTGAAAAGTAACAGCAGAAGCAAATGAATTATCCATCACGGAGACGGTATAGCTATCCATCATGTAATATACGGAATAGAAGAAAAAAAAATTACCGAAGGTGAGAAATATGTTCATATCAACGTTGTGCTACAAGTGCTAGACCTAGATGCTCAAGAAAAATTTGAAAAATAACCACCACAGAAATAAAATGTGTTAGACGCATGACAGGAAATAACCACCACAGGAATAAAATGTGTTAGACGCATAGCAGGAAATAACCACCACAGGAATAAAATGTGCTAGACGCATGACAGGAAATAACCACCACAGGAATAAAATGTGTTAGACGCATGACAGGAAATAAACACCACAGAAATAAAATGTGTTAGACGCATGACAGGAAATAAACACCACAGGAATAAAATGTGTTAGACGCATGACAGGAAATAAACACCACAGGAATAAAATGTGTTAGACGCATGACAGGAAATAAACACCACAGGAATAAAATGTGTTAGACGCATGACAGGAAATAACCACCACAGAAATAAAATGTGTTAGACGCATGACAGGAAATAACCACCACAGAAATAAAATGTGTTAGACGCATGACAGGAAATAACCACCACAGGAATAAAATGTGTTAGACGCATAGCAGGAAATAACCACCACAGGAATAAAATGTGTTAGACGCATAGCAGGAAATAACCACCACAGAAATAAAATGTGTTAGACGCATGACAGGAAATAAACACCACAGGAATAAAATGTGTTAGACGCATGACAGGAAATAAACACCACAGGAATAAAATGTGTTAGACGCATGACAGGAAATAAACACCACAGGAATAAAATGTGTTAGACGCATGACAGGAAATAAACACCACAGGAATAAAATGTGTTAGACGCATGACAGGAAATAACCACCTCAGAAATAAAATGTATTACACGCATGACAGGAAATAACCACCACAGGAATAAAATGTGTTAGACGCATGACAGGAAATAAACACCACAGGAATAAAATGTGTTAGACGCATGACAGGAAATAAACACCACAGGAATAAAATGTGTTAGACGCATGACAGGAAATAAACACCACAGGAATAAAATGTGTTAGACGCATGACAGGAAATAACCACTTCAGAAATAAAATGTGTTAGACGCATGACAGGAAATAAACACCACAGGAATAAAATGTGTTACACGCATGACAGGAAATAACCACCTCAGAAATAAAATGTGTTACACGCATGACAGGAAATAACCACCACAGAAATAAAATGTGTTAGACACATGACTGGAAATAACCACCACAGGAATAAAATGTGTTAGACGCATGACAGGAAATAAACACCACAGGAATAAAATGTGTTAGACGCATGACAGGAAATAACCACCTCAGAAATAAAATGTGTTAGACGCATGACAGGAAATAAACACCACAGGAATAAAATGTGTTAGACGCATGACAGGAAATAACCACCTCAGAAATAAAATGTGTTAGACGCATGATAGGAAATAAACACCACAGGAATAAAATGTCTTACACGCATGACAGGAAATAACCACCACAGAAATAAAATGTGTTACACGCATGACAGGAAATAACCACCACAGAAATAAAATGTGTTACACGCATGACAGGAAATCGTTTGAGAGATAATATCAGAAATGAAGGATTACTTTTGAAGGATGTTTCTATCTTATGGCTTATAACATGAGCTTATTGGTGGGACATTTTGTTTCCCACTGACAGGATGTCACGCTACTACAACAACTGACTGCACCTACAATCAACAACATGCTGGCATTATCACTGACAAAACTGTATCACGATTCATGAAGCCAGCAATAACATACGGACAGGATGTCACGCCACTACAACAACTTGTTGCAACTACAATCAACAACATGCTGGCATTATCACTGACAAAACTTTGTCACGATTCATGAAGCCAGCAATAACACACGGGCAGGATGTCACGCCACTACAACAACTTGTAGCAATTACAATCAACAACATGCTGGCATTATCACTGACAAAACTGTATCACGATTCATGAAGCCAGCAATAACACACAGGCAGGATGTCACGTCACTACAACAACTTGTAGCAACTACAATCAACAACATGCTGGCATTATCACTGACAAAACTTTATCACGATTCATGAAGCCAGCAATAACACACAGGCAGGATGTCACGTCACTACAACAACTTGTAGCACCTACAATCAACAATATGCTGGCATTATCACTGACAAAACTGTATCACGATTCATGAAGCCAGCAATAACACCCGGACAGGATGTCACGTCACTACAACAACTTGTAGCAACTACAATCAACAACATGCTGGCATTATCACTGACAAAACTGTATCACGACTTATGAACAACAAAACACACATCTCATAGCAAATCCTGCAGCAAAGCTGGTTTCTGGCATTTTTCACATTGTTAAGTGGTCTGGGGGAGGGTGGGGGAGAGGGGGAGTCTGTAGACCTGGAGCATAAAGGCCGCATGTCCAATTTCAATCGCCACAGTGCGTTTAGATCAGGTTTTTATCGCCTTATTTGAAAAAAAACAAATAATAGTTTTAAAAGTAACTTCGTCTTCTTCTTTTTGTCCCTCATATTCTTCTTCTTATCCTTTATCTTCTTCTGTCCTTCCTAATTTGCCTTTCAGCGCTGAGGGGAGATTTAGTTTGCGGTTTTTATTTTTCTCTTCTCGTGGCCTCTCCTGAAGGAACGTTTCCTAGTGTTTCTAATATTTATTCATCTGATATTTTTCGTGGTCTACCATTAGGTCTTCTGTTCTCGTAGCGCATGTTAAAGGCTCGTTACGGTGTATTTTGATCTCCTTGTCTTATCAGGTGGGCAAACCTTTGTATCTGTTGTTTTTGTGTGCATTCAATGGTGGGAATTATTTCTAGTTTGTTTTCCTCAGTTCTTCACTTCTGATCTTATCTGTCAGACTCCTTCGTGTCACGCGTCTATCTATCTATCGTTCGTTCTCCTGAAGTATTGCCTATATCTGCAATGTCGTTTCCTCTATAAATTTTACTGTCTTTTGTAATTCTTGCAGTGGCATATAGTTTTGTCTGTTGTGTTGGATCTATAGGCCAATGGATTTTCCTCAGTCTACTATATTGAGTACAGTCTTGAAGTATGTGTGTCAGCAGTCTGGGGCGCCCGTCGACATGTACAAGTAGTTGAGGTGCCGATCTTGAATTTTGTATACATGTGACTATGGAGTCGATATAATTTCTGCAGTGGTTAATTTCCTTATTGCTCATGAGTCTAGGTGTCCAGGTCTGGCATTGATAGCACTACGTTGGGATGCAGATTGTATTGTTGTGTGCCTGTTTTGCCTTTAGTGTTTGTTAAAAAGTATTTATAAGTAACAATAACGTCTAGCACAGGGTTGTTGCTTTCTTTAATTTGTTACTTGTTTACTCTTCTTGTTTAATTTGTTTCCGTTGTTTATTACGATATTTTCAACGTTTCTTTTCCTTTATCATTGTTATTATTATTATTTCTTGTGGCTGCTTCCCTTGTTTAATCTTCTATTTATTCACATTATTTATTATAATTCTTTATTCACTTTGTTTTCTTTGTTCATTATAATTTTTTTAATTGTTTATCTCCTTGTTTATTATTATTGTAACATGCATTTTCTTTCTTTCTTCTTCTTTTTTTGCGTTCATCCGATGATTAAAGAAATAGTTATTCTTTTCGTCATCTACACATTTAAAAGGACGTTAAGTGGGCGCAGATGCGCTGTGTCGCTATTTGCAGTAAAACTGATATTTGCACTATTCAGTCTAACTCATCCGACTTCAGCATGACGTTTTTTAGGATAAGGTTGTCTTTCCTCTCGACCCGTTTTCACTTGACCAGTCTAGACTGTTTAGTCTGTTACTAGAGGTACCATGAAGAGGTGAAGTGGGGTCTGGATAGTTGTGGTTCACCGATCATGGCGCAAGCAATCAGCTTTGAGTCGCTGATAGTTTTCTTCTAGTTGCTCTCTAACGGCTTGCCTTATTTTCTTTATTTATTAGCTTCAGTCCATTTTATTTATTCTTTATTCTTCTATCCTTACTTCTATGCCGTTGGCGTCGAGGGGAGAAACAATCTGCGATTCTTTGCTCTTCTGTTGGCCTCTTCTGGTGTTATTCCTCCTAGTGACTCTAGTATTTCCTTTATCCATCTCTTTCTCGGTCTTCCTCTTAATCTGGCGTTTTCGTAGCGTTTGTTTATGGCTCTTTGAGTCATTGTTAGTTCTTTTTTGACTTGTTATGTGACCGAACCATTTTATCTGTTGTTTCTTTATGTATTCGATGACTGGTTCAATTTCGAGTTTCTTCCTCGGGTCAATGTTTCTTACTCTGCCCCTTGAGCTGTTTCCTGTCATTCTTCTGACACATTTCATTTCGGTGGTCGTTATCTTTCTTATTGTTCTAAAGTCCAGTGTTGAATTCTGGTACTGATAGCACAGAGTTGGTAGAAAAATTTATTTGTATATTGCCCTTTTAGCTTTCGTAGTTATTGCTTTGTTTTCCAATAGCATTGATACTTGGTCTATAACTTGGCATGCTTTGTTACACCTTATATCTATTTCTATCACTTGGTTATTTTTAAAATATGTATTCTTTATTCTCGTTTATTATTATTATTATTATTCACCCTTTCAATTTTTCACCAGCACACGTGAATTAAAATTAAAAAAAAAAAACATTTCGGAACTAAATGATCGAAGACGTGCAATAATTTTTATTAAAAAATAAATCTAGAAACGACTTCTGATACACTGAAGTTTCTGACCTGCCTGGTGTTTCCAAATTCCAGCTGTGACTGACGCACACATACGCCAAGATAACAAAAATCACGTGCCGCGACATGCTGCCACACACTCCTGAAGGAATTGTCGAGTTTTGTAATATTTCTGCTCTTTCTGGAGTGACTTGGACTAGAAAAGCCGGCCTTCCAAGATTAAACGTGCAAGCTAAAATCAAACGTCGGGATGTGAAAACCGTTATGTCGCCAACCCGGCAGGTGGGCCTGGGATAGGTAGTCTCTTACCTCCAGGCGACAAATCTTTACAGCCCTGGACGTGAATAGAATCAACTTTGGGGAAGTTAAAGTTCATGTACATTGGCGTTTTTGGGGCTGGGAAGGAAAGAAGAGTAGAAGACATCACAAGGAGAGTTTAGTTAGCCAGGATTTTTGCGGCATTACGTGCTATATGACTTATTATTGCCAGCTTGTTTTTCGCGCACGAAGTGGTTAAAAATAGCAAGAATGTTACAGAGAGAAACGTATCATCATATTGTTATTGAAGGCGAAAGTTACATTAATGATAGTGAGATATAAAACACAAGCTTGCAAATGTGTGTTGATGTTTTAAGTATAGTTCAGGTGTATGGGTATACTCAATGAGGTGTTGCTGGCTCAAAGAGAGGATTGAATGTAGCGGTCCTGGACAACTTGATCACCTACTAGCTTTTGTGACGTCAACGTGATTAGTTAATTGTTCACGATCTCTCTCTCTCTCTCTCTCTCTCTATCTCTCTCTCTCTCTCTGTGTGTGTGTGTGTGTGTGTGTGTGTGTGTTTTATCATTTGTGTGCTCCAGTGTATAATCATCATCAACACTACCATCATCATTATGAAAACAACCACCATCACAACCGCCATCATCCCCATCACAACCATCATTGCTACCACTATCATCACCATCGCGATCATAATTATCATCACCACCACCATCATCAACACCATTACCGTCACCACCATCATCATTAAGAGCCATACCTGTATTGTCTCTCCACAGCATTATATCTCTACAACTGTTTATCATTTTCAATTTTCACTCCCCTCTAAACATCCTCTTGTTCTACCGTTACTTTCAGGTTTCCTCTGTCTCCTCATCTCTCAATTTGTCCACTAGACACCAACAATTACAGTCGATCCCTCCTCATAAGAAAACCCAAACATTATTATTTGTTCCCTCCTGATGTTGAATATAAGCTTTCTATTTTTGCTTTTCCTCCTTAAAACGTCCACTTTATTCTTCCTTAGTATTCTCAACACTCATCACCACCATGTGCCATACCGGTTGGCGTAGGCGATCATGTCCCTCCACAATCTTCTATCCACAGTGCATCGTATCAGTTCTGTTGTTAACTGTTTTCCATGCCATGACACAAAGCTGTCCAGTATTGTGTGTGCATGTCTATTTTGTTCATATCTCATATCTTTGTGTGTGCATGTCTATGTTGGTCATATCTCATATCGTTGTGTGCATGTCTATGTTGTTCATGTCTCATATCTTTGCGTGTGCATGGCTATGTTAGTCACATCTCATATCTTTGTGTGTGCATGTCTATGTTGGTCATATCTCATATCGTTGTGTGCATGTCTATGTTAGGCATGTGTCATATCTTTGTGTATGCATGTCTATGTCAGTCATATCTCATATCTTTATGTGCATATTTATGTTAGTCTATCTATCTATCTTTCGTTCGCTCGAAGTATTGTCTATATCAGCAATGTCGTTTCATTTATGTTAGTCATGTGTCATATATCTTGATGTGTGTCAGTGTTAGTCATGCCTCGTATCGCTGTGTGCATGTTTGTGTTAGTCACCTCTAGTGACTCGGGCAGATGGTGCTCGTAAACCTGGGAGGGCAGACCATCTAAGGGCAGAATCCCCCTACAGAAATGATCATATGCTGCCTTACAGGAAGATTGGGGACAATCAAAGGCTAAGGAATGCAAATCTGAATAAAATGCTGGCTGAAATCGGATGCACTTGGCCACTGGCGCAGAACACAGTGCAACGTTTTAACGGGTGTTCAATCAGAGTGGATCTGACAGACTCTAATTGTGATGTTCTGTCTGTGGGGGCGATCGACACACTTAACCTGACAGCTGACTTCATGTGGGAGTCTGGAATCCTACTCTGATTGAGTCCTGATCGCAGAGAGAGAGAGAGACAGAGAGAGAGAGAGATTTTCAACATTGCTAATTAAAAATACATTTGTTAAAGAACCCACTGTATTCGGGAGAGTTGGTCAAAGTACAAACCAAGCTACGTTCAGAGGAGTTGGACTCAAAGAAGTGGATCACTTTAAATACATGGGAAGTTATATTTCATCAAATAGTGACATCGAGAAGGAGACATCTACAAGAATAGGCATGTCAACCCAGACATTCAATAGACTTAGAGACATTTAGTGTTCAACCAGTCACCATGTCAACCCAGACATTCAATAGACTTAGAGACATTTAGTGTTCAACCAGTCACCATGTCAACCCAGACATTCAATAGACTTAGAGACATTTAGGGTTTAACCAGTCACCATGTCAGCCCAGACATTCAATAGACTTAGAGACATTTAGTGTTCAACCAGTCACCATGTCAGACCAGACATTCAATAGACTTAGAGACATTTAGTGTTCAACCAGTCACCATGTCAGCCCAGACATTCAATAGACTTAGAGACATTTAGCGTTCAACCAGTCACCATGTCAGACCAGACATTCAATAGACTTAGAGACATTTAGCGTTCAACCAGTCACCATCTCAGCCCAGACATTCAATAGACTTAGAGACATTTAGGGTTTAACCAGTCACCATGTCAGCCCAGACATTCAATAGACTTAGAGACATTTAGCGTTCAACCAGTCACCATCTCAGACCAGACATTCAATAGACTTAGAGACATTTAGCGTTCAACCAGTCACCATCTCAGCCCAGACATTCAATAGACTTAGAGACATTTAGCGTTCAACCAGTCACCACGTCAGCCCAGACATTCAATAGACTTAGAGACATTTATCGTTCAACCAGTCACTATCTCAGCACAAAGCCTAGAATCTACAAGTCAAATGTGCGAGATCAATACCCCTGTATGCAGCGGAAATGTGGAGAATGAACCGTAAGGTAGAAAGTTACTTAGACGATTTGAATGTCGCTGTCTTAAGACAATTTAAACATCCATTGGGATCAACACATCACAGACAAAGAAGTCGCCAGATCAGGCATTAACAACATCAATCAAGAAGTGACAAGAAGATCAGACATTAACAACATCAATCAAGAAGTGACAAGAAGATCAGGCATTAACAACATCAATCAAGAAGTGACAAGAAGATCATACATTAACAACATCAATCAAGAAGTGACAAGAAGATCAGGCATTAACAACATCAATCAAGAAGTGACAAGAAGATCAGGCATTAACAACATCAATCAAGAAGTGACAAGAAGATCAGGCATTAACAACATCAATCAAGAAGTGAAAAGAAGATCAGGCATTAACAACATCAATCATGTA
Source organism: Megaustenia siamemsis (assembly GCA_032433765.1). Lineage (NCBI taxonomy): Eukaryota > Metazoa > Mollusca > Gastropoda > Stylommatophora > Ariophantidae > Megaustenia > Megaustenia siamemsis. The sequence goes on along the minus strand of JAVIAB010000107.1, from coordinate 7,885,799 downwards.
GTGACAAGAAGATCAGGCATTAACAACATCAATCATGTAGTGACAAGAAGATCAGGCATTAACAACATCAATCAAGAAGTGAAAAGAAGATCATACATTAACAACATCAATCATGTAGTGACAAGAAGATCAGGCATTAACAACATCAATCAAGAAGTGAAAAGAAGATCAGGCATTAACAACATCAATCATGTAGTGACAAGAAGATCAGGCATTAACAACATCAATCATGTAGTGACAAGAAGATCAGGCATTAACAACATCAATCAAGAAGTGACAAGAAGATCAGGCATTAACAACATCAATCAAGAAGTGACAAGAAGATCAGGCATTAACAACATCAATCAAGAAGTGACAAGAAGATCAGGCATTAACAACATCAATCAAGAAGTGACAAGAAGATCATACATTAACAACATCAATCAAGAAGTGACAAGAAGATCATACATTAACAACATCAATCAAGAAGTGACAAGAAGATCATACATTAACAACATCAATCAAGAAGTGACAAGAAGATCATACATTAACAACATCAATCAAGAAGTGACAAGAAGATCAGACATTAACAACATCAATCAAGAAGTGACAAGAAGATCAGACATTAAGTAACAACATCAATCAAGAAGTGACAAGAAGATCAGACATTAACAACATCAATCAAGAAGTGACAAGAAGATCAGACATTAACAACATCAATCAAGAAGTGACAAGAAGATCAGACATTAACAACATCAATCAAGAAGTGACAAGAAGATCAGACATTAACAACATCAATCAAGAAGTGACAAGAAGATCAGACATTAACAACATCAATCAAGAAGTGACAAGAAGATCAGACATTAACAACATCAATCAAGAAGTGACAAGAAGATCAGACATTAACAACATCAATCAAGAAGTGACAAGAAGATCAGACATTAACAACATCAATCAAGAAGTGACAAGAAGATCAGACATTAACAACATCAATCAAGAAGTGACAAGAAGACGTTGGAAATGGCTGGAGGCCATGTTTTACGAAAGGAACGAACCAGACATCCGCCCTTAGCATTAACATGGAAACCACCTCGCAAACGAAAGAGAGGCGAACTCTTTGGACATGGCGACGAACCAGACATGATGAAATGAAAGAGGCTGGTCCTGGCGAGAGTTATCCATCCTTACTCCAGAACGGACTGGTTAGAGATCTCTTGTGAGTGCCCTGTGCTCAGATCAGAGTTCAGATGATTAAGAACACGACATCTTCAGGGGAGCAAACGGTTTTAAAGAAGTCCTGCTAAAAATAAAATAAACCAACCACCGTGCTTTGTGAGTTGGACATTTTAGTCAAAGTTTTGTTGAGTCGGTCGTAAATAAACTAATGAAGGACAGTGGGTTACTGCCATAGTATCTACTATAAATATTGTATGGCGTCACTGGTATTAATATAACAGAGATTTTATAGTCGATGGTTGAGTGATTGTCGCTCGTCTAAAGAAGGTAAAAAAAAAATACAACAAACTCATGTGTGACATCAACATGAAGAAGACTGAACCATTGGAACGTTATAGCCTGGCAGAACCTTTGAAATGTGGATTTATAGAAGAATAGGAATAATTGGATGAAAAGAAAAGAAAAGAAATGATGAAGTCTTACACAAACTAACAATGAAAAGAGAATTATTAAACACAATTCAAACATGATACATGAGATTTATTTTTGGGCATGTTAAAAGACACAGCAGCCTACTAATAGTAATATTGGAAGGGAAAATGCAAGGTGAACGAGGCAGACCAAGATTAAAATGGACTAATATTTTCCGTATAAAGCTCTCCATTCTGTTATCTTAGCTTGTTTGAAGATTGCCTTTTAGGAAATTACGAACAAACGACTGAAATTGAAAACCTAACAAATAAACCGGTGGAACAAATTAAAACAAGCAAAAAAAAAAAAAGCTAACTAAGAGGTGAGTCTACAGAAAATAAAGAAAGACGGAAAAAAAATCAACATAAACCAGAACAAATATGGCTACTAGTCAAGCCAGCTTGACAAACGCGTGTCCAAAGAGCTCTTCCCCCATGACCCGCTAAAAAATAAAAAGTTTGACGTTTTCAGGAAAGGAATAAACTTAATGCCTGTCATCCATCATCGCTTGACTTCTGACATAATCCAGGGCTACCTTGTTGCCTAGCAACGATTATCCGACCAACCAGATTTACCTACACAGAGGAAGTGTTCGTGCGCCCTAACGCAAAATAATAGTAGATATGATTTAGAACGGCGCAGAGTGGCTTGAATAACGTACATCTATTGAATCGCGTTATTTGTAAGAAACGGGAATTGTTGGAAATAAATATATTAAAAGATAAAGTGCGATACTTATTGTGAACGATGACTCGCATCACCGTGAGATCAAAATGTTTTCTTTTTTTTTCAATTATATCTTCTTCCTCTTTCCTTCATCAGTTGTCTTTCAGCGTCGATGAGAGATATATTTTGCGATCTTTTTACTTTTCTGTTGGCCTTTGCTGCTGTCATGTTTCCTAGTATTTCTAATCAAACGTCTTTTTCGTGGTCGGCCCTTGGGTCTGGTGTTTGTAGCGTTAATCGAAGGCTCATTGTGTTGGCTCTTTTTTGTTATATATCAGAGTCATGTATAGAAGTCACATCTCTTATTCCAGCACCTCGTAACGTCAACACTTGGAACGTGGCCTTTATTCTCCAACTCTAGAGCCCCGCCCCCCCCTCCCCCCAACCACAAAACACCCCAGAAAATTGATAAAAGCCGTAGTGGTAGTTAGGTGCGGGACTTTTTATTAAGCCAGAAGGGTCAAGTACGCGCGTGACATTTTTCAGATGATTATTTATATAACTTTTATAGACAAAACATTGCAAGTGGAGATGGATAAAAGTCATCACCTCATAATATTCATTCCCGCTAGAACTATTATGCTCCTACTGCATGGCACCGTGAATGAGTTGTCTCCCCGACTTTTGCTTTACTAGCGCGTGCTCTCACTTGACAACCGGCCCTCTTAGCACGAGTTTGAGGTCAGAATTTACACGCCTGACTCTCTCTCTCTCTCTCTCTCTCTCTCTCTCTCCCTCTGCGATCAGGACTCAAATCAGAGTAATGATTCCAGACTCTCACATGAAGTCAACTGTCAGGTTAAGTGTGTTGATCGCCCCCACAGACAGAACATCACAATTAGAGTCTGCCAGATCAACTCTGATTGAACACCCGTTAATACGTTGCACTGTGTTCTGCGCCAGTGCATCCGATTTCAGCCAGCATTTTATTCAGTTTTGCATTCCTTAGCCTTTGATTGTCCCCAATCTTCCTGCAAGGCAGCAGATGATCTTTTCTGTAGGGGGATTCTGCCCTTAGATGGTCGGCCCTCCTAGGTTTACGAGCACCATCTGCCCGAGTCACTAGAGGTGACTAACACAGACATGCACACACAAAGATATGAGATGTGACTAACACAGACATGCACACAGCGATACGAGGCATGACTAACACTGACACACATCAAGATATATGACACATGACTAACATGAACATGCACATAAAGATATGAGATATGACTGATATAGACATGCACACACAAAGATATGACACATGCCTAACATAGACATGCACACAAAGATATGAGATATGAAGAACATAGACATGCACACACAAGGATATGAGATGTGACATACACAGACATGCACATATAAAGATATGAGATATGACTAATATAAACATGCACACACAAATATGAGATATGACTAACATGACACACACCAAGATACGAGCCATGGCTAGCACAGAAACACATCAAGATATGAGCCATGGCTTCACGGAAAAACACCAAGAAATGAACCATGTCCAGCACAGAAACACATTAAGGTATCCATATGCTTGGGTTTGTTGTAGTCGGCAGACTTTTCTTAACGTGGGAATCATCGACGTACGAGACGCAGGCCCCGATTAACTGTTCACAGGTTTCGTTCAAACAGTTGTCCGGAGATTTGAGAGTGCAGTCTGACCCGTAGAACGTTCCCTTGCATGTACAGTTCCATGTTGACTGTTCACAGGTGTCGTTGAAACAGTTGTCCGGACACTTGAGAGTGCAGTCTGATCCGTAGTACGTTTCCTTGCACGCACAGTCTGTACTTTCCGGGTCACATATGATGTCACAGCCATCAGAACACGTATGTTTGCACTGTAGCCCAAAATTACCATCGGGACAAGTGTCATTACAGGTGTAGCCAGGACGTTTACATGGTAGGCATTTTCCGGATTTTTCCTCACATAAAGGACAGACACTAAGACAAGACCCGGAGCAGTCGTGTCCATAGATCCCATGTGAACAGTTGCCGTGACACGTACCGATGATGACGTTGTAGCCTTTGCAGCATCCACTACACACTGCACAAAACGATCCAGAATGTCAGTCCAGACAATAGGTGTCTGTAAATGTTTGCACCTCACTCACCGTCAGTGCACTGTCGGCCTGCGAAATGGTCGGTGAGAACTCAATCTTAATGTGTGCCATTGTCGCTTGTGTGGTGACTACAATAGTGTTCACAGAAACACTAGGGTATGATATATCATTATACTGGAACACAACACCGCCACTGTCAGAGAAAGCCCTTAGAGTGGCAGTCTTTACCCGCATCATAGTGCTAGCTCGATGATAAATTCGAATGATGTGAATCTTCTGGGGCGTTGCAAAGTTCAGATACCAGTAAACAGAATTGGCTCCACTTCAACAATGGGAAAGAACTGCTCATGTACCAACAGGAAGAGAGATCAAGACAAGGAAATGGGGATGGATTGACCAGACATTACGAAGACCAGCAAGCAATATTGTAAGACAATGAACTGGAACCCACAAGGGACTAGGAAAGTTGGAAGGTCAAAGCAAACTTGGAGAAGAACCGTTGAAACAGAAGCAAAGGCTACAGGATGGACGCGGGCTAGATTAGAGAAAATAAAACAGAACCGGGTCATTTGACAGAATGTGGTTGTTGCCCTTTGTTTCAAAAGAAGCTTCAAGGTGCAAGTCAAATATGTAAAATATTTCAACCTTAATATTTGTTTCTGAGGTTATTTGAGTGTCACAAATCATGCCGCATTTTTCGTTCATGCAAATTCCTAGTTCATGTTTTGTATTTAAAAAAAAAAATTCTTTCTTTAGTCTAGAAACATTAGCATTGATGAATAACTCCCGATGACGTATTCACAATTTGCTTCCCAAACTTTCACAATTTGCTTCTCAATTTCACAATTTGCTTCTCAACTTCACAATTTGCTTCTCAACTTCACAATTTGCTTCTAAACTTCACAATTTGCTTCTCAACTTCACAATTTGCTTCTAAACTTCACAATTTGCTTCTAAACTTCACAATTTGCTTCTCAACTTCACAATTTGCTTATAAACTTCACAATTTGCTTCTAAACTTCACAATTTGCTTCTCAACTTCACAATTTGCTTCTAAACTTCACAATTTGCTTCCCAAACCTTCACAACTTGCTTCTAAACTTCACAACTTGCTTCTAAACTTCACAATTTGCTTCCAAACTTCACAATTTGCTTCTAAACTTCACAATTTGCTTCCCAAACCCTCACAACTTGCTTCTAAACTTCACAATTTGCTTTCCAAACCTTCACAATTTGCTTCTAAACTTCACAATTTGCTTCTAAACTTCACAATTTGCTTTTAAACTTCACAATTTGCTTCTAAACTTCACAATTTGCTTCCCAAACCTTCACAATTTGCTTCTAAACTTCACAATTTGCATCCCAAACCTTCACAATTTGCTTCCCAAACCTTGACAATTTGCTTCCCAAACTTCACAATTTGCTTCCCAAACCATCACAATTTGCTTCCCAAACTTCACAATTTGCTTCCCAAACTTCACAATTTGCTTCCCAAACATTCACAATTTGCTTCCAAACCTTCACAATTTGCTTCTAAACTTCACAATTTGCATCCCAAACCTTCCTAATTTGCTTCCCAAACCTTGACAATTTGCTTCCTAAACCTTCACAATTTGCTTCTAAACTTCACAATTTGCTTCCAAACTTCACAATTTGCTTCTAAACTTCACAATTTGCATCCCAAACCTTCACAATTTGCTTCCCAAACCTTGACAATTTGCTTCCCAAACCTTCACAATTTGCTTCCCAAACCTTCACAATTTGCTTCTAAACTTCACAATTTGCTTCCCAAACCATCACAATTTGCTTCCCAAACTTCACAATTTGCTTCCCAAACATTCACAATTTGCTTCCAAACCTTCACAATTTGCTCCCAAACCTTCACAATTTGCTTCCAAACCTTCACAATTTGCTTCCCAAACCTTCACAATTTGCTTCCAAACCATCAGAATTCGCTTTCAAACCTTCACAATTTGATTCCCAAACCTTCACAATTTACTTTCAAACCTTCACAATTTACTTTCAAACCTTCACAATTTGATTCCCAAACCTTCACAATTTACTTTCAAACCTTCACAATTTACTTTCAAACCTTCACAATTTGCTTCCCAAACATTCACAATTTGCTTCCAAACCTTCACAATTTGCTCCCAAACCTTCACAATTTGCTTCCAAACCTTCACAATTTGCTTCCCAAACCTTCACAATTTGCTTCCAAACCATCAGAATTCGCTTTCAAACCTTCACAATTTGATTCCCAAACCTTCACAATTTACTTTCAAACCTTCACAATTTACTTTCAAACCTTCACAATTTGCTTTCCAAACCTTCACAATTTGCTTCCCAAACCTTCACAATTTACTTTCAAACCTTCACAATTTACTTTCAAACCTTCACAATTTGCTTTCCAAACCTTCACAATTTGCTTCCCAAACCTTCACAATTTACTTTCAAACCTTCACAATTTGCTTTCCAAACCTTCATAATTTGCTTCCAAAACTTCACAATTTACTTCCAAACTTCACAATTAAGAACTGTTGTCTGAAATGTGACGATGTCTTGTCCATTCTCTGATATTACCCTCCTACTTCATCCTCTAGTGTCCTCCTACCTCTTCTTCTATTACCCTCATACCTCTTCATCTGTTGCCCTCCTACCTCTTCATCTGTTGCCCTGTCCTCCGTCACCTGATACTGAGCGTAACGGTATTGACTCTTGGAATGTAGGACATAGTAAACATGTCAGTAGACAAACCACGTTCATTCATTGGTTACAACTTACGTCACTTCCAGTAGATGAATTAGTTGTTGATCCACATCGACTTACGTTAAATGGCGAGAAAGGATCATCAAAACAAAATATGTCCCGTTATTAGGGAACCGCGATAGCTCAGTGGTTAGTGAACTGGACTACAAAGGACAAGAATTAGGGTTCGATCCCAACCGACGGCTCCCGGGTTCACCCTGCCTTTAATGAGAACCGGATTTTTTTCTGGGAAAGTAAAGCGGCACGGGCGTAATACCGACCACTTACCCCAAAAATCATGTGCTGAAGGTCTGTAAAATAATTGGTCACTAAACACCATATTCCCTATACGCCACTTGACATGACGGGGCTCTTTACTTTACTATTAAGTTATTGAGTTATTTGCGGGTCACCGTTATCGCACTCCGAACATGTCCATAGGTGTTCAGATCCACACCCCCCGAAAAAAAATTGAGTCAGTGCAAGTACCCATTTTCCTTACTTAGTCGACTGGATGGTGCCGATCACTGAGATAAATTGCATCTTTAAAAATACCCCCACCACCTTTTTTTTTTAAAAACCACCCTGTGCCTCACAGCGTCGACAGAAAATTGAACGTTCGCGATCGGGAACTGTGTGCGTTGGAATCTCATCACGGGCGGTGGGAATTTCCCACTTCAAATCGGTGGTTTCTACGTGGTTCTACCCTTCCCTATTCTCTGAGTAGTGAGATTCCATGTCTAGCCCTCTATGGGTAGTGAGATCAAATGTCTTGACCTCTCTGAGTAGTGAGATCCAATGTCTTACCCTCTATGGGTAGTGGGATCCAATGTCTTGACCTCTCTGGGTAGTGAGAGATTCCATGTCTAGCCCTATATGGGTAGTGGGATCCAATATCTTGCTCTCTCTGGGTAGTGAGATCCAAAGTCTTGCCCTCTATGGGTAGTGAGATCCAATGTCTTGCTCTCTCTGGGTAGTGAGATCCAATGTCTAGCCCTCTATGGGTAGTGAGATCCAATGTCTTGACCTCTATGGGTAGTGGGATCCAATGTCTTGCTCTCTCTGGTTAGTGAGATCCAATGTCTTGCCCTCTATGGGTAGTGAGACCCAATGTCTTGCCCTATATGGGTAGTGAGACCCAATGTCTTGCCCTATATGGGTAGTGGGATCCAATGTCTTGCTCTCTCTAGGTAGTGAGATCCAAAGTCTTGCCCTCTATGGGTAGTGGGATCCAATGTCTTGCCCTCTATGGGTAGTGAGATCCAATGTCTTGACCTCTATGGGTAGTGAGATCCAATGTCTTACCCTCCTTGGGTAGTGAGATCCAATGTCTTGACCTCTATGGGTAGTGAGATCCAATGTCTTGCCCTCTATGGGTAGTGAGATCCAATGTGTTGCTCTCTTTGGGTAGTGAGATCCAATGTCTTGCCCTCTATGGGTAGTGAGATCCAATGTCTTGACCTCTATGGGTAGTGAGATCCAATGTGTTGCTCTCTCTGGGTAGTGAGATCCAATGTCTTGCCCTCTATGGGTAGTGAGATCCAATGTCTTGACCTCTATGGGTAGTGAGATCCAATGTCTTGCCCTCTATGGGTAGTGAGATCCAATGTGTTGCTCTCTCTGGGTAGTGAGATCCAATGTCTTGCCCTCTATGGGTAGTGAGATCCAATGTCTTGCCCTCTATGGGTAGTGAGATCCAAAGTCTTGCCCTCTATGGGTAGTGAGATCCAAAGTCTTGCCCTCTATGGGTAGTGAGACCCAATGTCTTTCCCTCTATGGGTAGTGAGATCCAAAGTCTTGCCCTCTATGGGTAGTGAGACCCAATGTCTTGCCCTATATGGGTAGTGGGATCCAATGTCTTGCTCTCTCTGGGTAGTGAGATCCAAAGTATTGCCCTCTATGGGTAGTGGGATCCAATGTCTTGCCCTCTATGGGTAGTGAGATCCAATGTCTTGACCTCTATGGGTAGTGAGATCCAATGTCTTGCCCTCTATGGGTAGTGAGATCCAATGTGTTGCTCTCTCTGGGTAGTGAGATCCAATGTCTTGCCCTCTATGGGTAGTGAGATCCAATGTCTTGACCTCTATGGGTAGTGAGATCCAATGTCTTGCCCTCTATGGGTAGTGAGATCCAATGTGTTGCTCTCTCTGGGTAGTGAGATCCAATGTCTTGCCCTCTATGGGTAGTGAGATCCAATGTCTTGCCCTCTATGGGTAGTGAGATCCAAAGTCTTGCCCTCTATGGGTAGTGAGATCCAAAGTCTTGCCCTCTATGGGTAGTGAGACCCAATGTCTTGACCTCTATGGGTAGTGAGATCCAGTCTTACCCTCCTTGTGTAGTGAGATAAAATGTCTAGCCCACTATGGGTAGTGAGATCCAATGTCTTGCCCTCTCTGAGTAGTGAGATCCAATGTCTAGCCCTCTCGGGCAGTGAGATCCAATGTCTTGCCCTCTCAGGGTAGTGAGATCCAATGTCTTGCCCTCTATGGGTAGTGAGCTTAAATGTCTTGCCCTCTATGGGTAGTGAGATCCAGTCTTGCCCTCTATGGGTAGTGAGATAAAATGTCTATCCCACTATGGGTAGTGAGATCCAATGTCTTGCCCTCTCTGAGTAGTGAGATCCAATGTCTAGCCCTCTCGGGGCAGTGAGATCCAATGTATTGCCCTCTCAGGGTAGTGAGATCCAATATCTTGCCCTCTCAGGGTAATGAGATCCAATGTTTTGCCCTCTCTGGGTAGTGGGATCCAATGTCTTGCCCTCTCAGGATACTGAGATTCAATGTCTAGCCCTCTCTGGGTAGTGAGCTTAAATGTCTTGCCCTCTCTGGGTAGTGAGATCCAATGTCTAGCCCTCTCTGGGTAGTGAGCTTAAATGTCTTGCCCTCTCTGGGTAGTGAGATCCAATGTCTAGCCCTCTCTGGGTAGTGAGATCCAATATCTTGCCCTCTCATGGTAATGAGATCCAATGTCTTGCCCTCTCTGGGTAGTGAGATCCAATGTCTAGCCCTCTCTGGGTAGTGAGATCCAATGTCTAGCCCTCTCTGGGTAGTGAGCTTAAATGTCTTGCCCTCTCTGGGTAGTGAGATCCAATGTCTAGCCCTCTCTGGGTAGTGAGCTTAAATGTCTTGCCCTCTCTGGGTAGTGAGATCCAATGTCTAGCCCTCTCTGGGTAGTGAGATCCAATGTCTAGCCCTCTCTGGGTAGTGAGATCCAATGTCTAGCCCTCTCTGGGTAGTGAGATTAAATGTCTCACATACACACTCTCTCGGGTGTCCGGTTAGCGCAATCGATAGGCGGTTGGCTTACCACGGCAACAGCCGGGGTTCGTACCCTGGCGAGGACACCTGGGTTTTACTAATTCCCTAAAAATTAGTGGGAGCCGCGATAGCTCAGTGGTTAGTGAACTGGACTACTACGGACAAGGGGTAGGGTTCGATCCCAACCGACGGCTCCGGGTTCACCCAGCCTTAAATGGGTACCGGATTTTTTCTGGGAAAGTAAAGCAGCACGGGCGTAATACCGACCACATTACCCCAAAAATCATGTGCTGAAGGTCTGTAAAATATAGGGTCACTAACACCATATTTCCCTATACGCCACTTGGCGTGACGGGGGGTACTTTACTTTTTTTTTTTATACACACTCTCTCACAACCCCTCACCCTCACTCTCAATCAACCAATCTCTCTCTCACATACACACTCTCTCACAACCTCTCACCCTCACCCTCAATCAACCAATCTCTCTCTCACATACACACTCTCTCACAGCCTCTCACCCTCACTCTCAATCAACCGATCTCTCTCTCACATATACACTCTCTCACAACCTCTCACCCTCACCCTCAGTCTCAATCAACCAATCTCTCTCTCACATACACACTCTCTCACAACCTCTCACCCTCACTCTCAATCAACCAATCTCTCTACACTCTCTCTCACAGCCTCTCACCCTCACTCTCAATCAACCGATCTCTCTCTCACATATACACTCTCTCACAACCCCTCACCCTCACTCTCAATCAACCAATCTCTCTCTCACATACACACTCTCTCACAACCTCTCACCCTCACCCTCACTCTCAATCAACCAATCTCTCTCTCACATACACACTCTCTCACAACCTCTCACCCTCACTCTCAATCAACCAATCTCTCTACACACTCTCTCACAGCCTCTCACCCTCACTCTCAATCAACCAATCTCTCTCTCACATATACACTCTCTCACAACCCCTCACCCTCACTTTCAATCAACCAATCTCTCTCTCACATACACACTCTCTCACAACCTCTCACCCTCACTCTCAATCAACCAATCTCTCTCTCACATATACACTCTCCTACACCCTCTCTCTCAATCAACCAATCTCTCTCTCACATATACACTCTCTCACCCTCACTCTCAATCAACCAATCTCTCTCTCACATATACACTCTCTCACAACCTCTAACCCTCACTCTCAATCAACCAATCTCTCTCTCTCTCTCTCATATACACACTCTCTCACAACCTCTCACCCTCAATCAACCAATCTCTCTCTCACATACACACTCTCTCACAACCTCTCACCCTCACTCTCAATCAACCAATCTCTCTACACACTCTCTCACAGCCTCTCACCCTCACTCTCAATCAACCAATCTCTCTCTCACATACACACTCTCTCACAATCTCTCTCTCACATCCTCACTCTCAATCAACCAATCTCGCTCTCACATATACACTCTCTCACAACCTCTCACCCTCACTCTCAATCAACCGATCTCGCTCTCACATACACACTCTCTCACAACCTCTCATCCTCACTCTCAATCAACCAATCTCGCTCTCACATACACACTCTCTCACAACCTCTCACCCTCACTCTCAATCAACCAATCTCTCTCTCACATACACACTCTCTCACTGCACCCATTTCCAGTATCGCTTTATTAAGACATGGCAACACCCACAGACGAAACAAATAACCGAGCAGAAAAAAATGCGAAATAAATAAATAACTGAGCGTCTAATTTTACCTCAGTCCAAACGTTTCAGCTTTTTGTTGCGCTACAAATAGAGGCCTGGATATAATCCCGAGGTCACGTGTAGAATTTGTCAACGTCGAGTCCCATACTCAGTCAGTGCCTGGTGTTGTGAAGATAGCTTGTCACTTTGTGTTTTGATGTATCATAAACACGACACACGGAAATGAGCAATGAGGTCAAGATGGCTGCAGACTTTCACTTGAAAGTATGCAACAACATAACCTATAGTTCTACATTAATTTACTAGTCGCTGTTTTACCAGAGGTCGCTGTGGCCTCAAGCCCAGAGAATATTTTCAGAAAATTAAGGTTCCCTGGGTTCCCTCCCCTTGCCTTGCTAGGCTTATGCGGATTATGGTGTTAGTGACCAGATTTTTAAAGATGGGTCGATGGAATTTTAGAAGCACTAGGAAACATAACAGCAGCAGAGGCGAACAGAAGAGCAAAAGACCGCAAATTATATCTCCCCTCGACGCTGAAAGGCAGATGAGGGAGGAAAGAAGAAGAAGAAGTATACCAGATTTTTCTACGACCACGGCACATTTTTGGGTGATGTGGTCGGTATCACGCCAGGCCGCATTTAGTTCCGAGAAAAATCTCTGGTACTCATTTTTAGAGGCTGGGTGAACCCCGAAGCCTTGTCGGTAAAAGATCCGCCGTTTCTAGGAATCGAACCCGGGACTCTTCTGACCAGCAAGCGAACGCACTAACCACTCAGCCACCGATACTTCATAGAATAATATGGTATACTAATGGTATCACCTCTGATATATTCTTTCTGGTGTCAACGCAATGCATTGTGGTGACACAATGCATATTTTAGGTGATTTGCTCATTTGTATCATTCCATGAAGATAATATACACATTGAGGTATTAGCGGGTCATCATCATTGCACTCCGAACATGTCCATAGGTGCTCAGATCCCCTCCTCAGCAAGTCTTGTGATTAAATACAAATGCTTCTTCTATTATACATTCAAAGGGATTAGAAGAGGCATGTATATTTTTGTGGTTAAAAATAGAATATGACATCATCCTGACACTCTTGGATTTGCCAAACTATGATTTTTGTAATGAGCATCCGCTAATCAAATGGGGGAGCAGAAGCGCCTGAGACCTGCGGTCGCAATAGCAGGGTCGGTGCACCATCAGCTGACCAAGACCTAGCAGATCTACCTCCTCGCGGTCTCCCCTGGTAACAGTCTGCGTCAAACCAGACTGGCTAACAGAAGCTAGGATCGTCGTGATTCCTGTAGTGGTGGCTGTTACTGATATAGAGGACCCAGTATTGCAGTACCTCTGGGCTGGACTAGTAGTTTCCCAGCATAGCTTGAGACAGACGAAGTCCAACCTCTCCAGTAAGAGCCGGGAATGTCAAGAAAGCCATTACGACCCGCCACACCTTATGAGTCACAGGGCAACATGCTCGAATCAACTCGTGGCAATCCGTCAACAACTAATAAAATATCATTCATACATAAACATTTACTTTGTTTTGTATCTAGTGTCACAAATTGGAACCACTTCCATAAAATATCAGTTTTAAGAATGAGAGGAATGTACCAAGCTCAGAACTTCTTCATCCATAAATGCTGCACAATTTCCAAGATTGTAACTAAAAGGCTACTTTGAGATGAAAACAAACAGCTGTGAATCTTCTTCTTTCCTTCCTCATCTGCTTTTCAGCGTCAAGGGGAGATATAATTTGCGGTCTTTTGCTCTTCTGTTCGCCTCTGCTGCTGTTATGTTTCCCAGTGCTTCTAATATTCCATCGATCCATCTTTTTCGTGGTCGACCCTTGGGTCTGGTGTTCTCACAAAGTTGTTGAAGGCTCGTTGTGTTGTGTTTTGTTCTTTCTGCCTTGTCACGTGGCCAAACCATTTTATCTGTTGTTTCCTTATATATTCTATGGCGGGGGCTATTCCTAGCTTTTTTCTCAGTTCTTCATTTCTGATCTTATCTCTCAGACTGTTTCCTGTCATTCGTCTAACACATTTCATCTCTGTAGAGGTTATTTTTCTTATTGTTCTTGCATCTAGGGTCCAGGTCTGGCATTGGTAGCACAACGTTGGGATGAAGATTGTATTGTATAGTGCTCATTTTGCTTCCAGAGTTATTTCCTTGTTGGACAATAGTTGTGATAAATGTCCAATGATTTGACAAGCTTTGTTGCATCTTGATTCTATCTCTGCTGTTTGAGAATTATCGTTTGTCATTAAACTTTTTAGGTATTTGAATTCCTCTAGTTTTAGTTGTATGCCTTCTATAGTTATGTTGATGTTCTGTTTATTTTTGGCGACATTGATGACTTCTGTTTTGTTGATGTTGATTTTCATGTTGTATTTTGTGCCTGAGCTGTTGAGTTTGTTTAAGTGTTCCTGTAGGTCTTCTATTGTTTCATGTATTAGTGCCTGATCGTCTGCAAATAAAAGCTCGTTGATCTCCACTGTCTCTGATGGGTTGGCTAGCTTGCATATATGGTCCATGTATGTAATAAACAGTAGAGGGGATAGTACGCACCCCTGTCTTACACCTGATCTAACTTCGAAGTGGTCTGTGTAGCCTACTGCTGTTCTGACCCTGCAGCTACTGTTGATGTAGAGACTTTTAATAAGGTTGATTAGATGTTGGCTTACTCCGTATGTTGTTAGTATCTCCCACAGCTGTTCTCTGTTTACTCTGTCGAATGCTTCTTCCTGGTGAATGAAGGCTATGTATAAGTTTTGATTGTGATAACAGCTGTGAATGCATCCAGCATTAGCACAAACAATTTGTTTCACAGGTTATTGATCAGACATCCCCTCAAGAAAAGACTTGAGAAATCTCCAATTCTAAGAAATTATTTTAAAATCTGTCTTGAATACTTCATGGCAACTGCACTGGACAAGTGACCTTCATTAACTGCAGTCTTACAAGGGCGACCCCTGACCACTGCCACACACTGGCCTTGCAGCTCCTCATTGAGCAAAGGGCTACAACCACACTCTGCCAAAGAACCCTGTTCTGTGCTATCTTCTCACAGAGTCCACATCCATCCTGCAATCCTTGCTTCTGTCTTTATGGTTCTTCTCCAGGCCTGCCTGGGCTTTTCATTTTCCTAGTTCCCTGTGGGTTCCAGTTCAGTGACTGTCTTGCATTTTTGTTGGATGGTCAATGTGTGGCCAATCCATCCCCATATCTTTAATCTAGATCCCCATTCCTATTAGTATCTGGTTAGTTCATTTCCAAAGGTTTTAATTTGTAATTGTATTTGTCCATTGAATATTAAGAAGCTGTTGAAGGCATCTGTTTTCAACAGATTTGAGTCTATTGCTGTCTGTCTTTGATTCTCCACACACCCCAAGAACTGTGATAATTGCTGTAAAGATATATTGTTAAAGAAATTTTCATTAAAAAAAAAAAAAAGCTGAAACATACATGCACAATCAAATTTTCAGGCTGTTAATAAACAGGAATTTACAGTAATTTGAAAAAGATGATTTATTGTACATGCTATTAATTTGGCAACACTGTCAGCCTGTATCTGGCTACTGTAATGTTACATTTGTTTGTACATCTTCAGTGTAGCAACAGTTTAAGAAAACTAGCAGCATATTAACAAGATGTTTATAACTAATACTTCAAATAACTAATATAACAAGCAGAAAACAGTGGTAATTAATACAGGAAACATTCACATATATTGCAAAGAGAATTATATTTTTGGATGTGGAAAAACAATGTAGTAAATTTATCAGCACATATGAAGCTTTACAGTAATTAATAATAAGCATCATTTAAATATCAGCAAAAAAACATACATCATCAGGATAAAACAATTTCGTAAACATAATTTTAAAAATTCATATGAACAATTAGTAGCATCATACAAATAAAATCAGAAAGAACATAAGCGAAATTAAACATTAAACAAATATTAGAATAAAGCATTGGAGCATTAAAATATAACACAAAGTGAATAAAACAAAGTACAAACATGAGAATAGAATATTACACAAATAATAGAACATTATATACACATGAGAGTAAAACAATCAAAACATTAAACATTGTACAAATAGCATAAAACATCATACAAGTATTACTTACAATTACAAAAAAAAAACAACAACAAAAAATCATAAACAGAATTAAATTTACAACGGGAATAAAACTTGTCAATATGAGATTAAACATGAATATTATCAGACAGTGTTATCTCACTCACGGGTTTGGGGGGGGGGGGGGGGGGGGGGGGAAAGAGGAGAAACATAAATCATTCACGATGCTGGTGACCACACAGTTAACGGAGGTACTAAGAAAATCCTTCCAGTGTCATTTGATGCCACAATGTAGCTTAACAAAGTCCATATTCTTGGCCATCTTTTTTACATAATCGGTACAAAAGAAGAAAACAGAGTGGTAATCATAGCATTTGAAACGTGGATTTTTTTTTTTTTATGGGAAGAATTGGAATGAATGAAAAAAAGGACAAACAACAAAGTTTTGAATCAACTAAAATGGGGGAAAAAATAAAATAAAAGAAAACTGCTTAACACAATTTGAACAAGACAACTGAGATTTTTGAGACACGAGAAGAGACACAATAATACCCTAGTAAAGGTTATCTTGGAGGGAAGATTACAAGGCAGACCAAGACTAAAGTGGACTGTTAACATAGAAAGGTGGACAGGTAAACCTATGGCAACGTGCACCATCAAGACAAGAGACAGAGTAAAATGGCGCTCCATGGTAGCCAAACTTCGATGTGCAGATGGCACTCAATGAGTGATGATGCCTGCTCTAGATGTTGCTGTTCTTCTCACTTTCTCTCGAGGTTGACCTATATTTTCTATTTCCTATTCCCATTTGAGTGTTCTCTTTAAGCTATGATTCTCCAGTAACTTTATCTCATCCTATGACAGACATATGCCCTCCCTTTCCTTCCTAATTACATGTATATGCAATAATTTGCTGCTGATTCTATCTATCTATTGACCTTTCGAGCCGTAGCCGGTCCATAGGGCGTAGACCAAGATACACCTTCTCCTAACTGAATTTTTGTTCTAGCAGTTTTCTTTTAAAGATATTTGATCAAATCTCGCCATTTGTCTCACAAGCAGCTCTATCTCATTGAGGGAGCCGAATCCTGCTGCTCTTGCCTCGCTCATCAATGTTCTTCTCAGTGTCCTCAGTGGGTCTTCCTCTTTTTCTCTTACCTGTTGTTTCCCATATGAGGGCTTGCTTTGCTATTCGGTTATTATCTCTTCCCATCACATGTCCAACATATGACCATCGTCTTTTCTTTATTACTGAAGATATCAGTGGTTGATTGGCGATTTCTCTAATTTCTTTGTTTGTTTTTAATTCATTCCACGTACCAAGTATTTTCCTTAGACATTTATTTACAAATGCGTTCAACTTTGTTTCTATATCTCTTGTTGTTTTCCAGCTTTCACACGCATACGTAAGGGTTGATAGTACATTTGATTTGAATAGCCTAAGTTTTGTGTTTGTGCTGATGAGTTTTGATTTCCACAACTTTTCAAGGCTTCTGAAAGACATTGCTGCTTTAGCTATTCTGATTCTAATTTCTTTACTTGTATCCCCTTCTCGATCAATGTGATCAATGCTGTTGATTGCATGAGCACATTTCTGTTCTAGTCATGAATTCATACCATTGTGTTTATATTATTTTCCTTGGACACTAATTTTGAAATACATCTTGGTTATTTTCTATTTCTTGAACTGATTTCCAACTTTTACAATCGGGCGCAATCCTGTAGAACATGTTTTGTTGTCATGTTATCCAGGGTACAGTGGCATTGGCTCGTAGTTCCTATTTTGAGTTTGGTGAACATGGGCTTCTCATTCTGTTGTTCCCAGTGTGTAGGCGAAGTATGATGACTTGATCCCTCCTTGATAGTTGGAGGTATCCATCCCTCTCGTTATACTCTGGGCATTCTTGTTTCCATTTTACTTGGTACTGGCCTTTGATGGTGGATTTAACTTCATTGTAGCTGACCAGATGCTTCTCTTGTGGTAATCTCCTTAGCTAGTTTGTCTGAGCATTCGTTTCCATGTATATTACAGTGTGATGGTATCCACTGGATGACCACTCTCTGGAAGGTATTGCACGATTGGTCTAGGGTTGTGGTGATTACATGTTTTCTTCATTCCCTACACCTGGGATCTTCACTTCATCAACCTTCTCCATGTATCTTTCTTCTGTAACTTAGGGACTCTGTGAAGTCAAAGCCTGTTCATTCTTTGATCTCGTCTTCCCATCTATTTCTCGGTCTACCTGTATCACAGTTCCTTGCATAATGGTCTTTGCTAGGCCGGATAATCGAGATACATGGCCGAGCCATTTTAGTTTGCGTTTCTTCAGAACAGCCAAATCATCATGAACTTTTGATTGCTTATTATATCCTTGTGCAAACTTTCTCATCTGTGATACAATCTATGTAAGAGATGCCCACAATCTTACAATAACATTTGTGATACAATCCATGTAAGAGATGCCCACAATCTTACAATAACATTTGTGATACAATCCATGTAAGAGATGCCCACAATCTTACAATAACATTTGTGATACAATCTATGTAAGAGATGCCCACAATCTTACAATAACATCTGTGATACAATCTATGTAAGAGATGCCCACAATCTTACAATAACATTTGTGATACAATCTATGTAAGAGATGCCCACAATCTTACAATAACATTTGTGATACAATCTATGTAAGAGATGCCCACAATCTTACAATAACATTTGTGATACAATCTATGTAAGAGATGCCCACAATCTTACAATAACATTTGTGATACAATCTATGTAACAGATGCCCACAATCTTACAATAACACTTGTGATACAATCTATGTAAGAGATGCCCACAATCTTACAGTAATATTTTAATTCCACAGCTTGTATTTTCTTAAGTACCTCTGCTATAAGGGTCCATGGATAACACATCACTCACATTGACAATTTAAAAAAAAAAAAAAAGTGGCAATGAAATCATGGGTCAACAGCATGAGTTCCAAAAACACAACCTAGCTTAATTAGTCACCATTGAAACCAATCTAATCAAGGACAGTGACAACGTGACCATCCTCAGCAGTACAAATAGAGAAAGAAACAAAACAAGACTAAAACACTTGATCCAACAATACAGCATTCATCATGGTCAGATAGTTCAAATAGTCAACATGATCTTACTTCACTAATTTCCTATTCACTAAATTGGACAAACAACAAAACAAGCCAAACACATCATTCCTAACATAATACTCATCTGAAAGTTCAAATAATTGCACAACAAAGAAGACAAAATGTGAACCAATGTTAGTGGTTCCTGGCCACAGCATACCCACAAAAGAGGATTGGGGTCTGCTGCTAAATTTAATTTAATAAAAAAAAAAAAATTAATAATGGACCAGAAAAAAATGTACATGGACAGAGGAACTAAAATCAAAATAAACAAAGGAGAGAAATCTTCAATTTTCATTTATATCTACTTTTTCTTCAGCTTTCAATTCTTATGATCATGGGAACTTGACTCTTTGTCCTGCTTCATGATGGAGGGGTAGAAACAACTTGGCTCTTTGTCCCACTTCATGCTGGAGGGGTAGAAACAACTTGGCTCACATTTGTATTTTAATTCAGCACATTTGTGTTCGCAATATCTCAGTAAGTTTGTACAGAATTACCGTCCTCTGAAATGGGACGTATAAAGACAATAACCTTGTCTCAAATCTTGACAACTGTTGCTCCTCATATTACACATCCAGTTACAGAAATTTAACAGAAAAATCAAACAAAAATAAAGACTCCGAAATTAATAAAATATACTAGAACAAAAATAAAACGTATTTATGTCTGTTTCTTTCATTTATAAATAGGTCTTTCATCAATTGATGATGGGCCCGTTTTCTTGATGAGGGAAAGACGACAGTCAGAAGGAGACAGTCAGAAGAAAGAATCTTATGTATGAGGTGGTAGTGTCACAATTTGGGGTAATGTGGTCAGCATTATGTCAACGCTGTCTTTCTTTCCCAGTTATGACTTGATACCCGGTTACTGTTTTTCCCAGAAAAATTGTATACCTGGTTGCTGTCTTTCTTTCCTAAAAATGTTTGATACCTGGTTGTTGTCTTTCTTTCTCAGAGGAGTTTGATACCTGGTTATTGTCTTTCGTTCCCAGAAAAGTTTGATGCCTGGTTGTCTTTCTTTCCCAGAAAAGTTTTATAATTGGTTATTGTCTTTCTTTCCCAAAAAAGTTTGATACCTGGTTACTGTCTTGCCAAGAAACATTTATTTTACCAGTTAAGACTGGTCAAAACTAGAAGCCATCAAGCAGAATTGAACTCAACCGGTTGTTATCCTGCCGGTTCATTAACCACTGCTCTATCATGATTCACAAAAAGGTGCAAAGTTACACAGAAATTTAACAGGAAATCACTGGATACGAAATGAAAACAAAAGCAAGTAGACTGCAGTAAAATAGGAAATCAAAGTAATAAAAATGAAACTTTATTAAAGATCAGTTCTAGATTAGAAGGACAGAACAACAAACAAAACAATGATAAAGTCAATAAATCAAAGTCTGAGACAAAATAGGTAAAGGCTATGGTAAAGTACCAGACTTGAATCTGCATCGTAGCATCCAATTTTTCATCCATATGTGCTCAGCCGCCTATCCAGAAGTGTTCAGTGACTTCTGGATAGTGTCACTTCAAGCATAGAAACTCACGAAGCGAGGTGGAATTTCTCACCTTCCCAGAATACTACCCTGGTACTCATTTACCGTGGTAATACTACCCTGGTACTCATTTATGCCAGTGGCTGGGTCGACCGCAGGGGTATTTTTTTCCAGCCATGAGTACAAACTAACACTTCTTCCAGCGGGAATCGAACACGGGCTGTCCGAACGTCAGTAGCCCTGTCGGGTGTTTTCACTACCAGGTTACTGAGGCCCGCTCTGAGAGAATGTAAAGCAGAAACAAAAATAACTGCCTGTATTATGGAGTTTGATACAGTAATTGAGCACTGGGTGGTCTAGAGGTAAGATGTTGGCCACTGGACAGAAAGGTTCTTGGTTCGAATACCACCACAAGTGTTAGAAGTTTTCGAAATCGAAACATAGTTTCTTAGTGGCTCTATCAAATCCATCATCAAAAGCCAGTATCATGAAAAATGGAAACAAGATTACCCAAAGAATAACAAAAGGGACAGATATCTCCGATTATCAAGGAAGGATCAAGTCATCATACTTCGCCTACGCACTGGCCACATAAGAATTAGAAACCACATGTTCACTAAACTCAAAATAGGAACCAATGTCACTGCACCCTGGATAACATGGCAACAAAACACATTCTACAGGATTGCCCCCAGTACACAGGCCATCAACACCCAATGCAGAAGTAAAAAATATGAAAGGTCACCTTTGTCTACATCCCAGGACATGTGGGAGTACGGGGAAATGAAAGAGCAGACAGGTTGGCTAGCTGTGCTATTGTTGAGGAAGGTCAACCAATGGATCGGGCGGACATCATCAATGCCCTCTGAGATGTGGGAAGAGCACAGGACTTTGACAACCAAAGTGTGACTCCACATCACTCCTTCGGATGAAAGAGATGGGAGTTAAGATGGTCACAGCCAGAAACGAGAAACTTAGTGGACGTATAAGAAGACTTATCAACCAACACAGAACTGGAGTCATCAGTCACAGGACACTGCTGGACTTGCTGAGGAGGGGATCTGAGCACCTATGGACATGTTCGGAGTGCAATGATGGTGACTAGCAAATAACTCAATAACACAGGCCTGAAGAGGACAATGTGGTCCACACCCACCTCCCTGGAATATAAACCCAACGGGGCAACTGAATTACTGAAACAGGCAGCTGCCTTCATAATAGGGTTCAGAAACTTAGTCTGAATGTGCCATGATTGCAGAAGTGGCTCTATCTTTCTCTGATCTCTAGGAGCGGGATCTGATGTCTAGGAGTGGGGTCTGATGTCTAGGAGTGGGGTCTGATGTCTAGGCCTCTAGGAGTGGGGTCTGATGTCTAGGTCTCTAGGAGTGGGATCTGATGTCTAGCCCACTCTCGGATAACAGTGAAAAATGGGAGGTTCCATGTCTATTTGTTGCATGTTAAATAACCCTTGGCAGTTAAAAGTAAAAAATAAAAACCACAAAAATGGTAGCCACCCGGGCAAAAGCTTAAGCAAATCTACTCACACTGAAGACAGATGGTGCGGGGCTAAAGGTGGGGCAGATAATATGATTTTACAGTAAACTAAAGACATATCGCATGCACACCTACTCAATGAGTAGAACGCTAAAACATAAAGAAAATACAATAATGAGATTGTCCTGTACCAACATGACAGAGATTACTGAACACTGTTACCTCTGAAGTCGGAGAATATCTGCCAGTATGGCGAGGGACACCTGGGCACATGGCTGTCAGTGTGAAAAAAATAGGAAAAGTGATATTCACAGAAAATTCAGTCCCTAAGGACTTTGCTAAAGATACTTGCTGGCAAAGAGAAACAATGGATAGTGTTCTAGTAAAACAGTGAGGATCAAAAATGAAAGAACTAGGACAAACAAAAATATCCCCCCCTCCCCCATGAAATTTACAAACTTTTACAGACCACAACTCACACATTTTATCTGTTAATTTTTTTGGTACTCACTGCACCTGAAAGTTGAGTCTGTAGGAATAAGTTTATTCCAAAATATAGAACTGACTATAATCTTGTCAACAGATTCTACAGGTTACACTAAGCAAGAAATCAAAGCTTGTCCTGTATGTAAGGTCCTAAAAAACCGTGGCCACATCAGCAAAAGAGCACATAAAAAAAGACATTGCATGCAGATGTCCAATATGGTACAAGAGCATAGCTGTGGAGTCAGTGTGTTTTTGTCTCTGTATACTGTATGAAAAAGGCATCGAATGGATACAAGGAGACCATTTGGAGGACCTCGACTTTGCTGATGGCATAGTTCTCATCAGCAGTCAGATAAAAACAATGCAGGAAAATACAAATGAACTATCATCAATAGCCAGCAAAATTGGGCTTGAGGTCAATCATGAAAAAACTAAAGTCATGAAAAGCTTAATTCCAACAGATGACAAAATATACATGGAAAACAAACCAGTGGAAGAGATTGGTCAATTCAAATTAAATGTACTATCAACCCTTACGTATGCGTTTGGGGGCCTCGGTAGCCTAGTTGGGAAAACCACCCTACTGGACTACCGACGTTCGGACAACCCGTGTTCGATTCCCGCTGGAAGCAGTGTGAATTGTACTCGTGGTTGGAAAAAAAAAAAAATACCCCCACGGTCGACCCAGCCGTTGGCAGAAATGGGTACCAGGGTATTATCCTGGGAAGGTGAGGAATGTCGCTTCGCATCTGAGTTTCGATGCTTGAGGCGACACTATACAGAAATCTCCGAACATTTCTGGATAGGCGGCCGAGCACATATGGGTGTAAACTCGCGTGCTAAGACGCCGGTTCAAGTCTCGTACTTTACCTTTACCTTTACGTATGCGTGTGAAAGCTGGTAAACAACAAGAGACATAGAAACAAAGTTGAACGCATTCAAAAATAAATGTCTAAGGAAAATACTTGGTATAGCATGGAACGAATTCAAAACAAACGAGGAAATTAGAGAAATCGCTAATCAACCACTAATATCTTCAGTAATAAAGAAAAGACGATGGTCATATGTTGGACATTTGATGGGAAGAGATAATAACCGAATAGCAAAGCAAGCCCTCATGTGGGAAACAACAGGTAAGAGGAAAAGAGGAAGACCCAGAGCGACACTGAGAAGAACATTGATGAGAGAGGCAAGAGCAGCAGGAATCGGCTCCCTCAATGAGATAGAGCTGCTTGCACAGAACAGAGACAAATGGCAAGATTTTATAAAATAATCTTCATAAGAATTGAAAACTGTTAGAACAAAAATTTAGATAAGAGAGGGAGTATCTTGGTCTACACCCTATGGGCCGGCTATGGCTCGAAAGGTCAATAGATAGATACTGTATGAGAAAGCCCAAAAGAAACTATGCGTAGAATCATCCTCAAAAAGAGTGCACCCATGGGTCTCAGAAACAACCAAGAACTAAAACAGGTTACGGCTGACCGTTGAACATGGACAACTATGACTTCTGCCCTATGACCGTTGAACATGGACAACTATGACTTCTGCCCTATGCAGTGTATTTGGCCCAAAAGGATAAACAATCATCAAAATACTGTTGACCAAATAACGAGATCTTAAATCCTGGCACACAAATTAGACAAGACAAAAACTGGAGGTAATAATAAATTAACACATGTTTATTACTCGAGGAAGTTGAGACGAGAGACAAACATAAGCGTAGAGGAACACAGGTATTTTAAAAATAATCTGAAAGACCCATAAACAATAACCAAAAAACAGCAATTAATAGACATCCTGAATGAGGGCCAAACAGTAGCCATTGGCACAGTGACTTACTGTTAGTGTTTGTAGATAATTCTGGGTGCTGTTAAAAAACATGTGCTCCTGTTTCATTTATGCTAGGCAGGTATTTGTTTGCTTATGCCAGCTTGATAACACTAGTGAAGTACTGACGGACTGAATTTTGTATGAATATCACTATTTACTATTTTTTTGTTTACACCAGCAGCCATGTTCTCAGGTGTCCCTCCCCATACTGGCAGATATTCTCCAACTTCAGAAGTACTCTAATATTTTTATTGTCAAGATTTTCTCCTGTCAATTTTGCCCTAGGCAGTGGCCATTTTTTGGCATACTTTTTGTGGTTTCCAACTGCCAGGAGTTCTTTAACTCACACAGAATGCACATGGGACGCCTGTCCTTTTTGCTGTTACCTCAGAGGGCTAGATGTGGGATCTCACTACCCTGAGGCTGGGGTACCAAAAACTTGCAAAAACTCCGGGACCAAAAACTTGCTAATAGTTTATTTATAACTGTAACCCACCGCAGACAAAGGAGTTCACTTCAAGTGGTAAGGAATTCACCACGAAGAAACCATAGATTCAATTTTTGGCAAATTATTACTACCTGTGATAGGAATCAAACCTGGGACCTTCTTGCTAAAGGTCAACATGTTACCTCTAGACCACCCAAGCCTATAGTAAGCAGATAAACCCTGCCATAGGATGAAGAAGCCAATAACAAGACAAGGGTTTGACGACAAATATATTGAAGAATCTGGACGACAAATATATTGAAGAATCTGGACGACAAATATATTGAAGAACCTGGACGACAAATATATTGAAGAATCTGGATGACAAATATATTGAAGAATCTGGACGACAAATATATTGAAGAATCTGGACGACAAATATATTGAAGAATCTGGACGACAAATATATTGAAGAATCTGACAGCATTTGCACCTGGGAAAGAAGATGGAGAAACTGAAACCAAATATCAGAAGTCCCAACAAAATAGTCGCACACAAACTGTCAACGTCACAAAAACATCCAAATATAAAAATGGCAACAAAACAGCAATAAACGACAAATATTTTCATACCACACGTCTGTTATCAATGTCAAACATGGTCATTATCTAAGGCACAAGAAAAATCACAACATGTGAAATGAGATAATTGAAAAAAAAACCCATAAAAATGAAGATGAAAAAAATTGGATGGAGCCACTGCCAGCACCAAACACAGAAAATAAGATAGCATAACGATTTTACGAGACTAATATAGCTTAAAACTAGTTACATTATGCATCTACACCATGTGGTAACGGTAACTGTTTTTAAAATTTGAGAATGATCACTAGACAATATCAGAAAAATCTTGCAGAAGAGCCAATAACTGGCAGAACACATCCCATAATATTTAGTGGCACTTATGGATAGGAGTAAGTAAAGAAATACAAATCATGAAATATAGGCTCACCTTCAAGTAACAGCCTAAGAACTAGATGTGTTTAAAATCATCATATCGGTTGACGTAGGTGACCACTACTCTTGGTCCTTCATGCAGGTCGGTGTATTTTTTTAATTGTTTTTTTAATTTTCAGTCTGTGATCTTTTATTATGTCATATGGATGAGCTGTTTAATATTTTTTCTCTGTTCTTTCCATTCTGCTTGTTGTTTAGTATTCTCAATGCAATCTTTTCACATCACATGCTAAAATAATGTAGATTATCTCTTCCTTATGATATTTCTGGTTTCTCCAGCTTGTTTAAGACATTCTTCATTTGTAATTTTTGCTATCCATGGAATTTGTAGCATTCTTCTGATAAACCACATCTCAGCTGCCTCTAAAGTTCTTTGAGTTGTCTTATTTATCATCCATGACTCACTTCCATATAGTAGAACAGGTTTGATGTAGCACTTTAGGACACGTTTTCTAACATTAATTGACAATGATTTGTTACTAGGATGTTTTTGATGGAATTCTGTCTTTGCTTGTCCTATTCTGCTTCTAATTTCTGCAGTGCATTTGATGTTATTATTGATCCCAGGTATTTAAATCTACTGGCTTGTTTCAGAATTGTTCCATTTAGATTTACTCTACTTTCTTGTGTGTTTGTTTTCTTTGATATTATCATAGTTTCTGATGTTTTAAATGTCAACAATAATAAATAAAAAGACATTTATATGAGGAAAACTCCAGGACCAACAACTTGCTCATAGTTTATTTATAACTGTAACCCACCGCAGACAAAGGAGTTCACTTCGAGTGGTAATGAGTTCACTTCAAGTGGTAAGGAATTCACTTCAAGCGGTAAGGAGTTCACTTCAAGCGGTAAGGAGTTCACTTCAAGTGGTAATGAATTCACTTCACTTGGTAAGGAGTTCCCTTCACGTGGTAATGAGTTCACTTCAAGTGGTAAGGAGTTCACTTCGAGTGGTAAGGAGTTCACTTCAAGTGGTAATGAGTTCACTTCAAGTGGTAAGGAATTCACTTCAAGCAGTAAGGAGTTCACTTCAAGCGGTAAGGAGTTCACTTCAAGCGGTAAGGAGTTCACTTCAAGCGGTAAGGAGTTCACTTCAAGTGGTAATGAATTCACTTCACTTGGTAAGGAGTTCCCTTCAAGTGGTAATGAGTTCACTTCAAGTGGTAAGGAGTTCACTTCAAGTGGTTGTGCTGAAGTCAGATGTGTTGGGCTGAAAGGCGCAAATATCACAGTTTTACTGTAAACTACAACACGATGCAGACATGCCCAGTTAACATCCTTTTAAGGCTGGATGACGAAGAAGTGTTATCCTTTAGTCATCTGGTGAACACAAATGAACTTCAAATGGTAAGGAATGCACTTTATGAAGACAGTGAACAAAAATAATGATGGCAGAAATTGATAAAATGTATTGTGTCAACATAAAATGATGTGAAAGAAAAACAGAAAATGTCATTTCTATTTTGTTTTATCTGGGATTCACTGTATGACAAGGAGGTAAGGCCCCTGATAGCAGCAGAGCTTGAACCCGGCAGTGACTCATAGCTGATGGCTTGCCCCAGGATCTGTGAACCAGAACTATCCTGACCTTACTCCACCTCTTCGTGGTGCTCTAGTAACAGACTAAGCTGTCTAGCCTAGTGAATCGAGTAGGGATCAAAGAGGGAAGGCAATCCAGTACTAAAATATACTATACTGAAGTGTAGAGCCAAAAGGTGCATATAAACCACAGCACAATGCATCCACACCCGCTTCTTCTTTTCAGCTCCCTGTGGAGCACAGATCTTCAACACTTTCCAAACCATCCTGTTTCTTGCCATTCTCTTAAGATTGTTCCATGTCTTCCCCATCATCTTCATCTCTGCTTTCACCTGTCTTCTCCAAGTATATTTTGGTCTTACTCTTTGTTTTCTCCCCTGGGGATTCCACAAAAGGGCTTGTCATGTAATACTCTCAGTTGCATCTACACTCACTTAACTAACATCCTTTTAAGGGTGGGCGACAGAGGATTTAACATCCTTTTAAGAGTGGATGACAAGGAGGACTTAACATCCTTTTAAAGGCGGATGAGGATGAGGATGAGGAAATAACATCCTTTTAAGGGTAGACAATGAAGAGGAATTAACACCCTTTTAAGGGTGGACGATGAAGAGGAATTAGCATGCTTTTAATGGTAAATGACGAAGAGGAATTAACACCCTTTTAAGAATGGATGACGAAGAGGAATTAACATCCTTTTAATGGTGGACAACGAAGAGGAATTAACATCCTATTACAGTTGGTCGACAAAGAGGAATTAACATCCTTTTAAGGGCGGATGATGAAGAGGAATTAACATCCTATTAAGGTTGGACGACAAAGAGAAATTAGCATCCTCTTAAGGGCGAATGATGAAGAGGACTTTCCATTCCTTTAGTGGTCATCGGGTGAAGGCCAGAAAGAGAACTGCTTGTAAACATTTCACGTTTAACTTCTGAAAAAAATGGACATTGTTTACCTCACAGTGTGAAGTGTTGATGTTGGCAAGTTTCTCAAACTCTCTAGAATGATGGCTTTCTTGTGTTGGTTCTGTCTTAAAATGACCTTCCATTATGAATGGTCTTCCTAGGGCATTCATTGTTCATTGTCTTCTGGCATCAGTGTTTCTCATTAGAAACAAATTTATTTCCACTTTGGACACAAGCACCTTAGTACTGACTGCTCTGCTAATCCATAGTGACAAGTTTACTTCAATCTTGGACACAAGCACCTTAGTACTGACTGCTCTGCTAATCCATAGTGACAAGTTTACTTCAATCTTGGACACAAGCACCTTAGTACTGACTGCTCTGCTAATCCATAGTGACAAATTTACTTCAATCTTGGACACAAGCACCTTAGTACTGACTGCTCTGCTAATCCATAGTGACAAGTTTACTTCAATCTTGGACACAAGCACCTTAGTACTGACTGCTCTGCTAATCCATAGTGACAAATTTACTTCAATCTTGGACAAAATCACCTTAGTACTGACTGCTCTGCTAATCCATAGTGACAAGTTTACTTCAATCTTGGACACAAGCACTTTAGTACTGACTGCTCTGCTAATCCATAGTGACAAATTTACTTCAATCTTGGACACAATCACTTTAGTACTGACTGCTCTGCTAATCCATAGTGACAAATTTACTTCAATCTTGGACACAATCACTTTAGTACTGACTGCTCTGCTAATCCATTGTGACAAATTTACTTCAATCTTGGACACAATCACTTTAGTACTGACTGCTCTACTAATCCATTGTGACAAATTTACTTCAATCTTGGACACAATCACTTTAGTACTGACTGCTCTGCTAATCCATTGTGACAAATTTACTTCAATCTTGGACACAATCACCTTAGTACTGACTGCTCTACTAATCCATTGTGACAAATTTACTTCAATCTTGGACGCAATCACTTTAGTACTGACTGCTCTGCTACTATTTGTCAGTGACAGTTTTATTTCCACCTTGGACATAAACATCTCAATACTGGCTGCTCTGCTTGTTTTTCCAAAGAATTTGACTGTTGGTGCCTACCGTACCCTCAGATTGTGTATCTCTTCTTAACATCTGCAGGATCATCCTTGAGTAACTCTTCTTTCATCTAATATTTAAAAACATACCTTCAAATATATGTACAACAGGTGATTGTGGCATTTCCACACAGATTTAAGTTAATGTGCTCCTTTTAAAATTAGCAACAGAACTGAAATTATAATAACAACTTTCCCATGAAGCATGATAAGATCTGGTCAACTCATCATCATGCAATTACATACAACTTCTATTTTATAGCTTTTAGTAAGGCAAATATGCAATTACAAATATGCCAAATAAATTAAAAATACAATTTACTAATTAATAATAAAATATTAAAACATGCAAACTAATAGAAATTATTACATTTGTGTAAAATCAAGCACAACTTGTGACAAATACTGATGTGAATGTTCACAGTGTGTAATACTTTACATATAAGCCATTTCGACAACGTCTCTACCAATGTTGGTTTGTTAAAGAAGCTGTTTTACTGTCAGCTGCAGAATGGTAGATGATGTAATGAATGGTTTGGTGTTGCAAAGAGACTACTTATGTGCATATACACTGATCTGGATGAGAACATGGGTAGAAGACGATCATCTATTTGGTCATTTAATTAGAAAGTCTGAGCTGGAATAATTGAGAGACTACAAGATAGAAGGAAACAGCAATTTCTAAGAGTTAAACAGAATGGATAGATGGAAAAAAAGACTTGCAAGGACTAAAACATTTATATCTGAACAGCATCCAGAAACAGCACCACATCTAAAAGGGAAATGACCAAAAGAAAAAGGCATACAACTTCTACAGACATCATATTAGCACATTCCTTCTTTATTCTGCCATGCTTCAAGGCAACATCACATGGATAAAAGAAAGCAAGAAAATGGTTTGGTGAGAAGTTAACTAAAGTAACTGAAAAACAACAGTAGAGACAAAAGTTGTGGAGAGACATGGTCACCTATAGACCTATGTAAGCAGACATGATACAAGTAAAAAAAGTGAAAGTTTCCACCCTCTTGCCTTGACAGAAACATGGGGAATATCGTGCTAACAACCATATTTTCTCATAACCACTGCACATTTTTGGGTGATGTGGTCGGTATCACACCAGGCCATCTTTACTACTAAGAAAAATATCTGGTACCCATTTTAGAGGCTGGGCGAACTTGTCTGTCCCGAGAACAAAATCTGCTACATATGGGAATCAAACCCAGACCCTCCTGATCAGGAAGCTCTCACACTAACCACTCAGACACCAAGGCAGGCATGGTACTTGATAAATGGATGAGAAAATGTTGATGTTTGTGAGCTTCCTGTGTGTTACCGGGGCCTCATTATGAGGATAGTAAAGAATAGTGACACTGTGACCTTCCAGGCATGTCGTAAGAGGCAACTAAGGAGGTTGATCGATGGTTTGACAAGCTGTCATTGTAAAAAAGTATTGTTATGGAAACAGTCATAGATTTTAGAAGCAGTGATCTCTGCAATATGTGCCACTTTGGCACGCAAGGTTTCTGTTTTTGAGATTGTGGTTCTGCCCTATGTGCTGTCTTCGGCTCGAAAGGACAATAGATAGAGATAGAAGATGTGAGCAAAATATACAAGGGACACTAGTCAGCAGATGCTCCGTTGTCCTTGGCAGGTCAGCAATCGCTACATTCATTCCTTCACTGTGACTGGCACTTCCAGGTATATACTAGCTCCATCAACCACAAGTGACCTCCCTTTAACAGAGACTGATGATAAAATAGTACTCACTGAATTAACCTCACTATAGTGAACATTTTTTAGATTGAACTGATCTTATCAGTCATGATTGAGCCAACTCTAACAGATTTATGATACCATTGTGGTCTTTATTAACACAAACATCCATCATTCTACATTATAAGGGTTTCCCTTAATTTGTAAGGGTTTTTATAAAAAATGGGTTTGTCAGTTTTAGAAGACTAATTGTGAGTGACTTTTCCTGCATTTTTGTTATATTAAAATAAACCTCCAAATAACATTTTGTTAAAATAAATGTACGCAGAAGTGCACAAATCTGCGCTAGAAACTTCAATTGTAACAAAGCTACATTTTAAACACACTTTAAAAATCAGTGCCAACTGGCCAGAACGCAACATGAACACAGATAACCAATAAAAATGTAGTTGCGACTACAATTTGTTCATGGCAGCTGTGGTCTGGTATAACTAAAAGACATAGTCAGAGGTTAAACAGAATGTGTCTTGCCAAGAAGAAAACGAAAAAAACAAAACTCAAGATCAACCGACCATGATGTTGGATCAGGGCGACAAGATGGTGAAGAGGACACGTACAGTTTTCCCATTTCTAAGACTTTTTTGGGGTTTGGTCTACAGATTTGGCTTAGAAAAGGATGGAAGATATGCATCCGTGTTGTTAATTCTGTAAACAACTTTGAGACAAATGTATCTCAGCAGTTAATTTTGAACCCACTCTAACACACACAGAATTAATGAATAACAGCAACTGTAAGACATGGAGAAATAAACATTAAATTGTAAGTAGTAGCTTTACTCAACATGAAACTACAAAATTATAAATATTTCAGCAGCAGGCCTTTTTCAGACAAGACAAAAAAAGAGTTTTTGCTTTTGCCTCTCTCAGCAATGTTCTTCTCAGTGTCTCTCTGGATAAACTTCTACTTAACTTGAATCAAAATCTTGTGAGGAGATCATGCTGAGGTCCAAAGAGGAAGTGTGAGCCCTAGAATGGCCACGCAATAGACTACTCCTAATCATGTGATTGTACAGACAGGGCAGAGATTTGGAACAGCAGAATGGGGTAAGATGTAAATTAAAAAAATAGGAAAGGAGAACTTGTAGTAGTAAAAGATTAGGGAGAATGGGTACATTGGAGGGGTGGGGGAAGAAAGAGGATAGGGATGCGAAGTAGAGGAAAAATAACTTGTTGTGATAAAAAAGAATGAAAGGAAGTGAACCCTCTTGGAGGGAGAGAGCCAAGATGGGATATGACTTGGCTCTCCAGGGCACATCGGCTGAGGTCATCAGCAGAGCAAGAAACAATACCAGGAATCATTGGGGTCCTGGTGAGTTAAAAGGGTACAGTTAGCTCATCAGCAGAGCAGGAAACAATACCGGGGATTATTGGGGTCCTGGTGAGTTAAAAGGGTACAGTTAGCTCATCAGCAGAGCAGGAAAAAATACCAGAGATCATTGGGGTCCTGGTGATCAGAAGAGTTAAAGAGGGTAGAGTTAACTCATCAGCAGAGCAGGAAACAATACCA
This sequence comes from Megaustenia siamemsis, assembly GCA_032433765.1. Classification (NCBI taxonomy): domain Eukaryota; kingdom Metazoa; phylum Mollusca; class Gastropoda; order Stylommatophora; family Ariophantidae; genus Megaustenia; species Megaustenia siamemsis. The sequence goes on along the minus strand of JAVIAB010000107.1, from coordinate 7,852,820 downwards.
GAGATCATTGGGGTCCTGGTGATCAGAAGAGTTAAAGAGGGTAGAGTTAACTCATCAGCAGAGCAGGAAACAATACCAGAGATCATTGGGGTCCTGGTGATCAGAAGAGTTAAAGAGGGTAGAGTTAACTCATCAGCAGAGCAGGAAACAATACCAGAGATCATTGGGGTCCTGGTGACCAGAAGAGTTAAAGAGGGTAGAGTTAACTCATCAGCACAGCAGGAAACAATACCAGAGATCATTGGGGTCCTGGTGACCAGAAGAGTTAAAGAGGGTAGAGTTAACTCATCAGCAGAGCAGGAAACAATACCAGAGATCATTGGGGTCCTGGTGATCAGAAGAGCTAAAGAGGGTAGAGTTAACTCATCAGCAGAGCAGGAAACAATACCAGAGATCATTGGGGTCCTGGTGACCAGAAGAGCTAAAGAGGGTAGAGTTAGCTCATCAGCAGAGCAGGAAACAATACCAGAGATCATTGGGGTCCTGGTGACCAGAAGAGTTAAAGAGGGTAGAGTTAGCTCATCAGCAGAGCAGGAAACAATGCTGGGGATCATTGGGGTCCTGGTGACCAGAAGAGTTAAAGAGGGTAGAGTTAGCTCATCAGCAGAGCAGGAAACAATACCAGAGATCATTGGGGTCCTGGTGATCAGAAGAGCTAAAGAGGGTAGAGTTAGCTCATCAGCAGAGCAGGAAACAATACCAGAGATCATTGGGGTCTTGGTGATGAGAAGAGTTAAAGAGGGTAGAGTTAGCTCATCAGCAGAGCAGGAAACAATACCGGGGATCATTGGGGTCCTGGTGATCATTGGGGTCCTGGTGATCAGAAGAGTTAAAGAGGGTAGAGTTAACTCATCAGCAAGTTCTCAACCCGCTCTAACATATGATTAATCAACTTTGATGAACCAAAAACTCTGAAATAGAATTTGTCTCTTCTGCTAATCTCAAACCCATCTCAAAGATCAGCTAATTCCAAACCCACCTAAAAGATGCTCTAATTCCAAACCCTTTTAACAGATAATCTAATTTCATTTTTCTTATAAACCACAGAATTCTTTCTTTGTCAATAAAGGTCAAATGTTTGTTTCATAAAAGTTTAAGTTCAGGTTTTGTTTTTCCACTTCTGGCTTGATAAAGTAATCCTTAATTCAACCCAAATCTGTATCCAGGTGATTAACAAAAGGTCCATTAGAAAATATTGGACACCAGCTTTAAGAGATGCTAAGTTAAGTAATGGATTCCTTTTATGCCTTCAGACATATGAAGTATATGTTAGTGCCCATATTTTTTAAAGACCAACAACACATTATATGAGCGAAGCGTGGAACTCAACTAAAAACATCAACTTTCATTGCATTGTCTAGAAAGAATAGTGTAGCTGAATGCAGTGATTTTAGAACAATAAGAATAATCAGCCATGTAACAAAAATCTTGCTAAAAGTTATACAAGGAAGGATTCAGAATAGAATCAATACGGAATTAGAAGAACAATTTGGATTTAGGAAAAACAGTGAGAAAGAAAGAAGCAATGTTCAGCATGAGGACATTGATCATAAAGTACATAGAAGTAAACAAACCAATATATGCCTGCTTTATAGACTACACCAAAGCTTTTGATAGAACACACCATAATCAACTATTATAGACTGCCTAAAAGAGATACATCTAGATAACAGACATACAACTAATATGTAATCTATACTGGGAGCAAACAGCAATAATAAAATATAACAAAGAGAACTTTACACTCATTGATATAAAAAGAGGAGTAAGACAGGGATGCATCCTATCACCAAGCTTGTTCAATCTATACACTGAGTAAATCTTTAAAAACATCACAGAGATGCCAGGCCTAAACATTAATGGGAAGATAATCAATAACCTAAGATACGCTGATGATACTGTACTACTAGCAGAAAATCCTAAAGATCTACAACAATTACTTAATGAAATAAACATGACAAGCAAAAAATATGGATTAGATCTAATTTCAAAAAGACTAAAACTATGATCATAAACAAAGAAAATACTCAAAACTTACAAGTGGATATCAAAGTTGAAGGAATAGACCTGGAAACAGTTCAGAGCAACAACTACCTTGGACATACTATAACCAGTGATGGAAAATATAAAACTGAAATAAACAAAAGAATAGGAATGGCAAAAAATAATTTTAATGCCATGAAAAATATATGAACATCAAAACAAATAACACCAGGGCTAAAACTAAGAATAGCAAAATGTTACACCTTCTCAACATTCCTGTATGGTGCAGAGACATGGACACTAGACAAGAAATCGGACCAGAAAATTGAAGCCTTTGAAATGTGGATTTATAGAAGAATAGGAATAATTAGATGGAAAGAAAAGAAAATAAATGATGAGGTCTTAAAACAATTACAAATAAAAAGAGAACTACTAAACACAATTCAAATAAGATTTTTGGGTCATGCAAGACACAGCAGCCTACTGAAAGTAATCTTGGAAGGGAAAATACAAGGTAAGAGAGGCAGACTAAGACTAATGTGAAAGAGTAACATCAAAAGATGGACAAGTCAGCCTCTGACAACCTGCACTATTAAAGCAAGAGGCAGAGAGGAATGGCGCTCCATGGTAACCAACCTTTGATGCGCAGATGGCACTCAATGATGATGATGTGGGGAACTGGGCAGGCTAGAGATCAATCTGTGAACAGGAAGGTCATGTGTTCAATCTCACCACAGGTGGTGGGAATTTTAAACAAATCAAATCTTTGGTTTCTTTAGGGCTTTACTCTCCCCTAGTCTCTGGGTAGTGAGATCCAAATCTAGCACTCTCGGATAATAGAAAAAAAAAACTGGCAGAAGACAGCCATGTGCACAATAGCGAACCCCTGGCAGTTGAAAATCTGAAAGATTAGACCAAAAATGGCCACAGCCCTGGACCAAAGTGATAGGGAAAAAAATCTAAACATCCCCCATGACAAGGGACACTTGAGCACACTGCTGTCAGTGTGATAACATGTTGGAAAAGTGATATTAGCATCAAATTAATCCCCTTGGGACTTTGCTAGAGATATAAAGCTGGTGTATTGAAACAAACATGAGTGAAGTGGTCAGTAACATGCTAGGCAGCCCATAGGGGTCTCTAGCTCAACAAAATGTTAGTAGCCCCAGTGAACTACAAATGAAATCGCCTAGTGAAGGTTTTGTTTGAGTTTAAAAGTTGAATGTTAGTTTGAGGCTATGGATACATCTAGTGAAGGTAATCAGTGACTCAAAGTTGTCTACTAGAAACAGAAATAGGGGCCTTGACTTCAGTCAATCTATTTCAGCTGTGAGTTGGATGATCTCTACAGCTCATGCCTCTCATACAGGGCCACATTTAGTCTTGGTTAGTCCATAAGCTAAATGAAACTTTGATGCCCCCTTTAGTGAGACCCTAAGCTAAATGAAACTTTGATACCCCATTTAAAAAAAATTAACACCAAAACATCTCTACCATAGATTACAACGTAAACAAATTTGAGGTCCCTCTGAATTGTGAGACCCTAAACTGAAGTCTACTTAGCCTAGGCATAAATCTGGCCCATGCCTCTCATAAAAAGATGCAATGGATCAGAGACCTAGAATTGATCAAGAGCCTTACTCCACTTGCCTGTGGTGACCTAGTAAGAAGATTATCGAGTCTGACCATATGAGAGGGATTCAACAAGTAAAGACAAAGCCAATGCATAAATGATGCTACTTATATCTTTCCATACCTTATTCAGGGTAACTGGGACAAAGCAGCAATCACCACAGCAACAAGGTAATGAAGAAGAATGTTATTTTTAGACCACAAATGTAGACCAGGCATGTCTTCTCATTCTCAAAACCTTTTATTTTTTACGTGAAGTTTCAGTTTGTGAATCACATACACATACACAAATGTTATTTAAAGCAGGTGCGTTTATGGTAATAAGAAAAAAAAAAATCAAGACAATGTTTATTACTTTGCAGTGTTGAATTTACAATGAATGTCTTCATATAAATTAATCTATAAATGGTGAGTGATAAAGATCATCCAACAGTTTATATTTCTGAGAATAACAATAGAACAATAAAACAATGGTAGAAAACTCTTTCAATAGAGCCTGCAGCAGGAGGTAATCTCATCATTAGAAGTAGGTTGACCCATTGAGCAAGTGTTTCAAACCATTAACTTCTTGACTTCCACGTGTTGGCTGCATGTTGCATTCTGAACCTGAAGGCGTGTTTTAGTGAGACCCTAAGGTAAATGAAACTTTGATGCCCCCTTTAGTGAGACCCTAAGGTAAATTAGGGAGCCGCGATAGCTCAGTGGTTAGTGAACTGGACTACAAAGGACAAGGGGTAGGGTTCGATCCCAACCAACGGTTTCCGGGTTCACCCAGCCTTAAATGAGTACCGGATTTTTTTCTGGGAAAGTAAAGCAGCACGGGCGTAATACCGACCACATTACCCCAAAAATCATGTGCTGAAGGTCTGTAAAATATAGGGTCACTAACACCATATTTCCCTATACGCCACTTGGCTTGACAGGGGTACTTTACTTTTTTTTTTTTTTAAGGTAAATGAAACTTTGATGCCCCCTTTAGTGAGACCCTAAGGTAAATGAAACTTTGATGCCCCCTTTAGTGAGACCCTAAGGTAAATGAAACTTTGATGCCCCCTTTAGTGAGACCCTAAGGTAAATGAAACTTTGATGCCCCCTTAGTGAGACCCTAAGGTAAATGAAACTTTGATGCCCCCTTTAGTGAGAAATTAAGCTAAATGAAACTGCGATGCCTCTTTTAGTGAGACACTAAGCTAAATGAAACTTGATGCCCCTTTTAGTGAGATCCTAAGCTAAATGAAACTTTGATGCCCCCTTTAGTAAGACTCTAAGGTAAATGAAACATTGATGCCTATTTAGTGAGATCCTAAGGTAAATGAAACTTTGATGCCCCTTTTAGTGAGATCCTAAGCTAAATGAAACTTTGATGCCCCTTTTAGTGAGATCCTAAGGTAAATGAAACTTTGATGCCTCTTTTAGTGAGATCCTAAGCTAAATGAAACTTTGATGCCCCTTTTAGTGAGATCCTAAGGTAAATGAAACTTTGATGCCTCTTTTAGTGAGATCCTAAGCTAAATGAAACTTTGATGCCCCTTTTAGTGAGATCCTAAGCTAAATGAAACTTGATGCCCCTTTTAGTGAGATCCTAAGCTAAATGAAACTTTGATGCCCCTTTTAGTGAGATCCTAAGGTAAATGAAACTTTGATGCCTCTTTTAGTGAGATCCTAAGCTAAATGAAACTTTGATGCCCCCTTTAGTGAGACCCTAAGGTAAATGAAACTTTGATGCCCCCTTTAGTGAGACCCTAAGGTAAATGAAACTTTGATGCCCCCTTTAGTGAGAAATTAAGCTAAATGAAACTGCGATGCCTCTTTTAGTGAGACACTAAGCTAAATGAAACTTTGATGCCCCTTTTAGTGAGATCCTAAGCTAAATGAAACTTTGATGCCCCCTTTAGTAAGACTCTAAGGTAAATGAAACATTGATGCCTATTTAGTGAGATCCTAAGGTAAATGAAACTTTGATGCCCCTTTTAGTGAGATCCTAAGCTAAATGAAACTTTGATGCCCCTTTTAGTGAGATCCTAAGCTAAATGAAACTTTGATGCCCCTTTTAGTGAGATCCTAAGGTAAATGAAACTTTGATGCCTCTTTTAGTGAGATCCTAAGCTAAATGAAACTTTGATGCCCCTTTTAGTGAGATCCTAAGCTAAATGAAACTTTGATGCCTCTTTTAGTGAGATCCTAAGCTAAATGAAACTTTGATGCCCCCTTTAGTGAGACCCTAAGGTAAATGAAACTTTGATGCCTCTTTTAGTGAGATCCTAAGGTAAATGAAACTTTGATGCCCCTTTTAGTGAGATCCTAAGCTAAATGAAACTTTGATGCCCCTTTTAGTGAGATCCTAAGCTAAATGAAACTTTGATGCCCCTTTTAGTGAGATCCTAAGCTAAATGAAACTTTGATGCCCCTTTTAGTGAGATCCTAAGGTAAATGAAACTTTGATGCCTCTTTTAGTGAGACCCTAAGCTAAATGAAACTTTGATGCAACTTTTAGTGAGATCCTAAGGTAAATGAAACTTTGATGCCTCTTTTAGTGAGACCCTAAGGTAAATGAAACTTTGATGCCTCTTTTAGTGAGACACTAAGGTAAATGAAACTTTGATGCCCCCTTTAGTGAGACCCTAAGGTAAATGAAACTTTGATGCCCCCTTTAGTGAGACCCTAAGGTAAATGAAACTTTGATGCACCCTTTAGTGAGACCCTAAGGTAAATGAAACTTTGATGCCCCTTTTAGTGAGACCCTAAGGTAAATGAAACTTTGATGTCCCCTTTAGTGAGACCCTAAGGTAAATGAAACTTTGATGTCCCCTTTAGTGAGACACTAAGGTAAATGAAACTTTGATGCCCTTTTAGTGAGACCCTAAGGTAAATGAAACTTTGATGTCCCCTTTAGTGAGACCCTAAGGTAAATGAAACTTTGATGCCTCTTTTAGTGAGATCCTAAGGTAAATGAAACTTTGATGCCCCTTTTAGTGAGACCCTAAGGTAAATGAAACTGTGATGCCCCCTTTAGTGAGACCCTAAGGTAAATGAAACTTTGATGCCCCCTTTAGTAAGACCCTAAGGTAAATGAAACTTTGATGTCCCCTTTAGTGAGACCCTAAGGTAAATGAAACTTTGATGCCCCTTTAGTGAGACCCTAAGGTAAATGAAACTTTGATGCCCCTTTTAGTGAGACCCTAAGCTAAATGAAACTTTGATGCACCTTTTAGTGAGACCCTAAGGTAAATGAAACTTTGATGCCCCCTTTAGTAAGACCCTAAGGTAAATGAAACTTTGATGCCCCTTTAGTGAGACCCTAAGGTAAATGAAAATTTGATGCCCCCTTTAGTGAGACACTAAGGTAAATGAAACTTTGATGCCCCCTTTAGTGAGACCCTAAGGTAAATGAAACTTTGATGCCCCCTTTAGCGAGACCCTAAGGTAAATGAAAATTTGATGTCCCCTTTAGCGAGACCCTAAGGTAAATGAAACTTTGATGTCCCCTTTAGTGAGACCCTAAGATAAATGAAACTTTGATGTTCCCTTTAGTGAGACCCTAAGATAAATGAAACTTTGATGCACCCTTTAGTGAGACCCTAAGGTAGATGAAACTTTGATGCACCCTTTAGTGAGACCCTAAGATAAATGAAACTTTGATGCACCCTTTAGTGAGACCCTAAGATAAATGAAACTTTGATGCCCCCTTTAGTGAGACCCTAAGGTAAATGAAACTTTGATGCCCCTTTTAGTGAGACCCTAAGGTAAATGAAACTTTGATGCCTCTTTTAGTGAGACACTAAGCTAAATAAAACTTTGATGCCCCTTTTAGTGAGACCCTAAGCTAAATGAAACTTTGATGCCCCTTTAGTGAGACCCTAAGGTAAATGAAACTTTGATGCCCCCTTTAGTAAGACCCTAAGGTAAATGTTACTTTGATGCCCCCTTTAGTGAGACCCTAAGCTAAATGAAACTTTGATGCCCCCTTTAGTGAGATCCTAAGCTAAATGAAACTGTGATGCCTCTTTTAGTGAGATCCTAAGCTAAATGAAACTTTGATGTTCCCTTTAGTGAGACCCTAAGATAAATGAAACTTTGATGTCCCCTTTAGTGAGACCCTAAGATAAATGAAACTTTGATGCACCCTTTAGTGAGACCCTAAGGTAAATGAAACTTTGATGCACCCTTTAGTGAGACCCTAAGATAAATGAAACTTTGATGCACCCTTTAGTGAGACCCTAAGATAAATGAAACTTTGATGCCCCCTTTAGTGAGACCCTAAGGTAAATGAAACTTTGATGCCCCTTTTAGTGAGACCCTAAGGTAAATGAAACTTTGATGCCTCTTTTAGTGAGACACTAAGCTAAATAAAACTTTGATGCCCCTTTTAGTGAGACCCTAAGCTAAATGAAACTTTGATGCCCCCTTTAGTGAGACCCTAAGGTAAATGAAACTTTGATGCCCCCTTTAGTAAGACCCTAAGGTAAATGTTACTTTGATGCCCCCTTTAGTGAGACCCTAAGCTAAATGAAACTTTGATGCCCCCTTTAGTGAGATCCTAAGCTAAATGAAACTGTGATGCCTCTTTTAGTGAGACCCTAAGCTAAATGAAACTTTGATGCCCCTTTTAGTGAGATCCTAAGCTAAATGAAACTGTGATGCCTCTTTTAGTGAGACCCTAAGCTAAATGAAACTTTGATGCCCCTTTTAGTGAGATCCTAAGCTAAATGAAACTTTGATGCCCCCTTTAGCGAGACCCTAAGGTAAATGAAACTGTGATGCCCTTTTAGTGAGATCCTAAGCTAAATGAAACTTTGATGCCCCTTTTAGTGAGATCCTAAGCTAAATGAAACTTTGATGCCCCTTTTAGTGAGACCTTAAGCTAAAGGAAACTTTGATGCCCCCTTTAGCGAGACCCTAAGGTAAATGAAACTGTGATGCCCCTTTTAGTGAGATCCTAAGCTAAATGAAACTTTGATGCCTCTTTTAGTGAGATCCTTAGCTAAATGAAACTTTGATGCCTCTTTTAGTGAGACCCTCAGCTAAATGAAACTTTGATGCCCCCTTTAGTGAGACCCTAAGCTAAATGAAACTTTGATGCCTCTTTTAGTGAGACCCTAAGTTAAATGAAACTTTGATGCCCCCTTTAGTGAGACCCTAAGGTAAATGAAACTTTGATGCCTCTTTTAGTGAGACTCTATGATAAATGAAACTTTGATGCCCCCTTTAGTGAGACCCTAAGCTAAATGAAACTTTGATGCCCCCTTTAGTGAGACCCTAAGGTAAATGAAACTTTGATGCCCCCTTTAGTGAGACCCTAAGGTAAATGAAACTTTGATGCCCCTTTAGTGAGACCCTAAGCTAAATGAAACTTTGATGCCTCTTTTAGTGAGACCCTAAGGTAAATGAAACTTTGATGCCTCTTTTAGTGAGACCCTAAGGTAAATGAAACTTTGATGCCTCTTTTAGTGAGACCCTAAGGTAAATGAAACTTTGATGCCTCTTTTAGTGAGACCCTAAGGTAAATGAAACTTTGATGCCTCTTTTAGTGAGACCCTAAGGTAAATGAAACTTTGATGCCCCCTTTAGTGAGATCCTAAGGTAAATGAAACTGTGATGCCTCTTTTAGTGAGACCCTAAGGTAAATGAAACTGTGATGCCTCTTTTAGTGAGACCCTAAGGTAAATGAAACTGTGATGCCCCTTTTAGTGAGATCCTAAGGTAAATGAAACTGTGATGCCCCCTTTAGTGAGATCCTAAGGTAAATGAAACTGTGATGCCTCTTTTAGTGAGACCCTAAGGTAAATGAAACTTTGATGCCCCCTTTAGTGAGATCCTAAGGTAAATGAAACTGTGATGCCTCTTTTAGTGAGACCCTAAGGTAAATGAAACTTTGATGCCTCTTTTAGTGAGACCCTAAGGTAAATGAAACTGTGATGCCCCTTTTAGTGCGATCCTAAGCTAAATGAAACTCTGATGCCCCCTTTAGTGAGACCCTAAGGTAAATGAAACTTTGATGCCCCTTTAGTGAGACTCTAAGCTAAATGAAACTTTGATGCCCCCTTTAGTGAGACCCTAAGCTAAATGAAACTTTGATGCCCCCTTTAGTGAGACCCTAAGCTAAATGAAACTTTGATGCCTCTTTTAGTGAGACCCTCAGCTAAATGAAACTTTGATGCCCCCTTTAGTGAGACCCTAAGCTAAATGAAACTTTGATGCCTCTTTTAGTGAGACCCTAAGCTAAATGAAACTTTGATGCCTCTTTTAGTGAGACCCTAAGCTAAATGAAACTTTGATGCCTCTTTTAGTGAGACCCTAAGCTAAATGAAACTTTGATGCTTCTTTTAGTGAGACCATAAGCTAAATGAAACTTTGATGCCCCTTTTAGTGAGACCTTAAGTTAAATGAAACTTTGATGCCCCTTTAGTGAGACCCTAAGGTAAATGAAACTTTGATGCCTCTTTTAGTGAGACTCTATGATAAATGAAACTTTGATGCCCCTTTAGTGAGACCCTAAGCTAAATGAAACTTTGATGCCCCCTTTAGTGAGACCCTAAGGTAAATGAAACTTTGATGCCCCCTTTAGTGAGACCCTAAGGTAAATGAAACTTTGATGCCCCTTTAGTGAGACCCTAAGCTAAATGAAACTTTGATGCCTCTTTTAGTGAGACCCTAAGGTAAATGAAACTTTGATGCCTCTTTTAGTGAGACCCTAAGGTAAATGAAACTTTGATGCCTCTTTTAGTGAGACCCTAAGCTAAATGAAACTTTGATGCCTCTTTTAGTGAGACCCTAAGGTAAATGAAACTTTGATGCCTCTTTTAGTGAGACCCTAAGGTAAATAAAACTTTGATGCAACTTTTAGTGAGATCCTAAGGTAAATGAAACTTTGATGCCTCTTTTAGTGAGACCCTAAGGTAAATGAAACTTTGATGCCTCTTTTAGTGAGACACTAAGGTAAATGAAACTTTGATGCCCCTTTAGTGAGACCCTAAGGTAAATGAAACTTTGATGCCCCCTTTAGTGAGACCCTAAGGTAAATGAAACTTTGATGCACCCTTTAGTGAGACCCTAAGGTAAATGAAACTTTGATGCCCCTTTTAGTGAGACCCTAAGGTAAATGAAACTTTGATGTCCCCTTTAGTGAGACCCTAAGGTAAATGAAACTTTGATGTCCCCTTTAGTGAGACACTAAGGTAAATGAAACTTTGATGCCCCTTTTAGTGAGACCCTAAGGTAAATGAAACTTTGATGTCCCCTTTAGTGAGACCCTAAGGTAAATGAAACTTTGATGCCTCTTTTAGTGAGATCCTAAGGTAAATGAAACTTTGATGTCCCCTTTAGTGAGACACTAAGGTAAATGAAACTTTGATGCCCTTTTAGTGAGACCCTAAGGTAAATGAAACTTTGATGCCCCTTTTAGTGAGACCCTAAGGTAAATGAAACTGTGATGCCCCCTTTAGTGAGACCCTAAGGTAAATGAAACTTTGATGCCCCTTTTAGTGAGACCCTAAGCTAAATGAAACTTTGATGCCCCTTTTAGTGAGACCCTAAGGTAAATGAAACTTTGATGCCCCCTTTAGTAAGACCCTAAGGTAAATGAAACTTTGATGCCCCTTTAGTGAGACCCTAAGGTAAATGAAAATTTGATGCCCCCTTTAGTGAGACACTAAGGTAAATGAAACTTTGATGCCCCCTTTAGTGAGACCCTAAGGTAAATGAAACTTTGATGCCCCTTTTAGTGAGACCCTAAGCTAAATGAAACTTTGATGCCCCTTTTAGTGAGACCCTAAGGTAAATGAAACTTTGATGCCCCCTTTAGTAAGACCCTAAGGTAAATGAAACTTTGATGCCCCTTTAGTGAGACCCTAAGGTAAATGAAAATTTGATGCCCCCTTTAGTGAGACACTAAGGTAAATGAAACTTTGATGCCCCCTTTAGTGAGACCCTAAGGTAAATGAAACTTTGATGCCCCCTTTAGCGAGACCCTAAGGTAAATGAAAATTTGATGTCCCCTTTAGCGAGACCCTAAGGTAAATGAAACTTTGATGTCCCCTTTAGTGAGACCCTAAGATAAATGAAACTTTGATGTCCCCTTTAGTGAGACCCTAAGATAAATGAAACTTTGATGCACCCTTTAGTGAGACCCTAAGGTAAATGAAACTTTGATGCACCCTTTAGTGAGACCCTAAGATAAATGAAACTTTGATGCCCCCTTTAGTGAGACCCTAAGCTAAATGAAACTTTGATGCCCCCTTTAGTGAGACCCTAAGGTAAATGAAACTTTGATGCCCCTTTTAGTGAGACCCTAAGGTAAATGAAACTTTGATGCCTCTTTTAGTGAGACACTAAGCTAAATAAAACTTTGATGCCCCTTTTAGTGAGACCCTAAGCTAAATGAAACTTTGATGCCCCCTTTAGTGAGACCCTAAGGTAAATGAAACTTTGATGCCCCCTTTAGTAAGACCCTAAGGTAAATGTTACTTTGATGCCCCCTTTAGTGAGACCCTAAGCTAAATGAAACTTTGATGCCCCCTTTAGTGAGATCCTAAGCTAAATGAAACTGTGATGCCTCTTTTAGTGAGACCCTAAGGTAAATGAAACTTTGATGTCCCCTTTAGTACGACCCTAAGATAAATGAAACTTTCATGTCCCCTTTAGTGAGACCCTAAGATAAATGAAACTTTGATGCACCCTTTAGTGAGACCCTAAGGTAAATGAAACTTTGATGCACCCTTTAGTGAGACCCTAAGATAAATGAAACTTTGATGCACCCTTTAGTGAGACCCTAAGATAAATGAAACTTTGATGCCCCCTTTAGTGAGACCCTAAGGTAAATGAAACTTTGATGCCCCTTTTAGTGAGACCCTAAGGTAAATGAAACTTTGATGCCTCTTTTAGTGAGACACTAAGCTAAATAAAACTTTGATGCCCCTTTTAGTGAGACCCTAAGCTAAATGAAACTTTGATGCCCCCTTTAGTGAGACCCTAAGGTAAATGAAACTTTGATGCCCCCTTTAGTAAGACCCTAAGGTAAATGTTACTTTGATGCCCCCTTTAGTGAGACCCTAAGCTAAATGAAACTTTGATGCCCCCTTTAGTGAGATCCTAAGCTAAATGAAACTGTGATGCCTCTTTTAGTGAGACCCTAAGCTAAATGAAACTTTGATGCCCCTTTTAGTGAGATCCTAAGCTAAATGAAACTGTGATGCCTCTTTTAGTGAGACCTAAGCTAAATGAAACTTTGATGCCCCTTTTAGTGAGACCCTAAGGTAAATGAAACTTTGATGCCCCCTTTAGCGAGACCCTAAGGTAAATGAAACTGTGATGTCCCCTTTTAGTGAGATCCTAAGCTAAATGAAACTTTGATGCCCCTTTTAGTGAGATCCTAAGCTAAATGAAACTTTGATGCCCCTTTTAGTGAGACCTTAAGCTAAAGGAAACTTTGATGCCCCTTTAGCGAGACCCTAAGGTAAATGAAACTGTGATGCCCCTTTTAGTGAGATCCTAAGCTAAATGAAACTTTGATGCCTCTTTTAGTGAGATCCTTAGCTAAATGAAACTTTGATGCCTCTTTTAGTGAGACCCTAAGGTAAATGAAACTTTGATGCCCCCTTTAGTGAGATCCTAAGGTAAATGAAACTGTGATGCCTCTTTTAGTGAGACCCTAAGGTAAATGAAACTGTGATGCCTCTTTTAGTGAGACCCTAAGGTAAATGAAACTGTGATGCCCCTTTTAGTGAGATCCTAAGCTAAATGAAATTTGATGCCCCCTTTAGTGAGACCCTAAGGTAAATGAAACTTTGATGCCCCCTTTAGTAAGACCCTAAGGAAATGTTACTTTGATGCCCCCTTTAGTGAGACCCTAAGCTAAATGAAACTTTGATGCCCCTTTAGTGAGATCCTAAGCTAAATGAAACTGTGATGCCTCTTTTAGTGAGACCCTAAGCTAAATGAAACTTTGATGCCCCTTTAGTGAGATCCTAAGCTAAATGAAACTGTGATGCCTCTTTTAATGAGACCCTAAGCTAAATGAAACTTTGATGCCCCTTTTAGTGAGATCCTAAGCTAAATGAAACTTTGATGCCCCTTTAGCGAGACCCTAAGGTAAATGAAACTGTGATGCCCCTTTTAGTGAGATCCTAAGCTAAATGAAACTTTGATGCCCCTTTTAGTGAGATCCTAAGCTAAATGAAACTTTGATGCCCCTTTTAGTGAGACCTTAAGCTAAAGGAAACTTTGATGCCCACTTTAGCGAGACCCTAAGGTAAATGAAACTGTGATGCCCCTTTTAGTGAGATCCTAAGCTAAATGAAACTGTGATGCCTCTTTTAATGAGACCCTAAGCTAAATGAAACTTTGATGCCCCTTTAGTGAGATCCTAAGCTAAATGAAACTTTGATGCCCCCTTTAGCGAGACCCTAAGGTAAATGAAACTGTGATGCCCCTTTTAGTGAGATCCTAAGCTAAATGAAACTTTGATGCCCCTTTTAGTGAGATCCTAAGCTAAATGAAACTTTGATGCCCCTTTTAGTGAGACCTTAAGCTAAAGGAAACTTTGATGCCCACTTTAGCGAGACCCTAAGGTAAATGAAACTGTGATGCCCCTTTTAGTGAGATCCTAAGCTAAATGAAACTTTGATGCCTCTTTTAGTGAGATCCTAGCTAAATGAAACTTTGATGCCTCTTTTAGTGAGACACTAAGGTAAATGAAACTTTGATGCCCCCTTTAGTGAGACCCTAAGGTAAATGAAACTTTGATGCCCCCTTTAGTGAGACCCTAAGGTAAATGAAACTTTGATGCACCCTTTAGTGAGACCCTAAGGTAAATGAAACTTTGATGCTCCTTTTAGTGAGACCCTAAGGTAAATGAAACTTTGATGTCCCCTTTAGTGAGACCCTAAGGTAAATGAAACTTTGATGTCCCCTTTAGTGAGACACTAAGGTAAATGAAACTTTGATGCTCCTTTTAGTGAGACCCTAAGGTAAATGAAACTTTGATGTCCCCTTTAGTGAGACCCTAAGGTAAATGAAACTTTGATGCCTCTTTTAGTGAGATCCTAAGGTAAATGAAACTTTGATGTCCCCTTTAGTGAGACACTAAGGTAAATGAAACTTTGATGCCCCTTTTAGTGAGACCCTAAGGTAAATGAAACTTTGATGCCCCTTTTAGTGAGACCCTAAGGTAAATGAAACTGTGATGCCCCTTTAGTGAGACCCTAAGGTAAATGAAACTTTGATGCCCCTTTAGTGAGACCCTAAGGTAAATGAAACTTTGATGCACCTTTTAGTGAGACCCTAAGCTAAATGAAACTTTGATGCCCCTTTTAGTGAGACCCTAAGGTAAATGAAACTTTGATGCCCCCTTTAGTAAGACCCTAAGGTAAATGAAACTTTGATGCCCCTTTAGTGAGACCCTAAGGTAAATGAAAATTTGATGCCCCCTTTAGTGAGACACTAAGGTAAATGAAACTTTGATGCCCCCTTTAGTGAGACCCTAAGGTAAATGAAACTTTGATGCCCCTTTAGCGAGACCCTAAGGTAAATGAAAATTTGATGTCCCTTTAGCGAGACCCTAAGGTAAATGAAACTTTGATGTCCCTTTAGTGAGACCCTAAGATAAATGAAACTTTGATGTCCCCTTTAGTGAGACCCTAAGATAAATGAAACTTTGATGCACCCTTTAGTGAGACCCTAAGGTAAATGAAACTTTGATGCACCCTTTAGTGAGACCCTAAGATAAATGAAACTTTGATGCACCCTTTAGTGAGACCCTAAGATAAATGAAACTTTGATGCCCCCTTTAGTGAGACCCTAAGGTAAATGAAACTTTGATGCCCCTTTAGTGAGACCCTAAGGTAAATGAAACTTTGATGCCTCTTTTAGTGAGACACTAAGCTAAATAAAACTTTGATGCCCCTTTAGTGAGACCCTAAGCTAAATGAAACTTTGATGCCTCCTTTAGTGAGACCCTAAGGTAAATGAAACTTTGATGCCCCTTTAGTAAGACCCTAAGGTAAATGTTACTTTGATGCCCCCTTTAGTGAGACCCTAAGCTAAATGAAACTTTGATGCCCCCTTTAGTGAGATCCTAAGCTAAATGAAACTGTGATGCCTCTTTTTAGTGAGACCCTAAGCTAAATGAAACTTTGATGCCCCTTTTAGTGAGATCCTAAGCTAAATGAAACTGTGATGCCTCTTTTAGTGAGACCTAAGCTAAATGAAACTTTGATGCCCTTTTAGTGAGACCCTAAGGTAAATGAAACTTTGATGCCCCCTTTAGCGAGACCCTAAGGTAAATGAAACTGTGATGTCCCTTTTAGTGAGATCCTAAGCTAAATGAAACTTTGATGCCCCTTTTAGTGAGATCCTAAGCTAAATGAAACTTTGATGCCTCTTTTAGTGAGATCCTTAGCTAAATGAAACTTTGATGCCTCTTTTAGTGAGACCCTAAGGTAAATGAAACTTTGATGCCCCCTTTAGTGAGATCCTAAGGTAAATGAAACTGTGATGCCTCTTTAGTGAGACCCTAAGGTAAATGAAACTGTGATGCCTCTTTTAGTGAGACCCTAAGGTAAATGAAACTGTGATGCCCCTTTTAGTGAGATCCTAAGCTAAATGAAATTTGATGCCCCCTTTAGTGAGACCCTAAGGTAAATGAAACTTTGATGCCCCCTTTAGTAAGACCCTAAGGAAAATGTTACTTTGATGCCCCTTTAGTGAGACCCTAAGCTAAATGAAACTTTGATGCCCCCTTTAGTGAGATCCTAAGCTAAATGAAACTGTGATGCCCTTTTAGTGAGACCCTAAGCTAAATGAAACTTTGATGCCCCTTTAGTGAGATCCTAAGCTAAATGAAACTGTGATGCCTCTTTTAATGAGACCCTAAGCTAAATGAAACTTTGATGCCCCTTTTAGTGAGATCCTAAGCTAAATGAAACTTTGATGCCCCCTTTAGCGAGACCCTAAGGTAAATGAAACTGTGATGCCCCTTTTAGTGAGATCCTAAGCTAAATGAAACTTTGATGCCCCTTTTAGTGAGATCCTAAGCTAAATGAAACTTTGATGCCCCTTTTAGTGAGACCTTAAGCTAAAGGAAACTTTGATGCCCACTTTAGCGAGACCCTAAGGTAAATGAAACTGTGATGCCCCTTTTAGTGAGATCCTAAGCTAAATGAAACTGTGATGCCTCTTTTATGAGACCCTAAGCTAAATGAAACTTTGATGCCCCTTTTAGTGAGATCCTAAGCTAAATGAAACTTTGATGCCCCCTTTAGCGAGACCCTAAGGTAAATGAAACTGTGATGCCCCTTTTAGTGAGATCCTAAGCTAAATGAAACTTTGATGCCCCTTTTAGTGAGATCCTAAGCTAAATGAAACTTTGATGCCCCTTTTAGTGAGACCTTAAGCTAAAGGAAACTTTGATGCCCACTTTAGCGAGACCCTAAGGTAAATGAAACTGTGATGCCCCTTTTAGTGAGATCCTAAGCTAAATGAAACTTTGATGCCTCTTTTAGTGAGATCCTTAGCTAAATGAAACTTTGATGCCTCTTTTAGTGAGACCCTAAGGTAATGAAACTTTGATGCCCCCTTTAGTGAGATCCTAAGGTAAATGAAACTGTGATGCCTCTTTTAGTGAGACCCTAAGGTAAATGAAACTGTGATGCCTCTTTTAGTGAGACCCTAAGGTAAATGAAACTGTGATGCCCCTTTAGTGAGATCCTAAGGTAAATGAAACTGTGATGCCCCCTTTAGTGAGATCCTAAGGTAAATGAAACTGTGATGCCTCTTTAGTGAGACCCTAAGGTAAATGAAACTTTGATGCCCCTTTAGTGAGATCCTAAGGTAAATGAAACTGTGATGCCTCTTTTAGTGAGACCCTAAGGTAAATGAAACTTTGATGCCTCTTTTAGTGAGACCCTAAGGTAAATGAAACTGTGATGCCCCTTTTAGTGAGATCCTAAGCTAAATGAAACTCTGATGCCCCTTTAGTGAGACCCTAAGGTAAATGAAACTTTGATGCCCCCTTTAGTGAGACTCTAAGCTAAATGAAACTTTGATGCCCCCTTTAGTGAGACCCTAAGCTAAATGAAACTTTGATGCCCCTTTAGTGAGACCCTAAGCTAAATGAAACTTTGATGCCCCTTTAGTGAGACCCTAAGGTAAATGAAACTTTGATGCCCCCTTTAGTGAGACCCTAAGGTAAATGAAACTTTGATGCCTCTTTTAGTGAGACCCTAAGCTAAATGAAACTTTGATGCCTCTTTTAGTGAGACCCTAAGCTAAATGAAACTTTGATGCTTCTTTTAGTGAGACCATAAGCTAAATGAAACTTTGATGCCCCTTTTAGTGAGACCCTAAGTTAAATGAAACTTTGATGCCCCCTTTAGTGAGACCCTAAGGTAAATGAAACTTTGATGCCTCTTTTAGTGAGACTCTATGATAAATGAAACTTTGATGCCCCCTTTAGTGAGACCCTAAGCTAAATGAAACTTTGATGCCCCTTTAGTGAGACCCTAAGGTAAATGAAACTTTGATGCCCCTTTAGTGAGACCCTAAGGTAAATGAAACTTTGATGCCCCTTTAGTGAGACCCTAAGCTAAATGAAACTTTGATGCCCTTTTAGTGAGACCCTAAGGTAAATGAAACTTTGATGCCTCTTTAGTGAGACCCTAAGGTAAATGAAACTTTGATGCCTCTTTTAGTGAGACCCTAAGCTAAATGAAACTTTGATGCCTCTTTAGTGAGACCCTAAGGTAAATGAAACTGTGATGCCCCTTTTAGTGAGATCCTAAGCTAAATGAAACTTTGATGCCCCTTTTAGTGAGACCATAAGCTAAATGAAACTTTGATGCCTCTTTTAGTGAGACCCTAAGGTAAATGAAACTGTGATGCCCCTTTAGCGAGACCCTAAGCTAAATGAAACTTTGATGCCTCTTTTAGTGAGACCCTAAGGTAAATGAAACTGTGATGCCCCTTTTAGTGAGATCCTAAGCTAAATGAAACTTTGATGCCCCTTTTAGTGAGATCCTAAGCTAAATGAAACTTTGATGCCTCTTTTAGTGAGACCCTAAGGTAAATGAAACTCTGATGCCCTCTTTAGTGAGACCCTAAGGTAAATGAAACTTTGATGCCTTTTAGTGAGACCCTAAGCTAAATGAAACTTTGATGCAACTTTAGTGAGACCCTAAGGTAAATGAAACTTTGATGCCCCGTTTAGTGAGACCCTAAGCTAAATGAAACTTTGATGCCCCCTTTAGTGAGACCCTAAGGTAAATGAAACTTTGATGCCCCCTTTAGTGAGACCCTAAGCTAAATGAAACTTTGATGCCCCCTTTAGTGAGACCCTAAGCTAAATAAAACTTTGATGCCCCCTTTAGTGAGACCCTAAGCTAAATGAAACTTTGATGCCCCCTTTAGTGAGACCCTAAGCTAAATGAAACTTTGATGCACCCTTTAGTGAGACCCTAAGGTAAATGAAACTTTGATGCCCCCTTTAGTGAGACCCTAAGGTAAATGAAACTTTGATGCCCCCTTTAGTAAGACTCTAAGGTAAATGTTACTTTGATGCCCCTTTAGTGAGACCCTAAGCTAAATGAAACTGTGATGCCTCTTTTAGTGAGACCTAAGCTAAATGAAACTTTGATGCCCCTTTTAGTGAGATCCTAAGCTAAATGAAACTTTGATGCCCCCTTTAGCGAGACCCTAAGGTAAATGAAACTGTGATGCCCCTTTTAGTGAGATCCTAAGCTAAATGAAACTTTGATGCCCCTTTTAGTGAGATCCTAAGCTAAATGAAACTTTGATGCCCCTTTTAGTGAGACCCTAAGCTAAATGAAACTTTGATGCCTCTTTTAGTGAGACCCTAAGGTAAATGAAACTGTGATGCCCCTTTTAGTGAGATCCTAAGCTAAATGAAACTTTGATGCCTCTTTTAGTGAGATCCTAAGCTAAATGAAACTTTGATGCCCCTTTTAGTGAGACCCTATGCTAAATGAAACTTTGATGCCTCTTTTAGTGAGACCCTAAGCTAAATGAAACTTTGATGCCTCTTTTAGTGAGACCCTAAGGTAAATGAAACTGTGATGCCCCTTTTAGTGAGATCCTAAGCTAAATGAAACTTTGATGCCTCTTTTAGTGAGATCCTAAGCTAAATGAAACTTTGATGCCTCTTTTAGTGAGATCCTAAGCTAAATGAAACTTTGATGCCTCTTTTAGTGAGATCCTAAGCTAAATGAAACTTTGATGCCTCTTTTAGTGAGATCCTAAGCTAAATGAAACTTTGATGCCTCTTTTAGTGAGACCCTAAGCTAAATGAAACTTTGATGCCCCTTTAGTGAGACCCTAAGCTAAATGAAACTTTGATGCTCCCTTTAGTGAGACCCTAAGCTAAATGAAACTTTGATGCCCCCTTTAGTGAGACCCTCAGCTAAATGAAACTTTGATGCCTCTTTTAGTGAGACCCTCAGCTAAATGAAACTTTGATGCCCCCTTTAGTGAGACCCTAAGCTAAATGAAACTTTGATGCCTCTTTTAGTGAGACCCTAAGGTAAATGAAACTTTGATGCCTCTTTTAGTGAGACCCTAAGCTAAATGAAACTTTGATGCCTCTTTTAGTGAGACCCTAAGCTAAATGAAACTTTGATGCCCCTTTAGTGAGACCCTAAGGTAAATGAAACTTTGATGCCTCTTTTAGTGAGACCCTAAGGTAAATGAAACTTTGATGCCCCTTTAGTGAGACCCTAAGGTAAATGAAACTTTGATGCCCCTTTAGTGAGACCCTAAGCTAAATGAAACTTTGATGCCCCTTTTAGTGAGACCCTAAGGTAAATGAAACTTTGATGCCCCTTTAGTGAGACCCTAAGGTAAATGAAACTTTGATGCCCCTTTAGTGAGACCCTAAGCTAAATGAAACTTTGATGCCCCTTTAGTGAGACCCTAAGCTAAATGAAACTTTGATGCCCCTTTAGTGAGACCCTAAGCTAAATGAAACTTTGATGCCCCTTTAGTGAGACCCTAAGCTAAATGAAACTTTGATGCCCCTTTAGTGAGACCCTAAGGTAAATGAAACTTTGATGCCCCTTTAGTGAGACCCTAAGCTAAATGAAACTTTGATGCCCCCTTTAGTGAGACCCTAAGGTAAATGAAACTTTGATGCCCCTTTTGTGAGACCCTAAGCTAAATGAAACTTTGATGCCCCCTTTAGTGAGACCCTAAGGTAAATGAAACTTTGATGCCTCTTTTAGTGAGACCCTAAGGTAAATGAAACTTTGATGCCCCCTTTAGTAAGACCCTAAGGTAAATGAAACTTTGATGCCCCTTTAGTGAGACCCTAAGCTAAATGAAACTTTGATGCCCCCTTTAGTGAGACCCTAAGCTAAATGAAACTTTGATGCCCCCTTTAGTGAGACCCTAAGCTAAATGAAACTTTGATGCCCCCTTAGTGAGACCCTAAGATAAATGAAACTTTGATGCCCCCTTTAGTGAGACCCTAAGGTAAATGAAACTTTGATGCCCCCTTTAGTGAGACCCTAAGATAAATAAAACTTTGATGCCCCCTTTAGTGAGACCCTAAGGTAAATGAAACTTTGATGCCCCCTTTAGCGAGACCCTAAGGTAAATGAAACTTTGATGCCCCCTTTAGTGAGACCCTAAGGTAAATAAAACTTTGATGCCCCTTTTAGTGAGACCCTAAGGTAAATGAAACTTTGATGCCCCCTTTAGTGAGACCCTAAGGTAAATGAAACTTTGATGCCCCCTTTAGTGAGACCCTAAGGTAAATGAAACTTTGATGCCCCCTTTAGTGAGACCCTAAGGTAAATAAAACTTTGATGCCCCTTTTCGTGAGACCCTAAGGTAAATGAAACTTTGATGCCCCCTTTAGCGAGACCCTAAGGTAAATGAAACTTTGATGCCCCCTTTAGTGAGACACTAAGGTAAATGAAACTTTGATGCCTCTTTTAGTGAGACCCTAAGGTAAATGAAACTTTGATGCCTCTTTTAGTGAGACCCTAAGGTAAATGAAACTTTGATGCCTCTTTTAGTGAGACCCTAAGGTAAATGAAACTTTGATGCCTCTTTTAGTGAGACCCTAAGGTAAATGAAACTTTGATGCCTCTTTTAGCGAGACCCTAAGGTAAATGAAACTTTGATGCCTCTTTTAGTGAGACCCTAAGGTAAATGAAACTTTGATGCCCCTTTTAGTGAGACCCTAAGGTAAATGAAACTTTGATGCCCTCTTTAGTGAAATCCTAAGCTAAATGAAACTTCCTGGCAATGTCAGACTAGGCTACAAACATATAACAGTGGCCTGGGCATAATTTTGGCGGAGTCTACTAACCACATCTATTCACAGATACCTGTCACAGTCCTGTTCTTCATGACAGCACTTGCTGATTTCATGGTGGTATTAATGCTAGGCCACAGTGGTCATAATGCAGTTTCTATATTTACCTCTGTGTGACAGGGGTCAGTGTGTCACACCAGGCTCACGTCCAATTGTCAAGGTCCCATCTGTCTTCCATCACCCAACCAATGTCAAGGACATACTGGACAAATTAGTCCCCCCACCCAAAGAAACCCCCTTTTTCACATAACGCTTTCTTATCTCACCCGTAAATGCCATGGTCATTTAACGAAAG
Source organism: Megaustenia siamemsis (assembly GCA_032433765.1). Taxonomy (NCBI): domain Eukaryota; kingdom Metazoa; phylum Mollusca; class Gastropoda; order Stylommatophora; family Ariophantidae; genus Megaustenia; species Megaustenia siamemsis. Next base: position 7,830,585 of record JAVIAB010000107.1, on the reverse strand, counting down.
TCACAGACAAGCTGGCCATTATTGATAACATCTACAATAATGAGCCAAGTTGTAATATCAATGACTTTAATATAAAAAAAAAAATGAGGAGCAACAAAAGTTGTACTGTGCATTTGAGAAACTCAAATAAAACGAGCTATACAGAGTCCGAGGGAAAGTACAAAACACTAGGCAGGCAATCAGAAATTCAAATATCACACAACTAGACTTGTCTTGGCACTATCTGTACAGGCGGCAGAAATCTCTAACTGCATTGCTGGCTTGTTTTAGGTCCTCAGCGCTAGGAGGGAAAACACAGAGGAAACAATTCACTGAGCTGCTGAAGGCAGTGAATTTAAAATAACAACAGTTTTACATAAACAGGGAATTTAAAACAAAAAGTGTTTTATATAAACACAGTGAATTTAAAACAATAGGTGTTTTACATAAATATAGTGAATTTAAAATAACAGTTTTACATAAACACAGTGAATTTAAAACAATAAGTGTTTTATATAAACACAGTGAATTCCAAACAAGCATTTTATGATCATCATCATCAAATACTGTGCCTGCTGGCGTAGGTAATCATGTTTCCACAACTTTCGATTTTGACAGTTATTTATCATTTCTGTTGTTGACCAAGCCATCCTCTTAAGCTGTCTGGTATCTTTTCTCTTTGCTTCCCTCTATCTTTTAATCCCTCAATTTTCCCAGTTTGTCACAATATATTCCACCTGTTCCCTTCTCATTACATGGCCAAAATATGATGATAAGTGTTTTATATAAACACAATAACACATAAATTAAGCATTGTATGAGCAGAAAGGGCATTAGTGGGAGCAACAAAAGGATTAAATAAGGCCAGTATAGACTTTAAAAATCTGAACAGCATAAAGAGATCTACACAGCACAACACAAAAACCAAACTAAAAATAGAAGAGAGCAGCGTACTTTCAGTGTTTCTATGTGAATATGGGCCTGTGCAGTATACTTTCAGTGCTTCTATGTGAATGTGGGCCTGTGCAGTGTACTTTCAGTGCTCCTATGTGAATGTGGGCCTGTGCAGTGTACTTTCAGTGCTTCTATGTGAATATGGGCCGCAGTGTACTTTCAGTTCTTCTATGTGAATGTGGACCTGAGCAGTATACTTTCAGTGCTTCTATGTGAATGTGGGCCTGTGCAGTGTACTTTCAGTGCTTCTATGTGAATATGGGCCGCAGTGTACTTTCAGTTCTTCTATGTGAATGTGGACCTGAGCAGTGTACTTTCAGTGCTTCTATGTGAATGTGGGCCTGTGCAGTGTACTTTCAGTGCTTCTATGTGAATGTGGGCCTGTGCAGTGTACTTTCAGTGCTTCTATGTGAATGTTGACCTGTGCAGTGCCCTTTCAGTGCTTCTATGTGAATGTGGGCCTGTGCAGTGTACTTTCAGTGCTTCTATGTGAATGTGGGCCTGTGCAGTGTACTTTCAGTGCTTCTATGTGAATGTGGACACTAGAAAACAACAATGAAAGGAGATGTACAGGGTTGTCATGACTTTACACAACCTGCGTGAAGAAGATTCTCAGAATGTACTAGTCAAACAAAATCAACAACCAGGAAATGTTCAAGTGGTGTAACATGAGGTGATGCACATTGCACCAACTGCTTAAATAACTAGTTAGGTTTGTTGCAGGAGCTACTTAGTGCCCTGTGCACACCGCAAGCTGTGCATTTCATCCGTTTTTATTATGTTTCGATATACCGATTGCTTACGATGAATGATGATATCGTATGACGGAGAACAGATGGCTGAGTTCACTTTCTGTGTGGGTTCACCATGTCTTTTGGTGTGTGCTGAGACTTCTCGTCTCGAATTCAGATGATTCCACCGACATGGGTGGTTGAGCAATTATTTATTTTAATTCATTTGCAGTGATGCCGGGGCCTTATATAACCATAAACATCTTAGTTATAATCCCAAAATTGATGCAACACGTATAAATGAATATGTCATGAGAAAAATACACTACATCCCACTCATTCTTGAGGTTGACATTTTATTGGATTGGTCCAAATCTGTGTCTCTCTCTCTCTCTCTCTCAAAAAAAGAATATTTTAGATAATGTCATTTTGATTATATTGATAATTAAATTCAGCAGCGTTTAAGAGAGAAAATATTTCAAAATTTGACCCTTTCTGTTGTAAAATAATGTTTTAACCACAAATCTTTTAAGTATGTTAGTTATAGCATCTCTTATGATCAATTTTAACGTAGTATAGAAGAATTATACACAATACATGATTGAAAACTGAGAAAATTTACCAAAATCACTAAAATATCATTAACAAACAATTGTGATGGTTGTAATAGGCAGCCACGATAACTGGACAGGTTGTGTGTTCAAAATAGATACGGAAACAAAGACAAGAACTAGCACACAGTGAATCTCAGAGGGGAAGCAACTGTGACTGGTGATTCAGAGGTAAGATACCTGTCCCTGGGCAGGAAGGCCCTTGAATCCCACCACAGGTGGTGGGAATCTTTCACTTTGAATTTGTAGTTTCCCTGTGGCTTTACTCAGCCATGTTCTCAGGGTGGTGAGATCTAATGTCTAGCCATCACAGAAAACAGCTACAAATGATAAGTTCCATACGCACATTAAAGAACTCTTGGCAGTTAAAAGAAAAAAAAAGAGCAGGCTAAATATTGGCCGCTGTCTGGGCAAAAACTGCTGAGCCCATGCTGAAGACGGATGTGCCATGACAAAAGACGAAATCTACCCATGCTGAAGACGGATGTGCCATCCCAAAAGACACTGATATCGTGGCTTTGTTATCAACAAGTGACATAACAAATACATGCCCACTTAGCGGGTGATTGCTAAAAATAATAGAAAAAGCAAATGATGGATAACCTGCCAGAGGACCGAAGAAGCAAATGATGGATAACCTGCCAGAGGACCGAAGAAGCAGATGATGGGTAACCTGTCAGAGGACAGTAGAAGCAGATGATGGGTAACCTGTCAGAGGACAGTAGAAACAGATGATGGGTAACCTGTCAGAGGACAGCAGAAGCAGATGATGGATAATCTGTCAGAGGACAGCAGAAGCAGATGATGGATAACCTGTCACAGGACAGTAGAAGCAGATGATGGGTAACCCATCAGAGGACAGTAGAAGCAGATGATGGGTAACCTGTCAGAGGACAGCAGAAGCTCAGAGGACAGTAGAAGCAGATGATGGGTAACCTGTCAGAGGACAGTAGAAGCAGATGATGGGTAACCTGTCAGAGGACAGCAGAAGCAGATGGGTAGCCTGTCAGAGGACAGTAGAAACAGATGATGGGTAGCCTGTCAGAGGACAGTAGAAACAGATGATGGGTAACCTGTCAGAGGACAGTAGAAGCAGATGATGGGTAACCTGTCAGAGGACAGTAGAAGCAGATGATGGGTAACCTGTCAGAGGACAGCAGAAGCAGATGATGGGTAACCTGTCAGAGGACAGTAGAAGCAGATGATGGATAACCTGTCAGAGGACAGTAGAAGCAGATGATGGATAACCTGTCAGAGGACAGTAGAAGCAGATGATGAATAACCTGTCAGAGGACAGCAGAAGCAGATGATGGATAACCTGTCAGAGGACAGCAGAAGCAGATGATGGATAACCTGTCAGAGGACAGCAGAAGCAGATGATGGATAACCTGTCAGAGGACAGCAGAAGCAGATGATGGATAACCTGTCAGAGGACAGCAGAAGCAGATGATGGATAACCTGTCAGAGGACAGTAGAAGCAGATGATGGATAACCTGTCAGAGGACAGTAGAAGCAGATGATGGATAACCTGTCAGAGGACAGTAGAAGCAGATGATGGGTAACCTGTCAGAGGACAGTAGAAGCAGATGATGGATAACCTGCCAGAGGACAGTAGAAGCAGATGATGGATAACCTGTCAGAGGACAGTAGAAGCAGATGATGGGTAACCTGTCAGAGGACAGTAGAAGCAGATGATGGGTAACCTGTCAGAGGACAGTAGAAACAGATGATGGGTAACCTGTCAGAGGACAGTAGAAACAGATGATGGATAACCTGTCAGAGGACAGTAGAAACAGATGATGGGTAACCTGTCAGAGGACAGTAGAAGCAGATGATGGGTAACCTGTCAGAGGACAGTAGAAACAGATGATGGGTAACCTGTCAGAGGACAGTAGAAGCAGATGATGGATAACCTGCCAGAGGACAGTAGAAGCAGATGATGGGTAACCTGTCAGAGAACAGTAGAAACAGATGATGGGTAACCTGTCAGAGGACAGTAGAAACAGATGATGGGTAACCTGTCAGAGGACAGTAGAAGCAGATGATGGATAACCTGTCAGAGGACAGTAGAAGCAGATGATGGATAACCTGTCAGAGGACAGGTAGAAACAGATGATGGATAACCTGTCAGAGGACAGTAGAAACAGATGATGGGTAACCTGTCAGAGGACAGCAGAAGCAGATGATGGATAATCTGTCAGAGGACAGCAGAAGCAGATGATGGATAACCTGTCAGAGGACAGTAGAAGCAGATGATGGGTAACCCATCAGAGGACAGTAGAAGCAGATGATGGGTAACCTGTCAGAGGACAGCAGAAGCTCAGAGGACAGTAGAAGCAGATGATGGGTAACCTGTCAGAGGACAGTAGAAGCAGATGATGGGTAACCTGTCAGAGGACAGTAGAAACAGATGATGGGTAACCTGTCAGAGGACAGTAGAAACAGATGATGGGTAACCTGTCAGAGGACAGTAGAAGCAGATGATGGGTAACCTGTCAGAGGACAGCAGAAGCAGATGATGGGTAGCCTGTCAGAGGACAGTAGAAACAGATGATGGGTAGCCTGTCAGAGGACAGTAGAAACAGATGATGGGTAGCCTGTCAGAGGACAGTAGAAACAGATGATGGGTAACCTGTCAGAGGACAGTAGAAGCAGATGATGGGTAACCTGTCAGAGGACAGTAGAAGCAGATGATGGGTAACCTGTCAGAGGACAGTAGAAACAGATGATGGGTAACCTGTCAGAGGACAGGAGAAACAGATGATGGGTAACCTGTCAGAGGACAGTAGAAGCAGATGATGGGTAACCTGTCAGAGGACAGTAGAAGCAGATGATGGGTAACCTGTCAGAGGACAGTAGAAACAGATGATGGGTAACCTGTCAGAGGACAGTAGAAGCAGATGGATGGGTAACCTGTCAGAGGACAGTAGAAGCAGATGATGGGTAACCTGTCAGAGGACAGCAGAAGCAGATGATGGGTAACCTGTCAGAAGACAGTAGAAGCAGATGATGGATAACCTGTCAGAGGACAGTAGAAGCAGATGATGGATAACCTGTCAGAGGACAGTAGAAGCAGATGATGAATAACCTGTCAGAGGACAGCAGAAGCAGATGATGGATAACCTGTCAGAGGACAGCAGAAGCAGATGATGGATAACCTGTTAGAGGACAGCAGAAGCAGATGATGGATAACCTGTCAGAGGACAGCAGAAGCAGATGATGGATAACCTGTCAGAGGACAGCAGAAGCAGATGATGGATAACCTGTCAGAGGACAGTAGAAGCAGATGATGGATAACCTGTCAGAGGACAGTAGAAGCAGATGATGGATAACCTGTCAGAGGACAGTAGAAGCAGATGATGGGTAACCTGTCAGAGGACAGTAGAAGCAGATGATGGATAACCTGCCAGAGGACAGTAGAAGCAGATGATGGATAACCTGTCAGAGGACAGTAGAAGCAGATGATGGGTAACCTGTCAGAGGACAGTAGAAGCAGATGATGGGTAACCTGTCAGAGGACAGTAGAAACAGATGATGGGTAACCTGTCAGAGGACAGTAGAAACAGATGATGGGTAACCTGTCAGAGGACAGTAGAAGCAGATGATGGGTAACCTGTCAGAGGACAGTAGAAACAGATGATGGGCAACCTGTCAGAGGGCAGTAGAAGCAGATGATGGATAACCTGCCAGAGGACAGTAGAAGCAGATGATGGGTAACCTGTCAGAGAACAGTAGAAACAGATGATGGGTAACCTGTCAGAGGACAGTAGAAACAGATGATGGGTAACCTGTCAGAGGACAGTAGAAGCAGATGATGGATAACCTGTCAGAGGACAGTAGAAGCAGATGATGGATAACCTGTCAGAGGACAGGTAGAAACAGATGATGGATAACCTGTCAGAGGACAGCAGAAACAGATGATGGATAACCTGTCAGAGGACAGTAGAAACAGATGACGGATAACCTGTCAGAGGACAGCAGAAACAGATGATGGGTAACCTGCCAGAGGACAATTAGAAACAGATGCTCCAGAAGGGACATAAGAACTAATGTGATACAAGAATAGAGTGACACAAGAACTAGAGTGACATAAGAACTAATGTGATATAAGAATAGAGTGACACAAGAACTTGAGCGACACAGGAGCTAATAAAATTGAATGATGAATATGTAGGTCAACTGTTGAAAAAAAACTAAAGATGTGAAAAAAGTTAATTAACTAACAAAAATAAACAGTAAACTCAGATTGATACAGAATAAGAAAACAGAGCCGAAAATTGAGACGTTTGAAATGTGGATCTATAGAAAAATGGGGGGAAAAATGGATAGAAGGAAAAGAAGACAAACAGTGAAGTTCTGAACCAACCGAGAATAAAGAAAGAAAATACTGAACACAATTCAAAAAAAGACAACAGAAATTTTTAAGACATGCTAAGAGATACAATACCCTACTAAACATGATCTTAAAATGGAAGGTAGAGGTAGACGAGGCAGACAAAGACTAAAGTAAACTGATGACATCACAAGATGGACAGATGAGACTAAAGTACACTATCAAGACAAGAGACAGTGAAATAGCGCTCTCTGGTAGCCAACCGTTGATATGGTGACAGCACCTGAAGAATGAACCGTATTAAAGGTGAGTGTTTACCTGGTACAAGCTTTGTGAAAATCTGCCAGTTGTTTCTTGGTGGCTGTCACAGCTCCGCCACTGCTCTCTGTAGGCAGGGCTTTTAAAGTGTGTTCCAGCCAAACACAGAAGGTCTGCATAGAATAAATATAGATAATACACATTTAAAAAAAGTAAAGAGCCCCCGTCACGCCAAGTGGTGTAGAGGGAATATAGTGTTAGTGACCATAATTTTTACAGACCTTCAGCACCTTCAGCACATGATTTTTGGGTAATGTGGTCGGTATTATGTCCGTGCCGCTTTACTTTTCCAGAAAAAAATCCGGTACCCATTAAGGCTGGGTGAACCCTAAAGCCGTCGGTCAGGATCAAACCCAACCTCTTGTCCTTTGAAGTCCAGTTCACTAACCCCTGAGCTATCGCGGCTCACAGATAATACACATAACATACAAAAAAATAATTATACAACCAAAGTATATGATATGTTTGTGAATATATACATTTGTGCATAGATAATAAAAATAGAACAGCATGATATTATGTCTGGGTTATTATTGCAAACTCCACCTAAGATGTGTAGTAGAACGACTAGTCCAACCTGCAAGCCATATTTCTGTTAGGTTACATGAAGCTCTACTTAACTATCTATCTTTATAATGACCCTTCGAGCCGTATCTAACCCGTAAATAGGGCATAGACCCAGATACTTTCTCTTTTTATAATTTTCTTTCTAGCAGTCTCAATCCTTGCAAAAAACATTTATCAAATCTTGCCATTTGTTTCTGTTCTGTGGAAGCATCTCGATCTCATTGAGGGAGCCAATTCCTGCTGACTTTGCCTCTCTGATCAATTTTCTTCTCAGTGTTTCTCTGGTCGACCTCTTTTCCTCCTTGCTGTTGTTTCCCACATGAGGACTTGCTTTGCTATTTGGTTATTATCTCTTCTCATCCATGTGACAACAACATGGGCTCTGCTTAACACCACTGGTAAACGTCAGCCTCATCAGCCTCCTTACAACATCCAGGCTCACCAACACTTCAATCGTTACGTAGGCTGAAGGGCAGAAATAAAGGCAATGCTCACAAAAACAAGCTGACACCTAAACAAATCATGAAATGAGTCAAGAGTCATATCATAAAGTCATGATGAGAAATATGACTGATAAATGAGAAATATGACTGATAACTGACTGCAGTCAAAACTAATAGGAGCTGTAGTACTGCTGTAGATAATGAACAGTCAGCTGAGGGCATATGGTAAGGATTGATCCCGATAGAGAACTTCTAAGTTCTAAAATAAAAAACCCTTCTAGTGCTGTCAGATGTCACACAGGATTCAATGTACCATGCCATAAGTCTCTATTCCAGGCTAGCTTTTTTTAATCTCAGAATGAGAATCAATGCCCACTATTATTGCCTCTCTTTTCATAATTATTTTCAGTGTCTCACAAGATTGGCCTCTTTTCCTTATATCTACTGTTTTCAACATGAATGTTTGCTTTATGATTCTCTGGTGTTTCCTCCTCATCACTCAATTTTAACAGGGAATGAAATACGGTACTGATGTAGTTCTGACCACATGACCCAAATACTGTGCCAATGGTAGAAAAAAAAATGGACACTATAACCATATTCCCTACACTCAAATGAATGAGTTCGTTCGTTCTTTCTTATCCCTTTGTTTGTTTCTTTCTTTCTTTTCTCCCAAACCCTTTACTTCATACACTCGCTCGCGCACACACACACACACACACACACACAGGCCACTCACCGGACGGTCTATTAACATGAGCTCATACAAGACCTCACTGACATCTGCTGACATGAATGTGGGCAGACAGAACAGACAAGCTTGGATGAGAGCTACAACTAGCGACTGTCCATGCTCTTCTAGAAGCTTCTTCACCAATGTCCAGCGTAGCTGAAAGTCTTCTCTCTCCTGAAATTAACAACCATACAACTCTGGCTGAAGAAGATTCAGTATAACAAACTAGATTCATGATACTTTCTTTAATTGTATCAATTTGTTTTTATAGAAAGTGCATGAAATTGATGAGCTAGGAGAGAAAATATATCAATTTAATATTTATCAATTTTGCTTCCAATGCCAGATTTCTTAAATGCCAAAGATTCTGGCAAACGTTAGGAGCTTAAACACTGTGATCGTTCAAATAAAACAAACATTAGGAGCTTAAACACTGTGATCGTTCAAATAAAATAAACATTAGGAGCTTAAACACTGTGATCGTTCAAATAAAACAAACATTAGGAGCTTAAACACTGTGATCGTTCAAATAAAACAAACATTAGGAGCTTAAACACAGTGATCGTTCAAATAAAACAAACGTTAGGAGCTTAAACACAGTGATCGTTCAAATAAAACAAACGTTAGGAGCTTAAACACTGTGATCGTTCAAATAAAACATACATTAGGAGCTTAAACACTGTGATCGTTCAAATAAAAAAACATTAGGAGCTTAAACACTGTGATCATTCAAATAAAACAAACATTAGGAGCTTAAACACTGTGATCGTTCAAATAAAACAAACATTAGGAGCTTAAACACTGTGATCGTTCAAATAAAACAAACATTAGGAGCTTAAACACTGTGATCATTCAAATAAAACAAACGTTAGGAGCTTAAACACTGTGATCGTTCAAATAAAACAAACGCTAGGAGCTTAAACACTGTGATCGTTCAAATAAAACAAACGTTAGGAGCTTAAACACTGTGATCGTTCAAATAAAACAAACATTAGGAGCTTAAACACTGTGATCGTTCAAATAAAACAAACATTAGGAGCTTAAACACTGTGATCGTTCAAATAAAACAAACATTAGGAGCTTAAACACTGTGATCGTTCAAATAAAACAAACATTAGGAGCTTAAACACTGTGATCGTTCAAATAAAACAAACATTAGGAGCTTAAACACTGTGATCGTTCAAAGAAAACAAACATTACTGCACCATCAACATTACTGTCTCCGCATCGGAGGTTACCTACCATGGAGAGCCATTCCACTCTGTCTCTTGCTTTGATAATGCAGGTTGTCATAGGCTGACTTGTCTATCTTTATATATGTTACTCATCCATGCTAGTCTTGGTCTACCGCCTTTATCTTGCATTTTCCTTTCTAAGATTACTTTTAGAAGGCTACTTACTCTCCATGGAATTCTCAGTGGAATAGTACGTGATGTGGCTTCAATCTCGTTCACGGTTGTCAGCCATATTCGTCTTTCCGGCCCTGAACATGCCTCTTGTGTACCACACACTTCGCTATTTTCATTTTCTGAGCTCTTGATCATATTTGATTCTGCTGCTTCATTTACCGACACAGACTTTGTACATTCGGGATGGCTATTCTTGGTAGGAGCCATTGTTGTCAAAATAGATGTTTATATATACACAATATACTACTATATATATATATATATATATATATATATATACACACATATATACATATACATATATATCTTCAAATATTATCAAGTTGTATCTTTCTATCCACACTCTATCAAGCTACATTATCTATCTAACTATTCCATTTAAAAAGTTAACCGAGGGGCTGTGAATAAATTGTCATATCACATTTCAGCTCCTTGTTTAGTCTTAGGTGGTATTTTAGCTACACTCCTAGAAACTGCAGTACACTGGTCAATATGGCGGATAGGCAGCAAGAACAATTGAGTTTCACTCTGAAAAGAGTTCCTTGTTGCAGTTTCCTCATATTCCAAGTCCGGCTTGCTGCAGGAGCTACTGAGTTTAGTGCCCTGTGCACACAGTGAGCTGTGTGTTACATCCGGATTGTGTTTCGATATTCAGACTGCTTACGATGAATGATGATATCGTATGACGGGGAATAGATGGCTGTGTTCACTTTCTGTGCGGTTTCACCTTGTCTTTTGGCGTGTACTGAGACTGCTATGATGGGGACTGCAGCTACCTTTTTTTGTTTGGGAGATGAGATATTAATTCAGATGATTCCACTGGCACAGGTGGTTGAGCAATTATGGATTTTAATTCATTTGCAGTGATACTGGAGCCTTCCATAACCATAAACTACAGTATTTATGGTGAAGATGTCCAGAATTTACAACATTCCCCTTATTCTTGAATTTGATATTTTACAGGGGTGGTTCCAGTTTGTGGCATGGCAGAAAAAAAATTGTGAACTTTCTAGCTCAATTTATTATTAAATTAGTGATTTAATAATATCATCATCAATTCAATTTCAGATCAATTAAATTTAATAGTAAATTAGTATAGTAGTTTCAACACTTATAATCAACTGGAATGTACAATAGAAGAATTATTACATGTTATATTTATCAAATAAACAACACAACTAAATTATCATCAACAAAGAGCTGTGACAGGATAAAATTATACTTTAATCTGCATAAAAAAAAGCAACATGTGCCATACCGGTTGGCATTGGTAATCATGTCCTTCCACAACTCTATGTCCCCATAATTCTATGTCCTCATAACTCTATGTCCTCATAACTCTATGTCCCCATAACTCTATGTCCTTATAACTCTATGTCCCCATAACTCTATGTCCTCATAACTCTATGTCCCCATAACTCTATGTCCTCAGTGTAGCACATCAATTTTTGTTATTGACTGTATACCAAGTCCCATCCCCAAACTATCTATTATCTTCTCTCTTTGTCTTCCGTGATCTCTTTCTCCTCCTATTTTACCAGTTTTAATCAAGTATCCTAACTTTCCTCTTATGATATTCCTGGAACACGTCTATTTCTCTTTTAGAAGCTCTCTTTCTGACATAGCCCTACCAGTAATCAAACCTTATATCTGCCTGATTTGACAACGACCAGTGCCCCCCAACCACATTACCTACCCACCCACCTTGTTTACTCTCATCACCTAAAATTGTAATTCTTCACATCTGACGATCCCTACTGCTAACATGAAGATCACAGAGTTGCACCCATGCTGCAGATTCACAAACAGCTTCAAAATCGTTATCTTGCTCTTCTTTTCAGTATATAGTTTAGGGAGACAATCCACCAAAGAGAAGCAAAACTTGAAACAAACTCATATAGGAAGGGTACATTAGTATTTGAAGAAAATTGTCTAGAAAGAGACAACTGAGACCACACAACATTGCTGCGCTGCCTTGCAGTAAGGTCCATGAAAACAAAGGTCATGGAAGCTGTTAAAAATGGATAAGCAACAAAGATGGATGCACTGAACTTCAAGGTGCATAAACACAATGTAATGTAACTCACCAAGCAAACAATAAAAGATTCTTCTCCTAATAAGATATTCAATTTATTAAAGATACTGCTCACAGATGATACATTTTAAATAATAATTTCATTAGAAATTCAGTTGATAAAGTCTGAGAAATAATGGATGTTTCACTCCCAAGAAAAGAGCACAACATTAAACAATCAATGCAGGACAGGAACAATTAGTAAATGAACACTTTAATGGTTGCTGGAACAGATGGTAGAACAGATATGGGAATCCCCTGACTGCGGTGATACATGCCCAAACAAAAGATAAAATGTTCACTACAAATAAAAAGTAAAGAGCCCCGTCACGCCAAGTGGTGTATAGGGAATATGGTGTTAGTGACCATAATTTTTACAGACCTTCAACACATGATTTTTGAGGTAATGTGGTTGTCATTACGCCCGTGCCGCTTTACTTTCCCAGAAAAAAATCTGGTAGCCATTAAAGGCTGGGTGAACCTGGAAGCCGTCGATCAGGGTCAAACCTGACCTCTTGTCCTTTGTAGTCCAGTTCACTAACCAATGAGCTATCGCAGTTCTCTCACAACAAATAGATTGGAATTAATAATAAACATTGAAACTTATCAAATGTTCATTATTTATTTCTTTAGCAATTTTTGACCAGTAATAATACTTTTGTAGATAATTAATGTAATTAGAAATGTTCACAAGCAACATGTGATAACTAAAGTACCTCTTTTTCCCGCATGCATTTGATCATATCAGAGAGGAACTTCATGACAGAGGCATTGGCATCTTTGTGATCCAGGGAGCAGGCAGCAATAGCACAACACATGATGGGCTTGGCCATAGCACTTTGGAGAAATGGAACTGGAGATCTTTGGATGAACCTGGGGAATTGATTGCAAACAGAGTGTGTGAGAGTCAGCAGGACAATAAGCAATTGATTATAAACATAGTGTGTGAGGTCAGCAGAACTATAAAAGATTGACTGCAAACAACAGAGTGTGTGAGAGTCAGCAGGACAATAAGCAATTGATTATAAACATAGTGTGTGAGGTCAGCAGAACTATAAAAGATTGATTGCAAACATAGTGTGTGAGAGTCAGCATAACTATAAAAGATTGATTGCAAACATAGTGTGTGAGAGTCAGCATAACTATACAAGATTGATTGCAAACATAGTGTGTGGGAGTCAGCAGAACTATAAAAGATTGATTGCAAACATAGTGTGTGGGAGTCAGCAGAACTATAAAAGATTGATTGCAAACATAGTGTGGGAGTCAGCAGAACTATAAAAGATTGATTGCAAACATAGTGTGAGAGAGTCTGGGGGACTATAAACGATTGATTGCAAACAGTGTGAGAGAGTCTGTAGTGTAGTAGGGAGAGAGAAAGAAAGGAAACAGTTGAGAGAAAAGGAAAACAAAGAGAATAGAGGGAAGGAGTGGGGGAAAATAACGTGAGAGGAGTAGAGAACAAATCAGATAGAGAGAGTGAATGGGGGATTAGAGAAAGACGTGAAAATCGGGGGACAGTAAACATGAAATCACAAAAGAAAAAATGACTAAGTGGGTTTCTCGTGAGTTTCGGGAATTGTGGGAGAGTCAGGGAGAACGAACGGTTGATGGGAGAGAGTGGGGGAGATCATTTTTTGATAGATCAGAGTTGATCAGGCGGTGGACTGGGAAGGTCTCGCCGAAAGGCATTAGCCTTTAAAGTAGTTAATGTACATAGTTAGTTGTTGTGCAAGCCAGTTGGCTTTGTGACCAGGAAGGTTGTAACTTCCAGTTAGGGAGCCAGTTGGTTACCCCTTGTACAGTTAGTCTAGTATATAGTGTTCAGGGTCTAGGGGTTGGACAGTTGCCCACAAACTGGTGAACAGTGACAGTGTTAGTGGTTAGTCAGCATATGAGCAGTGGTCTCACAGTGCATTAGTTCTTGGCAACAGTCACCAATGTTCCGGGAAAGCTGTTTAACTTGGTGAGGAAAGAGGGAATTGAGCACGGACACACTGATTTTTCTGATGGGTGAGTAAGAGGCTCACGAACCAAGAGCAGTTAGTTGTATGTGAATTGCAACTGTAGGACACGAAGATTTCCTTAACAATTTTCATGATATTGATGTGGAAAATAGGCAGTCACGACGCTGCTGATAATGTAACATTTTTGTGTGCACTTAACAAGGCCAGTCCATGTGTGGAGCGTGAGAGGTGGCGTAGTGTCGTAAAAAGTCTGGCAGACAAAGGATGCTGGCGTTGGGAGATGTGTACATTATAATGTAGCAGAGTTTTCATGATGTGGGTGTGAAATGGACTGTATAAAACTCAGTCTATGTGACATAATTATTGTGGACCACTTGAGCTATCAAGTGGAGGTAGTATGAGTCAATAAAGTTATATTGGTTTTATTAAGAGTGAGTTGTGTTATAATTTGAACAGGAAGGTACTCGTCAATGAGTTGCGATGAACGAACCAGGGGGTTGTAGGCGGCGTTCAAGGCAGAGCCGATGGGCAACCATCGGTCAACAGCACAAAGTACGGCTAGAACAACAGGCATGCAGTAAGGTCAGCGGTGGTGTGTTACGGTGGCTGAACAAGTAGCTGGTCAGCCTGTCACTCACAACAAGCACCATTCAACAGCGGGGGGGTGCAACTGGGGTCACTGAGGAATCGGCGCAGCAGTCAAGATTCGCATGTGTGTTCATGTACATACTGACCCCAGGAGCTACGGTGTTTATATTAACAAAGTGAAGAGAGATTAGGGCGTGTACAGTAGGACTATAAACAACTGATTGTAAACGGAGTGTGAGAGAGTCTGGGGGACTATAAACGATTGATAGTGAACATAGTTGTGTGAGAGTCTGTAGGACTATAAAAGATTGATTGCAAACAGAGTATAAGAGAGTCAGCAGGACTGTAAAAGATTGATTGTAAACATAGTTGTGTGAGAGTCTGTAGGACTATAAAAGATTGATTGCAAACAGAGTATAAGAGAGTCAGCAGCACTGTAAAAGATTGGTTGTGAACATAGTTGTGTATGAGTCTGTAGGACTATAAAAGATTGATTGCAAACATAGTGTGAGAGAGTCAGCAGGACTATAAAAGATTGATTGCAAACATAGTCTGAGTAAGTCTTATTGATTGCAAACATAGTGTCTCAGAGTGTCAGCAGGACTGTAAAAGATTGACTGTAACGTGTGCTGTTTGAGCAGCATGTAGATGTTCGGGAGACTTGTGTGAGGGCCTCCACGTTTGTCACTTTGTCCTCCCAGGTAATATGAAGAATGCAACACTGACATCACTTAAGGAATGCATTTATCCATCTCTCTTGTTTTGCATAAGTTACCCATGATTCACTGCTATACAAAGAGATATTTTAATATTTATTTCCTGGTTATATTGTCACTAAAACTAAGGGACAACTGTAATGGTTAACTGACTTTTATCTACATGGTTATCCAAGACTGACCTTAAGCACAGCCTGAAGAGGTCATCCACTGTGTCAGGGTGGTTCCTTAAGCCATTGTGTTCTTCTAAGATTTTAAAAGTTGGACCACAGAAGGCCTGCAAAAAATGTGGCTTTGTTACCCAATGCATAAGAATTGTGCCACAGAAACATTTATTTCATAAAATATGTGGCACATCATTAGGTATTAATTTTTGTAGTAAATTTAGTAATATTTAGTTAGAATTATATGAAGTGGCCAGTGGAGTAGTAGTTAGTGAACTGGTCAACCAATGAGAAGAGGTCTTGATCGGCAAATACTAAGTTCATCCAGTCTTTTATAAAAGTGTGCCAGATTTTTTTCTAGAAAAGAAAGACCACATTACCCTAAAATATGCAGATGGCAAAAAATAAATAAGTAAAAATAAATAAGGCCATTGCCGCACTGGGCAATCAAAAGTAAATATGAGCACTAATATAATGTCATAATTTCTACATGCCAACTGGCAAGGCAATTTTCTTTTTTTTTTTTTTAATGTTTAATTAGACTAAAATGGGTGAAACAAAAATATGTAGTGTTAGTGCTCTACGTGATCACTGTGTGTGTCTTCCTTATCCCCAAGTGATATTAATGTGAATAACTTCATTAAGTCTGTGCACACAGTGTCTGTAGTTTCATAAGTTGTCAGGCTTTTATCACTTCACATCTCAGCTATTATGTCTGAACCTTGAAAGAAAGAAAATAAAAAAGAAAGAAAAAAAAACGGAAAGAATGAAAAGAAAAAAAAAAAGGGGGATCAGAAAGAAGTGAATAAAGAAAAAAAGAAAGAAAGAACTCTGGCATATACTCCTCTCAAATGATGTATAACAAACATCATCTTACTGCCCACATTTTGATTTACCATCGGTACATATTTAGTCGCCATCATTACCAAAAATGTGCAGTTGATCATGGTAAAATACAGCCAGTAACTCCATTTTGCCCACAATTTTCCCTATACATATGTTGAGCATGGTGGTAAGGAACATTTTTTTTTCTCAAGAAAACATTGTTGGCAATGCCATCAGCAAAATGCAAACATTAAATTCCTCCAGACAACAAATCTGGCACCAATTAAAGGTAGGATGAACCTAGAACTAAGAAAGAAAGCTAAACTTAGAATCTCTTCTCCTTCTACCTTTCAGCTCCCTGTGGAGCATAGGTCTTCAACAAACACTTTCAGCTCCCTGTGGAGCATGGGTCTTCAACAAACACTTTCAGCTCCCTGTGGAGTATGGGTATTCAACAAACACTTTCAGCTCCCTGTGGAGCATGGGTCTTCAACAAACACTTTCAGCTCCCTGTGGAGCATGGGTCTTCAACAAACACTTTCAGCTCCCTGTGGAGCATAGGTCTTCAACAAACACTTTCCAAGCCATTCTGTTTCTTGCCATTCTTTTAAGATCGTTCCATGTCTTCCCTATCATCTTCATCTCTGCTTCTATCTGTCTTCTCCAAGAATTCCTTGGTCTTCCTCTTTGTCTTTTTCCCCTGGGGATTCCAAAAAAAGGGCCTGTTGTGTAATACTCTCAGTTGGCTTCTGCAGTGTGTGTCCTATCCAGTGCCATCATCTTCGCTGTATCTCTTTATCCACCGGTATTTGACTGGTACATTTCCATAATTCTATGTTAGTGAATTTGTCCTGCCATTTCCATCCTTTTATTCTGCGTAAGCATCTATTAATGAAAGCCTATATCTTTATGATTGTCATTTTAGTTGTTCTCCATGTTTCACAGCCATATAATAAGACTGACTTAACATTGGAGTAGAAAATTTGTATTTTAGTATTTAACCTAACTTCTTTGGACTTTGATATGTTTTCCAGTGCAAAAAATGCTCCTCTAGCTTTTGATATCCTTGTTTTGGTATCATTTTCTTTTCCTCCTTCTTTGTCTATATTACTCTCTAGATATATGTAAGATTGTACGTCTAGTAGAGGTATTTCTCCTATTGTTATTTAATATTGCCAACTGCATTAATTCTCATAAAATTTCTCAAAACTTTATTGGTAATGCCATTAGCAAAATGCAAACATTAAATTCCTCCAGAAAAAAACCTGGCACCAATTAAAGGTAGGATGAACCTAGAAGAACAAAGAAAGAAAGCTAAACTTAGAATATTCAACTTCAACTTTTTATCAACCATCACCTACGCATGTGAGAGCTGGAAAACAACAAAAGAGATTGAGAGAAAACTAATCGATTTTGAAGACAAATGCCTAAGAAAATAATCTTGTGTACAATGAAATGAATTCAAGACTAATATAGAAATAAGAGGACCAATGATCTCATGTATAGCATGAAGAGAAGATGAACATATGTTAAGCCTATGTTGAGAAGAGACAACAAGAGAATTCCAAAACAGGCTCTTCTATGGAAAACATCAGGATACAGGAAAAGAGGAAGCCCTAGAGAGACACTAAAAAGAACACTTATAAGAGAAGCAAAGTTGCCAGGCATAGATTCATTAGACAAGATCAAACATCTTGCCAAGAATAGAGACAGGTGGCGAAAAACACAACAAGCCCCATGCAACGTCTAGTGGCACGGGCAGGATCAAGATTAGAATCCAAGAGAAAAATCGATCATTCCTGCCCTCTGTATACCAGTTCAACATCCACCATTCTAATCTTCTCCATTGAGGTGATAAAGTATGAGCTAAAAATTGAGCACAATATGTCATGTCCAAAAAAACTAGACGCCAAGTCTTATCTTCATCTCATTAGCTACTATGGCATCAATGACAGCCAGGTTTTACTCACCTGAAGCATGTCTAGCAAACCTGGGATACAGCCAGGCTCACCTCCATATTCATCGACCAGGATACTGCCGAGGTACAGAAAACATGAATGCTGATGTGTCTGGTACAGGCCAACCATCTGTCAGAGAAGAGAATAAACACACAATGACTGCCTGATTTGTATTTCCCTTTTGAGAAATAATTTCAGTTAATGTAGAAAATGAAAGCCTTAGTAGCCTAGTTGGGAAAACTACCCGACTAGGCCACCGACGTTTGAATAACCTGTGTTCAATTCCTGCTGGAAGCAGTGTGAGTTGTACTCGTGGTTAGAAAAAAAAACTTTTGCTGTCGACAGTACTGCTCAACAGGCAAAAACACTGCAAACATTTATTAATTTACAGGGGGGTACAGCTCAACAGGCAAACAACACTGCAAACATTTATTAATTTACAGGGGGGTACAGCTGAAAAGCAATAAAAACGATGCAGGAAAACACAAATGAACTATCATCAATAGCCAGCAAAATTGGGCTTGAGATCAATCATGAAAAGACTAAAGTCATGACTAGTTTAATTCCAACAGGTGACAAAATATACATGGAAAACAAACCAGTAGAAGAGATCGATCACTTTATCTATCTTGGAAGTCACATTGATCGAGAAGGGGATACGAGCAAAGAAATTAAAATCAGAATAGCTAAAGCAGCAATGTCTTTCAGAAGCCTTGAAAAGTTGTGGAAATCAAAACTTATCAGCACAAACACAAAACTTAGGCTATTCAAATCAAATGTACTATCAACCCTTACGTATGCGTGTGAAAGCTGGAAAACAACAAGAGATATAGAAACAAAGTTGAACGCATTCGAAAATAAATGTCTAAGGAAAATACTTGGTATAGCATGGAACGAATTCAAAACAAATGAGGAAATTAGAGAAATCGCCAATCAACCACTAATATCTTCAGTAATAAAGAAAAGACGATGGTCATACGTTGGACATGTGATGAGAAGAGATAATAACCGAATAGCAAAGCAAGCCCTCATATGGGAAACAACAGGTAAAAGAAAAAGAGGAAGACCCAGGGAGACACTGAGAAGAACATTGATGAGAGAGGCAAGAGCAGCAGGAGTCGGCTCCCTCAATGAGATAGAACTGCTTGCACAGAACAGAGACAGATGGCGAGATTTGATAAAATATCTTTAAAAGAAAACTGCTAGAACAAAAAAATCCATATAGGAGAAGGTGTATCTTGGTCTACGCCCTATGGGCCGGTTACGGCTCGAAAGGTCAATAGATAGATAGATAGACAGCTGAAAAGCAAACAAAACTACAAACATTTATTAATTTACAGGGGGGTACAGCTCAACAGGCAAACAACACTGCAAACATTTATTAATTTACAGGGGGGTACAGCTGAAAAGGCAAACAAGACTACAAACATTTATTAATTTACAGGGAGGTACAGCTCAACAGACAAACAACACTACAAATATTTATTAATTTACACTGGGGTACAGCTCAACAGACAAACAACACTACAAATATTTATTAATTTACAGGGGGGTACAGCTCAACAGGCAAACAAAACTACAAACATTTATTAATTTACAGGGGGGTACAGCTCAACAGGCAAACAACACTACAAACATTTAGTAATTTACAGGGGGGTACAGCTCAACAGGCAAAAACACTACAAACATTTAGTAATTTACAGGGGGTACAGTTCAACAGGTAAACAACACAGCAAACATTTAGTAATTTACAGGGGGTGGAATTCAAGGAGTTTAACACACTGTGGTGGTACCATTTTATCAGCATATTTTCTTTAAATTTGAAATAACAGTGAGAAAATGAATGAAAATTGATCTAAAACATGCATTTTGTTCAGACAATTTGTCCAGGAAGTCAGAGAAGCAGTTAAATAAGAGAATTATAAAGTTTTAACGGAAATAATTGCAAAAATGTTGATACATTAAAAGCAGCAAAACATGGCTTTTGGGTTTCTCACATGGGCTACTAGAGATACATTTTGCGGCTTGCTTGCGGAATGTGTTAAAGCATTCATTAGAATACAGGATGTGTTAAAGCATTAATTAGATGGTCAAGATGTGTTAGAGCATTCATTAGATGATCAATATGTGTTAGAGCATTCATTAAATGGTCAGGATGTTTTAGAGCATTCATTAGATGGTCAGGATGTATTAGAGCATTCATTAGATGGTCAAGATGTGTTAGAACATTCATTAGATGGTCAGGATGTGTTGGAGCATTCATTAGATGGTCAGGATGTATTAGAGCATTCATTAGATGGTCAAGATGTGTTTAGAGCATTCATTAGATGGTCAAGATGATCATAAATTACCTGTGTGACTAGGGGAGTGAGGAGCATGGCAGAGTTCTTGCCTAAGCACCGAATGGCAAAGCGAATGCACCTACAGCAGCGTTCAATGATCCGAATGTCAGACTGGTACTTGTCGCAAGCCCTGGATAGCACTGGCCACACCTAACCAACAGACAAACAAGACTCTAATCAACTTTAACTAAGCAATACAAAATAGAATTACTTTTCAGACTAAGTGTTTTACTGCTACAATCCATCTGTTTAGAGTTTTAACTCTACAATGACTCTTTTTCCCTTTGGGTTAGGTAAAAAAAAAAAAAAAGTAAAGTGGCCCGGTCACGTAAAGTGGCGTATAGGGAATATGGTGTTAGTGACCATATAACTGACCATAGGCACATGATTTTTGGGGTAATGTGGTCGGTATTACACCCGTACCACTTTACTTTCCTAGAAAAAAATCCGGTACCCATTAAAGGCCGTGTGAACCCGGAAGCCGTTTGGTTGGGATCGAACCCTATCTCTTGTCCTTTGTAGTCCAGTTCATTAACCACTGAGCTATCTTTTGGTTAGGTAGTGAGGTTATATACATGTTTGTTTGTATTTCTATTCTTTAATAGTCAAAACCACTCTGGCACATGATACTGCAAACGGAATCATCATTGTTGTCTGCCCTTAGCTGGTTTCTCAAATTCATCGCAAGTGAAGCTATTCCTTCACTTCAGAACCAAAAGATTTTTAACATTTTGTTAACTTTGAGAATATGATAAGTGAAATTCAGAAGATCGAATTTCATGTAAGACAAGGAGAATACTCTGATAAAGCAGCGGCCGGAGAAAAAACCCACACAAAAGAAGTGTACAGGCCTGGAAGACAGACAAACTAATTTCTTGCTCCATATAGTCTGCTGTACAATGATCATAAATGTGATATCACGCAGATATATACATTCTAAAACTAAAAATATCTAAATCTGATCTCTAAGTCACGGACATTGCTAGATCTAATCTCTAAGTCACGGACATTGCTAGATCTAATCTCTAAGTCACGGACATTGCTAGATCTAATCTCTAAGTCACGGGCATTGCTAGATCTAATCTCTAAGACACAGACATTGCTAGATCTAATCTCTAAGACACAGACATTGCTAGATCTAATCTCTAAGACACATATTGTCGGACCTTTAATTTTGCGTTTGCCAGCTTTTGCCTGACGAAATCCCCAGAGACTAGGAGCCGAATTTTACATGTTAATCCATTTTTCCCTGGCGGCCGTGTGCACAGGGGTCCCTTGCCACACAGGCAGATAACTAACTCCATCTTTGAGGGTACTCATATTTTTTTTTCATCCATGAGTAACCAACGTTTCAAGCTGGGCCTCACTGCTGAGACCAGGGGCGGTTGCCGCAGAGAGAAATCACAAATAAAAATCCCAACTGGTGCACCCGAGATGTAAAAAAAAAAAAAAAAACTTCTCTGTCTCAAGGCCAGTGTCTTGACTCGAGACCAACCAGTTCCATTGTAGGTTCTAATCTCTAAGATACAAACAGAGATAGATCTGATCTCTAATTGCACACATAGATCTAATCTTTAAGACAAACGCAATACATGATTTCATCTCCAACTCACTTCTAAAATAACAGCCTGACAGGGATGTGTCTGACGACTGGTCACGCCTGGGTTGGTGTGTCTGTGGAGAGTAAACATACAGACTCTTTAACAGAAAGTTGCCAACTGAAAACTGTTTATTTTCATCAGTTTATGTATGTTCTGCAGACCACTGGAATTTTAATACATAGTCCCTGAATATCTTATATTTCCAGATCTTACATGCCAGGAAATCCAGATCTTACATATCAAATAATTTGTATAATTATAGTTATCACAGTTTTCATGTTGAAATGTTTACTGCATTGAAATGTGAGTGTTATAAATGTTTACTGCTAAAATGTTTATTGTTATAATTATTAAAGGGATAACATAAATAATGTGATAATGCTAGGAGATAGAGGGAGGAGATGATAAACATTAAAAAACAAAAACAATTATGTTTGGGTCTTGATGTATGGGAACACAACACAGGATACTACTGGCATTTTGATTAATGTAACTTTCTCACTCACATATTTATATATAGTAGGCAAGGCGTTTGACAACTGCGAGCTAGAAGTTGTCAGTGACTCATAAATGATGGCTTACTTCATGATTGGTGAAGCAGAACCATCCAGACCTTACTCCACCTCTAAGAAGTGCTTTTAGAAACTGACTAACCAATGTAGTCTGGCCAAGCGAGTAGGGCAGGCAACTTGGTAACCAAAAACACCATGCTGAAGTTGGATGTGTTGGGCAGGAAAGACGTAAATATCACAGCTCTACTGTAAACCTCAAGAACAGAATGTATCCACGTACACGGAACTTCCTTTTAAGGATGGACGACGAGGTAAATGAATTTCTTTAGTTGTCATCGGCTGAATGCTAGAAAGATTTTATATATATATTATCTATATATATATATATATGGGAGCCGCAACAGCTCAGTGGTTAGTGAACTGGACTACAAAGGACAAGGGGTAGGGTTCAATCCCAACCGCCGGCTTCTGGGTTCACCCAGCCTTAAATGGGTACTGGATTTTTTCTGGGAAAGTAAAGCGACAAGGGCGTAATACCAACCACATTACTCCAAAAATCATGTGCTGAAGGTCTGTAAAATTTATGATCACTAACACAATATTCCCTATACACCACTTGGCGTGACAGGGCTCTTTACTTTTTACTTTCTTTACTATACTGAATGCTAGAAAGATATATATATATATATATATATATATATATATATATATATATATATATAAAATGGTCTTTGGCATCTTGAGACAGGTGGCCAGTGGCAAGCAACCATGATTTATTAGTAGCCTGGTAATATATGTGTGTTACATAGTTTCTTATGCTGGATGCTGTTTTACTGAGCAGCTTCTCTTTGTGGCTGATTCTGTCAATATTCGATAGACAAACCAGCTTGCAGAATGAACAAGATGCATTTGTTGTGCCTGGACTCATATCCTGCACATTTTGTCTTCTGATATTAACATCATCACTTCCTCGAATACTGCCATGCCGTTTTTTATATTTTCTTCTCCACGTGCAATGATTTGATGCCAGATTTTCCAAGTATCTTTTGTTTATAGAGAATTCTCTCAAGGAAGCCCTGCAAACATCCTTATATATCAGCACTGCTCTCTCCATTTGTCTCTTTCTCTCCCTAACTTCTCCATATACAATCATGTAACAAAAGCATCACTTATTACTACTTCTTTGTTATATGTTACAGTTCGTCTGATCTATGTTTCTTCTCTTTGCAGAAACACCGGCGTCGTCCTGTATCATTAACCCATACTATAAAGCTGATACCATACAAATTATAAAAAATTAATATTTCTTCTTATAACATTATTGCCAAAATGGTTATTGATACTAAGTACACAACAATGCTCATTTTAGATAGCCTGTAAGATTGTTGTGGTTTGAGTATTCATGTAGGATCAACTGGAGCTGTTTACCCCAATGACACACCTCACAGTGAGGTCAAGAGCCTATTCCTATCAGAATAAGATGATAAAACAATTCCAGTGGCCAAGCAGCACATGCTTTAAAAAAAAAAATCCTTACAGTTAAAAATAAAGAAATATTTGGGTGAATACCAGTACCAGGGTGAAAGCAGATTTAACTCTTGCACCTTGTATTACTTTTCTCTTGACTAGTTTGTCTGTGTATTTGTTTCCTTGTACAAACTAGCCAGGAAGAAGGGAGATTACCACAAGAGAACTATTTGGTCAACTATGAAGAAGCCCAGTATCATGCGAAATAAGAAAAAGAACACTCAAAGTATAACAAGAGAGACAAATACCCCCAATATAAAAAAAAAGAGACCAAGTCATCGTACTTCAGCTAAGCACTGGCCATAACAGAATGAGGAACCACATGTTCACCAAACTCAAAATAGGAACTAAAAGTCTATGACTCTGTACCCTGGATAACATGACAATAAAACACATCCTACAGGATTGCCCCCATCCCCATTGGCTCCTTTAGACAATGTGTCATCACACAATGAATGAATTAACGCATGTTGTCTGACATTAGAACATGAAACCAAACAGCTGTGGGAAGTAGAGAAAGCTGCTCATCTACCTAGCCCAACAATGGGAGCATCACATGACCTACCTAAACACTGAACTTCATCTACCTAGCCCAACATTAGGAGCATCACATGACCTACCTAAACACTGAACTTCATCTACCTAGCCCAACATTAGGAGCATCACATGACCTACCTAAACACTGAACTTCATCTACCTAGCCCAACATTAGGAGCATTACATGACCTACCTAAACACTGAACTTCATCTACATAGCCCAACAACGGGAGCATCACATGACCGACCTAAACACTGAACTTCATCTACCTAGCCCAACAACGGGAGCATCACATGACCTACCTAAACACTGAACTTCATTTACCTAACCCGACAATGGGAGCATCACATGACCTACCTAAACACTGAACTTCATCTACCTAGCCCACTAATGGGAGCATCACATGACCTACCTAAACACTGAACTTCATCTACCTAGCTCGATAACGGGAGCATCACATGACCTACCTAAACACTGAACTTCATCTACCTAGCCCAACAATGTGAGCATCACATTACCTACCTAAACACTGAACTTCATCTAGCCCAACATTAGGAGCATCACATGACCTACCTAAACACTGAATTTCATCTACCTAGCCCAACAACGGGAGCATCACATGACCTACCTAAACACTGAACTTCGTCTAGCCCAACAATGGGAGCATCACATGACCTACCTAAACACTGAACTCCATCTACCTAGCCCAACAACGGGAGCATCACATGACCTACCTAAACACTGAACTTCATCTAGCCCGACAATGGCAGCATCACATGACCTACCTAAACACTGAACTTCATCTACCTAGCCCAACAATGGCAGCATCACATGACCTACCTAAACACAGTAGCCAGCCTATCCAGCCAGATGGTGGGGTCGTGGGTTGAGCCTTGTTTCACTGGACCACTATCTTCATTTATTAACTGAAAGAGAAGTGCATAAACATTAAGTTCAAGCAGCTAGATGATGATGATCCAGTCATTTGAAAAATGTTGACCCTATGAACATGACTTAAGCTCAAAGGATTGTGATGTTCTTTCATGTGACAAAATGACATTAAAATTATATAAATTTATATTTATGCAAACAAAGAATTAAGAAGACAGGGATTACTTCTGAAGTTGAAATATATTTTTTAAGAATAACACATGAAACAGTGAAGTCACATGTAACACAGAAACAGCTAAACGCAATCCACACAGATATCAACAAATGTTACAAAAACCATTAACACAGGGGTTAAATTTGAATACTAAATAAGGGGACTGGGTAGTTTAGACAAGGTCCCGGGTTCAATCCCCACTACAGGTGGTGGGAATTTAAAAAATAAAACTGAATCCATGGTTTCTTTGTGGCTTTACCTTCCCATTTGTTTCTGGGTAGTGAAATCCTGCATCTAGCCCTCTCGGAGAACAGTGAAATCCAGGAGTTTGTGCATGTTCAAGAACCCTGGTAGTTAAAAGTCGAAAAGAGTAGGCCAAAAATGGCTGCTGTTCGGGAAAAAATTGTTAAGCAAAATCTACTCATCTAGAGTCGGAGGTGTCAGGCCGAAAGGCACAAGTGTAGCTGCTTTGCTGTAAACTAGCAACACAAGGTGCCCATGCCAACTTAACAGGTGAGCACTAAGAAGAAAAGAGAATACTAAAGATGCCTGAAAATATGACAGCAGAAAAGCAAAAGAAAGAGATAGAAAAAACCCACAAAGTATCTTTCCCTCTAGATGCTGAAAGGCAAATTAGAAAGGAAGAAGAAGAAGAAAAGAGATATCACAATGTTCTTCTTTAAATTATTGACAAGGAAATTATGTGCGGGCTGTATCAAGAAATATATATATATGTGAGGGCTGTAATAAGAAATATATGTGAGGGATGTCTCAAGAAATATATGTGAGGGCTGTAATAAGAAATATATGCGAGCGCTGAATCATGAAATATATGCGAGCGCTGAATCAAGAAATATATGTGAGGGTTATAACAAGAAATTTATGTGAGGGATGTAATAAGAAATATATGTGAGGGTTATAACAAGAAATTTATGTGAGGGATGTAATAAGAAATATATGTGAGGGTTGTAATAAGATATATATGTGACCTCTGGAATAACTATAAAAAAGCTATAATGACCTCTGTAAGAACTATAAAAAAAACCATAAAGATCTTTGTAAGAACTACAAAAATTATGATGACCTCTGGAAGGATTACAAAAAACTATAATCACCTCTGGAAGAACTATAAGGACCTCTGGAAGAACTACAAAAAAAAACTATAAGGACCTCTGGATGAACTACAAAAAACTATAAGGACCTCTGGAAGAACTACAAAAACTATGATGACCTCTGGAAGAACCTACACAAAACTATAATGACCTCTGGAAGAGCTTCAAAAAACTATAAGGACCTCTGGAAGAACTACAAAAAACTATAAGGACCTCTGGAATAACTATAAAAAAACTATAAGGACCTCTATAAGAACTAAAAAAAAACTATAAGGACCTCTATAAGAACTAAAAAAAAACCAGTAACATTTATACAAGAAACAACATTACAGGTAAAGGCAAAATACTTCAGGCGAAGAAACGGAAGAACAATGGATGTTAAACATTCAGCAATAACTGTTCATTATGACAGCTTTCATAATGCTGTAATCAGCATTCAGAAAGTTTTAAGTAGATCTAAGGCAGGTGTGGACAACCTTTTATTTTCTGTGGCTAGATCTGAAAGCTATGAAGATGCAGACGGCCAGATACCATCACCTAATGAGGCCATTTTATAAATACTCAATGTGTACTAGAAGTGATTCTAATGTAAAAATCTTATTAGTTAGTGATGGAGAGTGGAAGAAAGAAAAGAGAATGGAATAAAAGAGAAAGGGGGTTAGACAGAAAAGGGATGTGAGGAACAAATTCAACAATAAATTATAAAAAGAAAGCTTACAGGTTTAATGAGAGGATTGTGCTTGAACTTGACACACAAGGTTGTCCATGTTTGATGGTATTTGACTCACAGAAATTTGTAGTCTGTTTTATAAATTTGTGTCAGTTAATCAATTTCTTGCTTTTGCATTACTTTTTATATTTTATCTCCGTGAATGGAATGTGTAGTGGTTTTCAAATCAAGCATAGGGGCCGTTCAAAATAGTTTGGAGGGTCAGTTCTGGCCCACGGGCAGTAGGTTGTCCATCTCTGATCTAAGGCATAAGAGTAGAATTCCCATTCCAAAAGTGGACACTGATTCCATGAAGGTGAATATTCTAGCCTCCATATTGATGAGACTGTGGTACATAGGAAACATGTCACATGTATTAATCAACATCTGGATGTCAGAGATGTTGCAGGGGATGTTGGAGTATCAATCACTGTGTGCCATAACAGTCCTGCACAACTCTGCAAGAACGTGCACAAGCATCACTTGGCAATATACAGCCTGAACAACCAGAATCTGCACCACGACAACTACCCAGCCCACAGGTCTGTCACCGCAAACAATTTGTTGGCAAAACACAGCACTCCATTGCCCCCAAGCAAACAAATTGTTGGCAAAACACAGCACTCCATTGCCCCCAAGCAAACAAATTGTTGGCAAAACACAGCACTCCATTGCCCCCAAGCAAACAAATTGTTGGCAAAACACAGCACTCCATTGTCCCCAAGCAAACAAATTGTTGGCAAAACACAGCACTCCATTGCCTCCAAGCAAACAAATTGTTGGCAAAACACAGCACTCCATTGCCCCCAAGCAAACAAATTGTTGGCAAAACACAGCACTCCATTGCCCCCAAGCAAACAAATTGTTGGCAAAACACAGCACTCCATTGCCCCCAAGCAAACAAATTGTTGGCAAAACACAGCACTCCATTGCCCCCAAGCAAACAAATTGTTGGCAAAACACAGCACTCCATTGCCCCCAAGCAAACAAATTGTTGGCAAAACACAGCACTCCATTGCCCCCAAGCAAACAAATTGTTGGCAAAACACAGCACTCCATTGCCCCCAAGCAAACAAATTGTTGGCAAAACACAGCACTCCATTGCCTCCAAGCAAACAAATTGTTGGCAAAACACAGCACTCCATTGCCCCCAAGCCTGCCATTCTTTCCAGACTTTGCTCAGCTGTGTGGTGAAATACAATGTGGGTCCTGTGCAAAATCTATGAGGAAATTCTCAAATAGGCCAACATAAAAAGAGAGCTCATAATAAATATGTGGCATGGCCACACAAGCAGCTATAATATTTGAAACCTGGACAAAAAGAAACAAACACAAGAACTATCATGCAGCGGACTCTAGGGTGAAAGGAAAAAAGACACATCTGACACTTGATAGCAAAGATATCTGGACAAGAAGAAGAGTTTAGAATATCTGCTTTATGTGCTGTCTTTGGATCATATAAACAATAGATAATTATAATATGATCAACCTAAAGAAATGGTGTGTGCCTGTGTGTACATACACACAAATATGTTTGCAGAAAAGAAATGTGGCAGTACCTTGTCGAGTGGTGAGATCTGGCAAGCACACAATTGGCTAAGAGCTTCTGCGATGTCACTGGAGGGTAATCTACTGAGAATTGTGGCTGTTCCTGCAGAAGACAACAAAAACATGGCGTTACAGACAATTTTCTATTTTCAACAGGTCTGGTGACTAATACCTTAGTCGATTTGCTCATTTGTGTCTTTCCGGACAGATCAAATATGCATGTTTCTTCTATTTTACATTCAAAGTGATTAGAAAATGTATCCTAAAATAAAATTTAAAAAAACTTGTGTGCTTAAAAATTAAATATTGCATCAGTGGGAACTCTCAGATTGACCATATGTTTGATAATTTTGCAACAAACATTAATTACTAAAACACCATTCATGCATAAATCTGACTTTTTGTTTGCAAATTTTTGTGCCACAAACTTCAACTACTTCCATAAAATATCTCAGTTTTATCCCCCACCCCACCAAAGGTGTCAGGTTAAATAATGATTGACAGCTTCCACCAGCCATAAAGGGGTAGTGGATTTTTTTCCTCTGAGAAACAAAAACTGGATGGGCTTAACTATTTCCGTTAGTTTCGCAGCACAGTGCGTCACTCTCAAATTTATTCGTCTGAACTGTCATCAAACCATATCCTTTTACAATTCTTGTATCATCTTGGTACTGGCGAAATCTAATAGCTTGTTCAATTATCTAAAAATTCATACATAATATATGTAATGTGTTAGATAAATATAAATATGTAGATTGATTCTTAAGATCATGAAAAATTTTGTTTCAGAGATCTTTTCCGCTGCATTGATAAAGAGTTACCGTACGGAAAGAGTTAATACTGACCACATTACCCCAAAACTAGTGTGCCAAAGGTCTAAAGAAAAAAATATAGGCATTAACATCATATTTATATACATATATACAACATGTGGTGTGAGAGTGCTCTTTTCTTTTTTATGCCCTCCATTGTTTTCTCTATACCATTTGTGGTGTGTAAAATGTCCAACATATATTTAATCCTAGATTACAATATTTATTGTTGAGTCACGTTTTTACCAGACGTTCATTTAAATTACAAACACTCTTACATTTGTAGTTTGGAAAATAATAATAATTTTTTGGAACATTTGCTACAATGCTATGTGTTTATCTACAGAGAGACATGGGAATCAGATGCAGCAATAATCCTCTGGTTTAGGTTCGATTTATGACCTGACCGTCACAGCTTTGTCGTCGATTCATACGTCGATTGTCAATCCAGCCATATGTTTACTTTCCTATTAAGATTCTTCAATGCCTGTCCCTTGTTACAAAGGTTAGTTTGGTGTCAAGCTGAAGAGATTCTCTCCCCACTCCCCCATTAAAAAAAAAAAAGAAAAACAAACAAATTTTTTGAAAATTGGCCACATTTATTTAAAAAACCCAGCCCCATTTTAATGATAGCTTCGTACTTTATTTATCTAGATTGTTATTTCTATGAAGGTATCATAATCTATGGTTAATTTCTTTCGCTGAACTGATCTCAGAAACCAGTCCTTATTTAGATTTCTTAAGATACTTGTGTTTGTACCCTTATTTTTCATGCCATTTATAATAGCTGTTACTGTGAGGATCATCATTGCTGCACACTGGACAAACCTATAGGTGCTCCAGTATCCCCTCTTGAGAATCTCAAGAAAATCTGAAGAAAACCCTGACCCATGTGCACATACTCCGCTGCAAAGGCTGGAATCCAGTGTGTGGATAGGTTTTTTTTCTGGCAATATTACCAGAACTGAGGAATGTGAAGTATTTTGAGTAAGTTTTTGACAGTAACATTAGGTGTCTGCTTGGCTCAGAAATGTTAAATTAACAAGCTGAGAAGAAAACATGCTCTCAGATCTGGCAGAACAATCAAGATTTATACTATCACCTCTAATCACACATGTAGCAGAGAAGCTTTTGCTAGAACAGGACCTTACAGTCACCTCTAATCACACATGTAACAGAGGAGCTCTTGCTAGATCAGGACCTTACAGTCACCTCTAATCACACATGTAGTAGAGGAGATCTTTGCTAGAACAGGACCATACAGTCACCTCTAATCACACATGTAACAGAGGAGCTCTTGCTAGATCAGGACCTTACAGTCACCTCTAATCACACATGTAACAGAGGAGCTCTTGCTAGATCAGGACCTTACAGTCACCTCTAATCACACATGTAGTAGAGGAGCTCTTGCTAGATCAGGACCTTACAGTCACCTCTAATCACACATGTAGTAGAGGAGCTCTTGCTAGATCAGGACCTTACAGTCACCTCTAATCACACATGTAGTAGAGGAGATCTTTGCTAGAACAGGACCTTACAGTCACCTCTAATCACACATGTAGTAGAGGAGCTCTTGCTAGATCAGGACCTTACAGTCACCTCTAATCACACATGTAGTAGAGGAGATCTTTGCTAGAACAGGACCATACAGTCACCTCTAATCACACATGTAACAGAGGAGCTCTTGCTAGATCAGGACCTTACAGTCACCTCTAATCACACATGTAGCAGAGAAGCTTTTGCTAGAACAGGACCTTACAGCTACCCTTGATCACACAAGAAAGGTAATGCAGCAACACAAAACTGAAACTTGTCACCATTGCTAGTGTGGAGAGCTATTACAATATTACACTTGTCATAAACCAACATCATCATCAAGTTCCACGACTGCTGAATTTGGTGAGCATGTATCTCCACAACTTTCTATCTGTACATTAGTTTATAACTTCTGTTGCTGGCTTCCTACAAAGTCATTTCCTTAAATTGTCTGGTTTCTCTCTGTTCTCCTCTATCTTTTCTTCCCTTAATTTTTCTAGCTATTAAAATGTTCCAACAAGCTTCCCTCTTAACTTTGGGATCTTTGAGAATATCTTCATTGTTTTTTTTAGCTGTCCACTATATCCTCAAAGGAGCCGCAATAGCTCAGTCATTAGTGAACTGGACTACAAAGGACAAGAGGTCGAGTTTGATCCTTTTCAACAGCTTCCGGGTTCACCCAACCTTAAATGGGTACCAGATTTTTTTTCTGGGAAAGTAAAGTTGCACGGGCATAATACTGACCACATTACCCCAAAAATCATGTACCGAAGGTCTATAAAAATGATGGTTACTAACACCATACTCTCTATACGCCACTTGACGTGACGGGGCTCTTTACCTTTTTTTTTCATCCTCAAAGATTTTTCTGTAAAACCACATTTCTGTCGCTTCCAATTATTTTTTTGTCTGCTGTCCGAATGTCCAGGCTTCACATTCATTTATCAAGCCCACTTTTGCACAATGCCAAATATATCTTTTCATATCTTCATTGCCAAAAATATGATAATAACTACCACAGCATTTATCAAATAAATCATCATCATCATGTGCCATACCGGTTGGCGTAGGTGATCATGTCCCTCCACAATCTTCTATCTACAGTGCATCGTATCAGTTCTGTTGTTTTCCATGCCATGACACCAAGCTATCCAGTATTTTCTCTCTTTGTCACCCGCGATCTCACATTCCTTTTATTTTGCCAGTTGTAACCAAGTATTCCAACTTTCCTCTTCTCATGATGTGTCTGAAAAATGTTGATTGCTTCTTTCTGATGTTTTTTAAGAGCTCCCTTTTTGTGTTGGCCTCTTTGAGAACTTCCTCATTGGTCTTTTTATCTGTCCAGGGAACTTTCAACATTCTTCTGAGAAATCCCATCTCTGTGGCCTCTAATCGTCTTTTCATTTGTTTGTCTACTGTCCATGATTCGCTTCCATAGGTCAGAATTGGTTCTATATAGCACCGATGAACTCTCTTTCTCATTTTTATTGACATAGGTTTGTTGCATAAGATATTTTTCATTTTCTGAAATGCCATTTTGGCCTGAGCTATTCCGCTTTTTATTTCTGTGGTGCATCTCCCATCTGATGTTATTATTGTGCCCAAGTATTTGAAACGCTGCACTTGTTTCAATCAAATAAATAGCATTATTTAATTATAAACAGAGTTATTATATGTCAAACTTTCAACAGGAAGGTCTGAGATTTAAAAACTCAGTTTGAATCCAGGTTACGGTTGGTAGGAATTTTTGAAAATTGAATCCCTGGCCTCTGTGTAGTGAGACCCAATGTCTAGCCCTCTTGGAGAAGGGAAAAATGTCAAAAATCAGGAGGTCCTATGTGCGCATTAAAGAACTCATTGGCAGTTGGAAACAGAAAAGAGTAGGCTAAAAAATGGCAGCCGCCCAGGCAAAATTGTCAGCAAAAACCCATCAACACAAATCAATTCCAGGTCAAAGAGAGAACATAAGATTTCATGCTTGTTGATTAGGGTTCTCCTCAGAGTCTCTCGTAATACAAGGGCAAAGTCAAAGCACCTATGGATTTGCCTGCAGTGCAACAATGAGGATCTTAATATAACATAACAAGGTGAAAAAATCCATTATATTAACAATTTAATGAGTAAAATATACCTTTGAGCAGACCAATGGCAGCATCAGGAGACAGACTGAAAGTTTCCATTGACTTGACAATATGTAAAAGTCCCTGAAAGTGGCTAGTCATGTGATCTCGACATTGTGTACTTATATTCTGTAGAGCATTCGCTGCAACTGATGCTAGTTGTGGATGCTGGAGGCCAATAAGTAAATACTGAAGAATTAAATCTGAGGAATGGAACAAATCACAGACATATGACTGACAAAATGACTTCTTTGCTTATTTCATACCAATGTGGAAAGCTGTGTGGTTTCATTATATTTTTTTACTGCTAAATAGCGGGGAGTATATATGTCCTCAGCTACCTCTGTCTTTGGGTTTTGAATTTTATTTGCCTATATCTTGGCAGAGCACAATCCATTCAACCTCAGATTATGCCTTGAGGTTTATATTAGACTGCCATTACAAAATTGTAGTTGAAATTACACTTTTTTTTAAAAGTAAACTAACTGTAGTGTAGTTTCCATTTAAAGAGAATTAATTGTAATGTAGCATCCCACATCAGATAATTTGATGGAAGAAAGCTAATTATACCCGATCTACTTTAAAATACTGAAAATAATAACTGAAGCTAATGACTAATGAACTGAACTAATGAATGTAGTTTTTAAAAAAAAAAAAAAAAAAAGGAAAGACAAATCATCTTTGAAAACAATTAATTAAAGCAAATGATAGATTTGCAATGCTGAGATGGTATCTTCTCATCCAATTGGAAAGAAGAGAGATTGACAAAGACATGCTGTAAAGCAAACCAATAATTGGCCCCAACATAAGAGAACAAGCATATAATATCTAATACAATAAAAGCACTGTATCATACAATATTTCCCAGAACACTCTGCTATCAGTGCCAGATATAGGTACTAACAGTCAAATAGAGAAAGAAAATCACTACAAAGTTGAGTTGCATGAGAAGAATATGGAAGGTGGCAAGGAGATACAGAACTAGGAATGGGGATATAAGGACAAGAGTTGGAGGGAACACTCATGCTGGGTCTTATTAGGAAACAATACAAACATTTACAGTCAGTCAGACATTTACAAACAGTCAGTCAGACATTGAAAAAACAGTCGCTCAGACGTTTACAGACCGGCAATTAAGACATTTACAGACAGGTAATTAAGACATTTACAGACAGGTAATTAAGACATTTACAGACAGGTAATTAAGACATTTACAGACAGGCAATTAAGACATTTACAGACCGGCAATTAAGACATTTACAGACAGGTAATTAAGACATTTACAGACAGGCAATTAAGACATTTACAGACAGGCAATTAAGACATTTACAGACAGGTAATTAAGACATTTACAGACAGGCAATTAAGACATTTACAGACAGGTAATCTAGACATTTACAGACAGGTAATTTAGACATTTACAGTTATTTCATACATTTACAGGCAGGCATTTTTTTTTTAGACATTTACTAAGAGGTGTGTAAGATAAATAAAATAAACACACAAAAAGACAAATTATACAAATGTGTCAAAAATGTACAGAGTAACTAGTCCACTAAATGGAAACAAGTCTAAAAAATAAAAGAGAAATTTTCTTACCTAAACTAGTCATGTAATTGACAACATTTTTAAAAATAAGAAATTGCTGACAAATAAGTCCCAAAATTATAAACAGTGCCCACAATAAAAGGAAATTGTTGACAAAAAGTCTTATTAAATAACAATAGCTCTCAAAATTAACCAAAAATACTGCTGTCAAATTAATCTAGCAATAAAAAGAACAGTTTTTGCAAAACTGATGACAAACAGGCTGAAAAGATAGTTATAAATAATTTATTTACAAATAAATCAAAATAATATTGTTAAAAATAATATTTACAAATAAATCAAAATATTATTGTTAAAATTTACTGTACCTATCTGTGACTCGCGTTTATTAGATACCGCAGCAAAATTACTATCACATAGTTGTAACAATAGGAGCGATAAAATTAATCTTTTTCTTTGAACTTCTGACACACAGCTGTGCGTTTACACTAGGAGAGACATGGGGCTCAGGTTGATTTATGACCTGAAATCTCACTGCTTGGACCAGACGTGATAATACAGACAATTGAGGAATTTTCTCTGGTCACAGTTTAAAAAGAAAAAAAAAAGAATTTCTTGAAAATAGGTGAAACTTTTGTTACATTATATGAGATCATATATGAAAACAAAAATAAAGGACTCTGCCTTAATAGCAAAAAGACAGAAGTAATGGTAACAACAAAGAAAAAGACATCACATCAGTGCAAAATAAAGACGAATGGAACAATATTAAAACAGGTAAATGAATTTAAATATTTGGGAACTTTGTTAACCTCAGACGGAAGATGTACAAAAGAGGTGAGATGCAGAATGACTCAGGCAAAAGCAGCTTTCCAAAAAATGTGGAAGATACTGTGTAATCCATTTTTGACAATAGAAACAAGAAAAGAAGCTCTTATATGTTATGTAGAGCCAGTCTTAAAATATGGATGTGAATCATGGACAATAGGACAATAGACAAGAAAATCCCTGGAGTCTATAGAAATGTGATTTTACAGAAGAATGCTGAGAATATCATGGACAGCTAAGAAGAGTAATTAAAATGTTCTGAAAGAGGCAAAGCAAAAAGAGAGCTAATTTCCAATATTAGGAAGAAACAATCATAATTTTTTGGCCATGTAATGAGAAGAGAACAGCTGGAATATATTGCAACAACTGGAAAAATTGAGGGACAAAGAGACAGAGGGAAGCAAAGAGAAAAGATACCAGACAGCTTAAGAGAATGGTTTGGCAGAAAGTCAACAACAGAAATAATAAATAACTATCGAGATCGAAAGTTGTGGAGAGACATTATCACCTATGCCAGCAGGCCCGGAATTTGATGATGATGATATGAGATCATATATCACGCAATGACAATTTTTTTTTCCCTAAATCCAACATCAGAGGAAACAATTCCAACACTCAAAGGTCACTGGAAGTAGTAATTAGGAAGCTACATGGAGAGGAGAAATGTTTGACCATGGCAGACTGTTAAATTTGGAAGAATTTGAGTTTTGATGTATTAATTTTTACAGCGGTATCATAATTTAGGGTTAAAATGCTGAAATGCATATTTTTAAAATGCTAAAAATATTTGTGTAATGTAAGTAACGAACCAAGTAAATGGGGATGGTTCTCAATCCACTCAGACAGCTCTCCCAGAAGTTGAATGCTGGTATACCTGACGGCAACATGGGTGGTGTCTGGCAAGGCAAGAATAGCCTCCACAACCTGAGGCACAATTTCATTTTCTTCTCTGGAATAACATGAGGCGAAGTGCCGACATAAGCTAAAACACAACAGAAGCTTTCTTGTCAGATACAAACATATAAACATGAATTAAAATAACCAACCTGCATTTCACAATAGATGGTAAAATGTCCCTGCTGAAGGCAAATGTAAGTAAGGATTCACGCCACTGGGTGTGATTTTGTCCATTAAATTAAATATAATTAAGTTATCACTGAAAAATAAGTGTAACATATATATACACTATATAGCGTCAAAATTAACACCATACACCCCCATACACCTTATGGAACTTTTACCTCACTTACTTACAAGGGGTAAAATTATGTACCTAACTCTTGAAGGGAAGGGTGAAGGCAGTGATAGGAATAATCAGGAATGTGTATAATCTTCAAGATAAAAATAGTATGCTTCCATGTTGGGAAGAACTGTTCAACTAGGTGAAGTCAGGTTGGTTCTTTTAAACAAAAATCATCAAAGCTAGATGTGGTAACAACAGCAAGGAGGAAGAACTGCTTCCTCAATTCAAAACTACATGACTTCAAACTGTCTTGTTATAATACTGGGGGCCTCGGTAGCCTAGTTTGGAAAACCACCTCACTGGGCTACCGACATTTGGATACAAACCATGTTCGAAGTTCCCATTGGAAACAGTATGAATTGTACTTGTGGTTAGAAAAAAAATATGCCCCTGTGACCAACCCAGTCGCTGGCAGAAATTATTACCAGGGTATTACTTTGGGAAGGTGAGGAATGCTGCCTTGCATCGTGAGTTTTGAAGCTTGAAGCGACACTGTCCAGAAGTCTCTGAACACTTCTGGATAGACGCCAAGCACATATGGGTGAAAACTTGTGTGCTATGATACTGATTCAAGTCTCATACTTTACCTTTACCTTTGCTAAAATACTTCAAACCACAATGTCATTATAAAAACTATCTTTACGACGCATAGTACCATTGCTGGTGTATGTCGGGGGGCAACGATAGAACCCGAGGGATAAAGGCCGCTTGGTCAAGCAGCCGCCACGACGTGTGACTTTTATTTCCCATGATGTCATTATAAGCTGCAAAACTTTACAATAATGAACCTACAAAGTCAGTTTGTATTTCTATAATAATCTCATGTTATTATAAACTACAAACAATAACAGCCCTGACAAGGCTAAACCACTTATAGGAAAGCAAAACCAACTCTCTGAGAACAATGTTCACATCATTAAGAACAGCAGAGGGCATGTAATAACATCTAATAGAAGATGCACCACAGAAATAAAAAGCAGAATAACCCAGGCCAAAATAGCATTTCAGAAAATGAAAAACATTTTGTGCAACAAGTTTATATCAATAGAAGTGAGAAAAACAGTTCACAAGTGCTATATAAAGCCAATTTGGAACAATGGAAGCAAATCATAGACAATAGACAAACAAATGAAAAGACAAGTAGAGGCCACAGAGATGGGATTTCTGAGAAGAATGATGAGAGTTCCCTGAACAGCTAAAAAAACCAATGAGGACTTTCTCAAAGAGGCCAACACAAAAGAGAGCTCCTAAAAATCATCAGAAAGAAACAATCAACATTTGGGCACATTACGAGAAGAGGAAAGTTGGAATATTTGATTACAACTGGCAAAATACAGGGAACAAGAGATTGCAGATGACAAAGTGAGAAGATGCTAGATAGTTTGGTGTCATGGCATGGAAAACAATCAACAACAGAACTGCTATGATGATCAGTGTAAAGAAAATTGTGGAAGGACATGATTGCCTATGCCAACCGGTATGGCACATGATGATGATGAGTGGACATCTGTATTTCTCACATCCGTGAAACATAGACACTCACTATTGAATTTGAAACAGGAATACAGGTTCTGTAAGTAAGATGGTATAGAAAGATCTTGCTCATCATCGTGCATAAATCAAACCACTACTGAGGAAGTGCTGTGCTCAATAAAATCTAACAACCCACGGTAACAATTAAAGGCTTACTGTTAGCAATCATCAGGTCGCATATCCTTCTGAAAGAATTTCTTGTCTCTAGCCAGATCTCCCTTTTCTTCTGTTGTTATGTTCAAGGTCTCCTTGATGTCTTGAAACCACCTTCTTCTTGGTCTGCCTCTGATGTGTCATCCAGGAACCATGCCTTCCATTATTGTTTATTCCAGCCCGCTGTGTCTTTTGACGTAGCCATAGTATTTTAATTTCCTTTGTAGAATGGTGTTTATAAGCCAATTCTTTTTAATGTTTCAATCTTTTAATAAGACTTCATTGCTCTTTTTCATTATCCAAGGTATCTTAAGGATTTTTCTGTGACATTTTTTTAAATAAATCAAATTTCTTCCTTTCTCTTTGCGAGATTTTCCATGATTCACAACCGTTTGTTGCTATCAGGAAGATAAGGTAAAGGTAAAGCACAAGATTTGAATCAGCCTATTAGCACACAAGTTTTCACTCATATGTGCTCGACCGTCTATCCAGAAGTGTTCAGAGATTTCTGGACAGTGTCGCTTCAAGCATCAAAACTCATGATGCTAGGAGGCGACATTCCTCACATTCATAGAGTAATATCCTGGTACCCATTTCTGCCAGCGGCTGAGTCGACCGTGGGGGTATTTTTTCCAACCACGAGTACAATTCACACTGCTTCCAGTGGGAATCTAACAGGTTGTCCGAACGTCGGTAGCTCAGTCGGATGGTTTTAGCAACTAGTCCCCCAATCAGGAAGATACATGTCCTTAGTAATTTTAATTTTAGTGCCCCCAATCAGGAAGATACATGTCCTTAGTAATTTTAATTTTACTGCCTCCAGTCAGGAAGATACATGTCCTTAGTAATTTTAATGTTACTGCCACCAATCAGGAAGATACATGTCCTTAGTAATTTTAATTTTGCTGTCCCCATCAGGAAGATACATGTCCTTAGTAATTTTAATGTTACTGCCACCAATCAGGAAGATACATGTCCTTAGTAATTTTAATTTTGCTGTCCCCATTAGGAAGATAGACGTCTTTAGTAAGTTTAATTTTACTGTCTCCAGTCAGGAAGATACAAGTCCTTAGTATTTTTAATGTTACTGCCACCAATCAGGAAGATACATGTCCTTAGTAATTTTAATTTTGCTGTCTCCAGTCAGGAAGATACATGTCCTTAGTAATTTTAATTTTACTGCCTCCAGTCAGGAAGATACATGTCCTTAGTAATTTTAATTTTGCTGCCTCCAGTCAGGAAGATACATGTCCTTAGTAATTTTAATTTTGCTGTCTCCAGTCAGGAAGATACATGTCCTTAGTAATTTTAATTTTGCTGTCTCCAGTCAGGAAGATACATGTCCTTAGTAATTTTAATTTTGCTGTCTCCAGTCAGGAAGATACATGTCCTTAGTAATTTTAATTTTGCTGTCTCCAGTCAGGAAGATACATGTCCTTAGTAATTTTAATTTTGCTGTCTCCAGTCAGGAAGATACATGTCCTTAGCAAGTTTAATTTTACTGTCTCCAGTCAGGAAGATAGACGTCCTTAGTAATTTTAATTTTACTGTCTCCAGTCAGGAAGATACATGTCCTTAGTAATTTTAATTTTGCTGTCTCCAGTCAGGAAGATACATGTCCTTAGTAATTTTAATTTTACTGTCTCCAGTCAGGAAGATAGACGTCTTTAGTAAGTTTAATTTTACTGTCTCCAGTCAGGAAGATAGACGTCTTTAGTAAGTTTAATTTTACTGTCTCCAGTCAGGAAGATACATGTCCTTAGTAATTTTAATGTTACTGCCACCAATCAGGAAGATACATGTCCTTAGTAATTTTAACTTTGCTGTCTCCAGTCAGGAAGATACATGTCCTTAGTAATTTTAACTTTGCTGTCTCCAGTCAGGAAGATAGACGTCTTTAGTAAGTTTAATTTTGCTGTCTCCAGTCAGGAAGATAAACGTCTTTAGTAAGTTTAATTTTGCTGTCTCCAGTCTGGAAGATACATGTCCTTAGTAATTTTAACTTTGCTGTCTCCAGTCAGGAAGATAGACGTCTTTAGTAAGTTTAATTTTGCTGTCTCCAGTCAGGAAGATAAACGTCTTTAGTAAGTTTAATTTTGCTGTCTCCAGTCAGGAAGATACATGTCCTTAGTAATTTTAATGTTACTGCCACCAATCAGGAAGATACATGTCCTTAGTAATTTTAACTTTGCTGTCTCCAGTCAGGAAGATACATGTCCTTAGTAATTTTAACTTTGCTGTCTCCAGTCAGGAAGATAGACGTCTTTAGTAAGTTTAATTTTGCTGTCTCCAGTCAGGAAGATAAACGTCTTTAGTAAGTTTAACTTTGCTGTCTCCAGTCAGGAAGATACATGTCCTTAGTAATTTTAACTTTGCTGTCTCCAGTCAGGAAGATAGACGTCTTTAGTAAGTTTAATTTTGCTGTCTCCAGTCAGGAAGATAAACGTCTTTAGTAAGTTTAATTTTGCTGTCTCCAGTCTGGAAGATAAATGTCCTTAGTAATTTTAATTTTGCTGCCCCCAATCAGGAAGATACATGTCCTTAGTAATTTTAATTTTACTGCCTCCAGTCAGGAAGATACATGTTCTTAGTAATTTTAATTTTGCTGCCTTGCTGGAATTGTGCCACATGACCTTCATGGCATTTAATTTTTGTGTTTTTACTAATACTTAAATATGGCGACATTGTGGGATTAAACATTTTTTACCAACTGGATTGAATAACATGCCACACTTGTACTGTAAATATTGCTGAGATTGAATTATTCATTCAAGGCAGTTATTTCAAAAGGTATATAGCCTCCGAGACTGCCTGATTTGATCCCTCGAGACTTTTCCCTTTGGGACCATCTTATCAGGGATGTGTACAGACAGAAATGACATTTACAAGCCAACAAAATAAACAACCTCAATTTGGTTGTGGAGGCAAAGTCACCTCCCAGCAGCAGAGCTGGAAGTTGTCAGCGACCCACAACTGATAGCTACCAATAGGATCAATGAACCAGAACCATCCAGACCCTACTCCACCTCTCCGTGGTGCCTTCAATAACAGACTAATCAGTCTAGTCTGGCCAAGCGAGTAGGGATCGAAGAGGGAAGACAACCCGGTACTCAAAAATAACATACTGTAGTTGGATATGTTGGGCTGAAGGGCGAAAATGTCACAGTTTTACTGCAGACACACCCACTTAACATCCTCTTAAGGGCGGATGATGAGATGTATTTCTTTAGTCATCGGGTGAACGCAAGCAAGCAACAATTTGGTTGTCGTTTCTTTCAGCTTTCCATTGAGTGTTTTAACAGCAGATCTAGTAATGCTAGGTCCTTCTTGTGACCAATCAAATGTAAAGTCTGTTTGTAGGTTATTTTGTGGTCCTCATAAGAACAAAATATATTACATCAGAATACCTGTTTAAATGTTGAAAAAAGAAAAATAAAAGAAAATGTCAAAACTCACGGTAAAATATTTTTGGCTACAGCCGTCATGACAAATAATGCTGCTTCTGCTACACACCAAGATGGTGATTTGGGGCTCTTCAGGTTCTCAAACATCTGGGGAGGGGAGAGAAATCTGAATATTATTTTTGAGGTTTAGACTAGTCGGTTACTGAACATCTTTTCTCGTGGCTGCATTTGCCAATCCTGGACAGACAGATCCATCAACAGAACGAACAAGGTGTACCCGCGGTACCCGGCCTTGACTTCTTTCTCTTGTGCCTTTTGTCTTCTGAATTTGACATCAGCACTGTCTTGGAAGTTGCTGTGCTATTTTTTATGTTTGCTCTCCCTGTGCTATGATCCGCAGCCATGTTTTCCCAGTTCCTCTCACTTATAGAAAATTCCCTCAAGGAAGCCCTGCAAACATCCTTATTTCACAGCACTGGTCCGCCCTTTGGTCTCTTTCCGTCCTTAAGTTCGCCATACAATATTTGTTTGGGAATACGATTGTTTGCCATTCTTTTTACATGGCCCAGACACTTTAGTCTATGAATCCTAAGTGTTGCCAAGATCGATGGGAGTTTGGCTCATTGTAAGACATTAGAGTTAGTTACTTTGTCCTGTCATTTGATGTTCATAATCTTGCGACGGCAATGTACATGAAAGCTGTTTAACCTTTTCTCTTGCCCTGCATAGGTAGTCCAAGTTTCTGATCCGTATAGAAGTGTACTAAACACACAACTTTGGTCAATTTGAATCTTAGTCCTCTGTGTTAAATTGGTGTTGGCCCATGCTCTATCTTTCCCAGCCTGTTCTTCACGCATTATTCTATCTATGATTTATAATGATATCTATAACATTGATATAGGGAAGTGTTATATCAATAAGTGATCTATGTTAAGAGACACATTATAAGAGAAAGAAAGAGGGGAAAAAGTAAGAGAGGATAAAAATATAGTCAAATATTGTGTCATGAACACAAAATAAACAACAGAACTGATGGACAATATTCAAAAAACATTGGAGAATACAGAAAGTTTATAGGATATTGGAAAAAAAAACGTACAATTCCTGGATAGAAAGTCTATCCTGAGTAGTCTAGCAATGTATAAAGGGGGAAATTCCAATAAAGAACTGAGAGACAATGATGGGAACAGCAAGCTGTGAAGATTCATCTTAGGTACATTTAGAATAGGCTGTGGCAGTCAATAAACATTTCTGGAAAGAAAGAAGAAATTGAATAATTTAATATTGTAAAAAGTAAAGAGCCCCCATCATGCCTAGTGGCGTATAGGGAATGTGTTAGTGACCATAAATTTTACAGACCTTCAGCACATGAATTTTGGGGTACTATGGTCGGTATTACGCCCGTGCTGCTTTACTTTCCCAGAAAATAAATACATAAAAAAGTGGAACGGTACCAAGCCAGATGATCGCCTAGTCAAATCAGGTTTGGGACTGGTGGTATTTTTGCTGCAATGTATGTTCAAGTCAACATGGTTTTGGTGCCAGCATACAGGAATTTGTGCTGCAGGCGATTATACGATCGACGGAAGTGGAACGGTACCAAGCCTCGGCTTTGATTTGCATTTAACTGCAAATTCGTCACCTACTGGACTGTGGTCAGATTGGAGTGTTTCACTGAAATGGAGGTCAGACTTCATTTGTTGGGACAGCAATTCTTGGTGCACTCTTACTAACCATGAAGTTTATGCAAATTTTACTTCAGACACATGGAGGTCATGCTGCCCGTGATGACCCGAAAGTGTGCATCATGAGCTGCATACCTTTTTTTCAGAACACAACACAATCACTAGAACAGTATGAACACTTTGTTGGCTGCTGGAATGTGGGCTAGTAGAAATGGGAATGCCTCGCCTGCAGTGAAGTGTCTGTTCTAAAGCCTGTCAGTGCCAGATAAAAAAGTAATTACATTTATTTTTAAATTGAAAGAACAAAAAAAATATCATCATAT
The DNA here is from genome assembly GCA_032433765.1 of Megaustenia siamemsis. Classification (NCBI taxonomy): domain Eukaryota; kingdom Metazoa; phylum Mollusca; class Gastropoda; order Stylommatophora; family Ariophantidae; genus Megaustenia; species Megaustenia siamemsis. The sequence continues at coordinate 7,786,036 of JAVIAB010000107.1, read as the reverse complement.
GATTAGATACTAAACATATGCAAGCAAACAAAACTGACCTGCACAAAACATGAAGAAGAACCAGCAATGAATACAACATCCTTGATAAGTTCTGACACTCGTACTCGAAAGTCTCCAAAATCGCCAGACTCATCGGGTATTCCCTCCTGTGTAACATAAATAGTATGAGGCAATAAACACTGACGTAAGACATATGCTCATTAGTTTAGTTCAGTATCTGTGGAGTTAAGTACGTTTATCTTCCTAAAATAGAGAAATATGTTACAAAAACAGAAAATCACATTCTGCCATAGAGTAGATATTCATGTCTGGAGCTTGTATTGTTGACTTTCGTTGTCTTTGGCGTGATCTGTTCAACCTCAGACTAAGCCTTCTAGGTTATATGAGACCTCAATTGCCATCCAAACATGAAAATTACTTTGGACTGGAGTCCATGCTCATGCAACCAAAATGTGTTGCCCCATGGCCAGCGAGAACTTATTTTAATAAGTTGCTGACTTAGAGAAAACTATAAAAATTATAAAAATGAAACAAGCAAGATTGGGATATTGTAGTTGTTGCTCTACAAGTCTAAAGGATGTATTGCCCACAAACTGCATATAGGTATCTTATCCTTTCCGTGCCGCTTGATGTCATAGATCTCGTAGTGTTTTTCCGCCATCCATTTGCTGCATTGATTCATTTAACATTTCCCACTGTTCATCAATGCTCTGTATCTTCTCTATTGCATTGTACCGGTTCTGAATTGTGATGTTATATTTGTTTAGTAACCTCATCTGATTTGAGTAAAAATTTAACATATTAACTGATGCTCGAATTGCTGTTTTTAATTTTACTCTAAGCTTCCCCACAATTGGCATGTGATTACTATTGCAATCTGCCCATGGTCTAGTTTTCTCACAAACCAAACCCTTTCTAAATATCTTGTTTATCATTATATAGTCAATTTGATTACATGTGTTGTCTTCTGGTGTTTTCCATGTCCACAGAGAAATTGGATGTTGTTTAAACCAGGTGTTTCCTATCATCATGTTGTGTGTTCTTGTTCAGTCAATAAGTTTATCCCCTCATTCATTTCTCTCTCCTAAACCAGGTGTTTCCTATCATCATGTTGTGTGTTCTTGCCCAGTCAATATGCTTATCCCCTCATTTATTTCTCTCTCCTTAACCAGGTGTTTCCTATCATCATGTTGTGTGTTCTTGCCCAGTCAATAAGTTTATCCCCTCTTTCATTTCTCTCTCCTAAACCAGATGTTTCCCATCATCATGTTGTGTGTTCTTGCCAAGTCAATATGCTTATTCCCTCATTCATTTCTTTCTCCTAAACCGGATGTTTCCTATCATCATGTTGTGTGTTCTTGTCCAGTCAATAAGTTTATCCCCTCTTTCATTTCTCTCCTAAACCAGATGTTTCCTATCATCATGTTGTGTGTTCTTGTCCAGTCAATAAGTTTATCCCCTCTTTCAGTTCTTTCTCCTAAACCAGATGTTTCCTATCATCATATTGTGTGTTCTTGCCCAGTCAATAAGTTTACCCCCTCATTCATTTCTCTCTCCTAAGGAGAGGGTGAACGGGTGAGCCTTAGACATAATAAACTATTATGAAAAGAGACAGAATAAAATGGCACTCCATGATAGCCAACCTCCAATGTGGAGACAACACCTAATAATGATATTTATACTCATCAACCTTGAGTAAAGACAAATGTTAAACACAAAAGCAAAAGAGAAAAAAGACAAAGTCAGTGGACTTACCTTCTGTTATGACTATTCACCTTAAAATTTTAAAAATAAATGAGTGTAACAAAGACACTTGAATTGTTTGCAATAACAACATAACTCACATGGTCCTCATCCATCTGACAATGTTGGCACAGAGACAGAATCAGGTTCTGAATATAAGGCTTGAACATGTCTGTGAGTTCCTGGTTGTCTCGCTGGTACAGCTCCTCAGACAACCTGTACCAGAAGTTGAATGTTATCTCCCCTACCTAAACGATGAAATATAAACTAATTAAATCAGAAGAAACAAATGCTTCAACAGTTCTCATAATTTAAGGTTTTATTAATTGTAAAGCATTATAGATATCCACCAGCAGATCCAAGGCTGAAATATTTTTGTTTACATTAATTTTAAAGACACTTGACTCATTTTACTTTCTACAATTTATTAATATCTGCAGAGAGAGTTCAGAGCTACAACTACCTTGGACGTACTATAACCAGTGACGGAAAATATAAAACATGAAATAAACAAAAGAATAGGTATGACAAAAAGTAATTTTGATGCCATGAAAAATATACTAACATCAAAACAGATAGCACCACAGCTAAAACTAAGAATAGCAAAGTGTTATATCTTCTCAACATTCCTGTATGGTGCAGAAACATAGACATTAGACAACAAATCGTAATAGAAAATTGAAGCCTTTGAAATGTGGATTTATAGAAGAATAGGTAGAATTGGATGGAAAGAAAAGAAATGATGAGGTCTTAAAACAACAAAAAATGAAAAGAAAACTATCTATCTATCTATCTATTGACCTTTCGAGCCGTAACCGGCCCATAGGGCGTAGACCAAGATACACCTTCTCCTATATGAATTTTTGTTCTAGCAGTTTTCTTTTAAAGATATTTTATCAAATCTCGCCATCTGTCTCTGTTCTGTGCAAGCAGTTCTATCTCATTGAGGGAGCCGATTCCTGCTGCTCTTGCCTCTCTCATCAATGTTCTTCTCAGTGTCTCCCTGGGTCTTCCTCTTTTTCTTTTACCTGTTGTTTCCCATATGAGGGCTTGCTTTGCTATTCGATTATTATCTCTTCTCATCACATGTCCAACGTATGACCATCGTCTTTTCTTTATTACTGAAGATATTAGTGGTTGATTGGCGATTTCTCTAATTTCCTATAAATAAAAAATAAAGAAAACTACTAAACAATTTATACAAGACAAATGAGATTTATGGGCCATGTTAAAAGACACAGTAGCCCACTCAAAATAATCTTGGAAGGGAAAATACAAGGTAGTAGAGGCAGATCAAGACTGAAATGGACGAGTAACATCAAAAGATGGACAAGCCACGTGACAACCTGCACCATCAAAGCAAGATATAGAGCGCATTGGCGCTCCATGGTAGTCAACCTTTGATGTGGAGACGGCACTCAACAATAATGATGATGTAGCCCATTGGGTACATGTATCACATGGCAAACCATTCTGATCAACATGGATTGGTTTAAAACAATGCTATAAGATTCTAATTGATTTGATATCTTCAATACAGCCCAGCATTAGGTTTTCATAGAATCCAAAAACACTTATTTCCCCCTATAGGTTGTAGTTTATTGCTTGTCTGACCACTTGTTAGCTTCTTTTATACAAATTGGTTATTGATCATAACCTTTTTGTACCTTTAACCTTCAGTTGTTTTTATTGATGTTAAACCCTCTACAACATTCACATCAGCTATTTGAAACAAACAGACAGAGAATCTGTCAGCCATTTTTGGATGTGATAATGTTTGAGTTATTGAACTATCTGTAAGTCATCATCACTGCACTCCAGACATGTCCATAGGTGCTTAGATCCCCTCCTCAGCAAGTCCCGCAGTGTCCAGCGACTGACGACTCCAGTTCTGTGTTGGTTGATAAGTCTTCATAAACATCCACTAAGATAGATATTTATTCCACTTCAGTGAACAGCTTTGACAGCTTGACCAGAACTGGGTCTTGTACAGGATGGAGTGTCTTGTACAGGAAGGAGTGTCTTGTACAGGATGGAGTGTCTTGTACAGGATGGAGTGTCTTGTACAGGATGGAGTGTCTCAAGTCTTCACCAGTTCCTCATAAGGTATGTTAAGCAGGGTAAGACATAAACAAAACTACTTAGAATTTGACAGAAACATAATAAAATTTAAAAAAAATCAAAACTGTGTTACCTCATAAAGATGATGTCCAACACAAGTCAGAAGTAGATCCAACAATTGAAATGTTCCTAGTCCCTTCAAAAGATGACAAGGAATAAAAATACATGAATCTACTTTTAAAAACCACAAATTGGAATACATTTAAATTATCATCATAAGATCACACAATGTACTATTTGCTTCCGCACACAAAATGGAAACAAAAAATAAATAAACTGGCAGGAATGCAGTGCCCTAGTTAAGGTAAACATTAATCACTTTCTAGAATTTCAATTCAAAACAAACGAGGAAATTAGAGAAATCGCCAATCAACCACTAATATCTTCAGTAATAAAGAGAAAGTCATATGGTGGAAATGTGATGAGAAGAGATAATAACCGAATAGCAAAGCAAGCCCTCATGTGGGAAACAACAGGTAAGAGAAAAAGAGGAAGACCCAGAGAGACACTGAGAAGAACATTGATGAGAGAGGCAAGAGCAGCAGGATTCGGCTCCCTCAGTGAGATAGAGCTGCTTGCACAGAATAGAGACAAATGGCGAGATTTGATAAAATATCTTTAAAAGAAAACTGCTAGAACAAACATTCAGATGAAGGAGTATCTTGGTCTACGCCAGATGGGCTGGCTACGGCTCAAAAGGTCAAGAGATAGATAGAATTTCAACAATGTTTACTCTCTCCCTGCGTGTGTGTGAACCACAACATACATGATGACTCTCAGTAATGAGACAAACAATGCCATGATGACTCTGAGTAATGAGACAAACAATGCCATGATGACTCTGAGTAATGAGACAAACAATGCCATGATGACTCTGAGTAATGAGATAAACAATGCCATGATGACTCTGAGTAATGAGACAAACAATGCCATGATGACTCTGAGTAATGAGACAAACAATGCCATGATGACTCTCAGTAATGAGACAAACAATGCCATGATGACTCTGAGTAATGAGACAAACAATGCCATGATGACTCTGAGTAAGTGAGACAAACAATGCCATGATGACTCTGAGTAAGTGAGACAAACAATGCCATGATGACTCTGAGTAATGAGACAAACAATGCCATGATGACTCTGAGTAATGAGACAAACAATGCCATGATGACTCTGAGTAAGTGAGACAAACAATGCCATGATGACTCTGAGTAAGTGAGACAAACAATGCCATGATGACTCTGAGTAAGTGAGACAAACAATGCCATGATGACTCTGAGAAAGTGAGACAAACAATGCCATGATGACTCTGAGAAAGTGAGACAAACAATGCCATGATGACTCTGAGTAAGTGAGACAAACAATGCCATGATGACTCTGAGAAAGTGAGACAAACAATGCCATGATGACTCTGAGTAATGAGACAAACAATGCCATGATGACTCTGAGTAATGAGACAAACAATGCCATGATGACTCTGAGTAAGTGAGATAAACAATGCCATGATGACTCTGAGAAAGTGAGAGAAACAATACCATGATGACTCTGAGTAAGTGAGAGAAACAATGCCATGATGACTCTGAGTAAGCGAGACAAACAATGCCATGACTCTGAGTGAGAGAAACAATGCCATGGTGACTCTGAGTAAGCGAGACAAACAATGCCATGACTCTGAGTGAGAGAAACAATGCCATGGTGACTCTGAGTAAGCGAGACAAACAATGCCATGATGACTCTGAGTGAGAGAAACAATGCCATGATGACTCTGAGTAAGTGAGACAAACAATGCCATGATGACTCTGAGTAAGTGAGAGAAACAATGCCATGATGACTCTGAGTGAGTGAGACAAACAATGACATGATGACTCTGAGTAAATGAGAGAAACAATGCCATGACTCTGAGTGAGAGAAACAATGCCATGATGACTGAGTAAGTGAGAGAAACAATGCCATGATGACTCTGAGTGAGACAAACAATGCCATGATGACTCTGAGTAAGTGAGACAAACAATGCCAAGATTACTTTGAGTGAGACAAACAATGCCATGATGATTTTACCTGATTTGGTGTTTTTAAGAGAACCTGAAACAAAGTCTCACTGAGTTCTGTAAATACCCTGCAGTAGTTGAGACACCTGAAACATGAAAAATTCACAGAAATCATATTACAGCAGAGCAACAAACCTGTCAGCAGATAGCAATATACAGTGCGATACTATGATAATAATGGCCGTAATTAGCTTAATAGCCTTGGTGGCTGAGTGGTTAGTGTGCTCGCTTCCTGGCCAGAAGGGTTCAGGTTCAATCCCCAAAAGTGGCTGATTTTTTGTGTGTGGACTGTCCATGCTTCGGGGTTCACCCAGCCTCTAAAAATGGGTACCAGAGATTTTTCTGGGAAGTAAAGGTGGTCTGGTGTGATACCAACCACATCACCCAAAAATGTGCTGTGGTCATAGAAAAATACGGTCACAAACACCATATTCCCCATATGCCTAGCATGGTGTGGAGGGAACCTTTACTTTTACTTAGCTTAATAGGAGGAATTGGATGAAAAGAAAAGAAATGATGAAGTCTTAAACCAATTAAAAATGAAAAGAGGACTACTAAACACAATTCAAACAAGACAAATGAGACTTTTGGGGCATGTTAAAAGACACAGCAGCCTACTAAAGGTAATCTTGGAAGGGAAAATACAAGGTAAAAGAGGCAGAGACAGACCAAAACTAACATGGATGAGTAACATCAAAGGATGGACAAGTCAGCCTATGACAACCTGCACTATCAAAGTAGAGAAACAGCAGAATGGCGCTCTGTGGTAGCCAACCATAGAAGAAGGAGAAGTAGTATTAAAAAAAAGGCGCTCTATGGTAGCCAACAGTAGAAGAAGGAGAAGTAGTATTAAAAAAAAGGCGCTCTGTGGTAGCCAACCATAGAAGAAGGAGAAGTAGTATTAAAAAAAGGCGCTCTGTGGTAGCCAACCATAGAAGAAGTAGTATTAAAAAAAGGCGCTCTGTGGTAGCCAACCATAGAAGAAGGAGAAGTAGTATTAAAAAAAAAGGCGCTCTATGGTAGCCAACAGTAGAAGGAGAAGTATTATTAAAAAAAAGGCGCTCTTTGGTAGCCAACCATAGAAGAAGGAGAAGTAGTATTAAAAAAAAGGCGCTCTGTGGTAGCCAACCATAGAAGAAGGAGAAGTAGTATTAAAAAAAGGCGCTCTGTGGTAGCCAACCATAGAAGAAGTAGTATTAAAAAAAGGTGCTCTGTGGTAGCCAACCATAGAAGAAGGAGAAGTAGTATTAAAAAAAAAGGCGCTCTATGGTAGCCAACAGTAGAAGGAGAAGTAGTATTAAAAAAAAGGCGCTCTTTGGTAGCCAACCATAGAAGAAGGAGAAGTAGTATTTAAAAAAAGGCGCTCTTTGGTAGCCAACCATAGAAGAAGGAGAAGTAGTATTTAAAAAAAAGGCGCTCTGTGGTAGCCAACCATAGAAGAAGGAGAAGTAGTATAAAAAAAGATATGTATAGAAGGAGAAAAATAAGTAAAGAAGTAGGGAAGAATAAGTATAGCGATGGAGTAAGGGAGAAGAATTATAGAAGAAGGAGAAGAATAAGAAGTATAGAAGTAGGAGAAGATGTAAAGAATAATAGAAGAAGAAGATTAGATATATAGTGATTTAGAAATGACATAAAAATGTATGGACCAGCACAGCTGAGCACAAACTTACTTGTCTGACTCTTCATTCTTGTCTGCTTGATGGTACGCTGGGATCAGAGTCATGACTCCTTGAAACAGCTTCTGTGCTAGTTCCTGGTAGTTATCTAAATCCTAAAGTACGGACATGCACAATAATCAATTCACTGATGGAGAAGCAATAATCAATTCACTATTGGATAAGCAATAATAAATTCACTATTGGATAAGCAATAATAAATTCACTGATGGAGAAGCAATAATCAATTCACTATTGGATAAGCAATAATAAATTCACTATTGGATAAGCAATAATAAATTCACTATTGGATAAGTAATAATATATTCACTGATGGAGAAGCAATAATCAATTCACTATTGGATAAGCAATAATAAATTCACTATTGGATAAGTAATAATATATTCACTGATGGAGAAGCAATAATCAATTCACTGATGGAGAAGCAATAATCAATTCACTGATGGAGAAGCAATAATAAATTCACTATTGGATAAGCAATAATCAATTCACTATTGGATAATGCAATAATAAATTCACTATTGGATAAGTAATAATATATTCACTGATGGATAAGCAATAATAAATTCACTATTGGATAAGCAATAATAAATTCACTATTGGATAAGCAATAATAAATTCACTATTGGATAAGCAATAATCAATTCACTATTGGATAAGCAATAATCAATTCACTATTGGAGAAGCAATAATCAATTCACTGATGGAGAAGCAATAATAAATTCACTATTGGATAAGCAATAATAAATTCACTATTGGATAAGCAATAATAAATTCACTATTGGATAAGCAATAATAAATTCACTATTGGATAAGCAATAATCAATTCACTATTGGATAAGTAATAATATATTCACTGATGGAGAAGCAATAATCAATTCACTGATGGAGAAACAATAATCAATTCACTGATGGAGAAACAATAATCAATTCACTGATGGAGAAACAATAATCAATTCACTGATGCAGAAGCAATAATCAATTCACTGATGCAGAAGCAATAATCAATTCACTGATGGAGAAACAATAATCAATTCACTGATGGAGAAACAATAATCCATTCACTGATGGAGAAACAATAATCAATTCACTGATGCAGAAACAATAATCAACTCAACTGTCAGAGACAACTGAAATGACAGTTCACTATTTCTCTAGATTGATTTTAAACAAATAATGTTATTTTAATAAAGAATGTGCCGCATAATGAATCAAATGGAAGCGAATCATGGACAGTAGACAAACAAATGAAAAGACGATTAGAGGCCAGAGATGAGATTTCTCAGAAAAATTTTGAAAGTTCCCTGGACAGCTAAAAAGACCAATGAGGAAGTTCTCAAAGAGGCCAACACAAAATGGGAGCTTTTAAAAAACATCAGAAAGAAGCAATCAACATTTTACGGGCACATCATGAGAAGAGGAAAGTTGGAATACTTGGTTACAACATGCAAAATAAAAGGAAAGAGAGATCGCGAACGACAGAAAGAGAAAATACTGGATAGCTTGGTGTCATGGCATGGAACACAGTCAACAACAGATACAATGCACTGTAGATAGAAGATTGTGGAAGGACATGATCGCCTACACCAACTGGTATGGTACACGATGATAATGAGTGAATCAAAACCTATTTAAAATTTAAATGGAAGCAGGTTTGACCACAGGTAGATTAACCCTAGATTACGACACCTATCCACGAATTATATTTTTACTACGCTGTAAAAATTACGAACATTGTTACATTTGGAGGTCGGAAAATAAGATATTTTTTTAAACTTTTGCTACACAACAGCTTTATGTTTACCCGATAAGAGACCCAGGAATCAGATGCGTTAATCATTTCCTGGTTTAGGACCGATTAATGGCCTGAAATTTGGCTGTATGGCACCATGACTACCAGAGGTGTTGCATTGTCTACAGACACATCAATCAGTCGGTCCATCATTCCAGCCATATGTTTAGCTTCCTCTCAGTTACATGGCACTGTGGCTACTAGAGGTGTTGCATTGTCTACAGACACATCAGCCAGTGGGTCCATCATTCCAGCCATATGTTCAGCTTCCTCTCAGCGACATTCGCTGCCTATCCTGTGTTACAAAAGTTTGTTTGATGTCTCGCCGATAGATGAAGAGTTGCCTATGGCAAACTGCTGAGTTCCAAGAACTTGTATTCTTAATAAATAAATTTTCAAATAAATTTTGAACTCATAATTATTTACGATGGTGTCATAATCTCAGGTTAAATAAATGTTATATATTATTGAAGGATGGGTGACAGAGTGAATCAAAACCAATTTATAACTCAAATGGAAGCAGGTTTGATCCCAGGTAGTTTAAAGGGTCTATTCTATACCATTCTTGTCTTTAATGTATCAAAGCCAAGGGCCATATAATTATTAGAAAGCTGAAATTGAAGATGCCAAAGACCATATAATTATTAGAAAGCTGAAATTGAAGACACCAAAGGCCATATAATTATTAGAAAGCTGAAATTGAAGATGCCAAAGACCATATAATTATTAGAAAGCTGAAATTGAAGACACCAAAGGCCATATAATTATTAGAAAGCTGAAATTGAAGACGTCAAAGACCATATTATTATTATTAGAAAGCTGTATCTGAAGACAGAATGAAGACATACCTCTGAGCAATATAAAGCTGAACATATGCAATCAGTGGCAGCCTCATGGAGAAATGCTGGACAATGCACATCGGCCTGAAACATTTATAAAATATTGTAGACAGCAGAAATACGAATCATGTAATGTTATTTATTTCATACAATATCAATTGTATATGGGAAATACATTTTTAAAAATCTGCATGCATAATGAAAACATAAACAGGGGCAAAATGAGAGAGAGTGCACTTAGACACAGAAATTATACAGGCTTGGTTGAAAGTTTGATATGCCCATAAAGGTAACAAGGCTGTGTTTCTGCTTTAACCCTTAGTGGTCAAACAAAATGGCTCAGGCAAAAGCAGCTTTCCAAAAAATGAGGAAGATACTAAGCAATCCATTTTTGACAATCTATCTATCTATCTATTGACCTTTCGAGCCGTAACCGGCCCATAGGGCGTAGACCAAGATACACCTTCTCCTATATGAATTTTTTTTTTTTTTTTTTTTTTTTTTGTTCTAGCAGTTTTCTTTTAAAGATATTTTATCAAATCTCGCCATCTGTCTCTGTTCTGTGCAAGCAGTTCTATCTCATTGAGGGAGCCGATTCCTGCTGCTCTTGCCTCTCTCATCAATGTTCTTCTCAGTGTCTCCCTGGGTCTTCCTCTTTTTCTTTTACCTGTTGTTTCCCATATGAGGGCTTGCTTTGCTATTCGATTATTATCTCTTCTCATCACATGTCCAACGTATGACCATCGTCTTTTCTTTATTACTGAAGATATTAGTGGTTGATTGGCGATTTCTCTAATTTCCTCGTTTGTTTTGAATTCGTTCCATTCTATACCAAGTATTTTCCTTAGACATTTATTTTCGAATGCGTTCAACTTTGTTTCTATATCTCTTGTTGTTTTCCAGCTTTCACACGCATACGTAAGGGTTGATAGTACATTTGATTTGAATAGCCTAAGTTTTGTGTTTGTGCTAATGAGTTTTGATTTCCACAACTTTTCAAGGCTTCTGAAAGACATTGCTGCTTTAGCCAGTCTGATTCTAATTTCTTTGCTCGTATCCCCTTCTCGATCAATGTGACTTCCAAGATAGATAAAGTGATCGATCTCTTCTACTGGTTTGTTTTCCATGTATATTTTGTCACTTGTTGGAATTAAACTTTTCATGACTTTAGTCTTTTCATGATTGACCTCAAGCCCAATTTTGCTGGCTATTGATAATAGTTCATTTGTGTTTTCCTGCATCGTTTTTATCTGACTGCTGATGAGAACTATGTCATCAGCAAAGTCGAGGTCCTCCAAATGGTCTCCTTGTATCCATTCGATGCCTTTATTACCAGTGCAGCATTTCTTCATTATGAAGTCCATAACAATTCCAAATAACAAGGGTGATAAAATACATCCTTGTTTAACCCCAGTTTCTATTGGGAAACATTCGCTCAGTCCTTCCTCTGTTCGAACTGCACATGTGTAACCATCATACATGTCTTTGATAATATTTATGATTTTTGATGGTAAACCATATTGCTTCAGAATTTTCCACAAAGAATCTCTATGAATACTATCAAATGCTTTTTTGAAGTCGATGAAGTTAAGTACAAAAGATTTTTGACAATAGAAACAAGAAAAAGAGTTCTTAAATGTTACGTAGAGCCAGTCTTAACATAAGGATGTGAATCATGGACAATAAGACAACAGACAAGAAAATCACTGGAGTCTGCAGAAATGTGGTTTTACAGAAGAGTGTTGAGAATACCATGGACAGCTAAGAAGAGTAATGAAAACATTCTGAAAGAGGTCAAAGCAAAAAGAGAGCTAATTTCTAAGATTATAATTAGGAAGAGACAATCATCATTTTTTGGCCATGTAATGAGAAGAGAACAACTGGAATATATTGTAACAACTGGAAAAATTGAGGGACGAAGAGAAAAAAATAACAGACAGCTTAAGAGAATGGCTTGGCAGAAGGTCAACAACAGAAATGATAAATAGCTGCCGAGATCGAAAGATGTGGAGAGACATGATCACCTACGCCAGTAGGCCTGGTACTTGATGATGATGATGGTCAAACGAACCATGGCACAACCCAAACAATTAACCAAAACGATGTTACGGCTGTGATGCAACCATTAGTCTATTCAATTAAAACAGCCTTACATATTCTAATCCATCTTTTAAATGCACACTATGGTCAGCTGACCAGTTAGGCTAGAAAAAATGTCATCCCTTTTCTGGTTTTGAATGCACATGCTAATTAAAAATTACCGAAAACTAATAGTTTTCTGATGACATCTATTTTTTTTATTTATAACATTTTTGGTAATAAATATGTTTGTTTGTGTTACCAAATAAATGAAAATCATACACAATATGAAAGTATGGATCTGATATGAAAAGAAAGTCGAGTTTTACGTAAATTTTGTGTAGGAATTATTTTAGTACATTTTGAAGTGGACATTTTATTTCAATTTTTGGTGTTTTTGTTTGTTTGTTTGTTTGGTTACTCATTTCAAAGCACATTTTATATGTGATTTTTCTTACACAAATATATTATACTAATATAAGTATAAAAAAAACAGCCATTCCTCAACATTTATATATATGTACATGATGAAACAGAATTAAATGAATAAAATAATAATCAACAAATTCGTACAACTGTTAGGTACAAAATAATTCTCAAAAATGGGCAGCGTCTAAATGTGAGTTTCGGTCACGACTACAAAGGGTTAACATGCATTCTAAATAGGAGATATAACCATTTGATAAAATCAAATTCCCAACTATGTATAACATTCACTGAGTGTCTCAGTTTTGGTAGCTATTTTAGTGCAACTACATCATTGAAAAATGCACCCCTGATCACAGAAAGAAGAAAAAACATGAACGCTAACACGATATTCTCCACTGGTCTGTCAAGGAGTGGGGGAAACTTTTACTTTGCTACTCACATGACTTGATTTGGCCAATCAAATTATTGAGCTCAGAGTTTTTCTTTCTGGCTATTATATAACATCCAGAATGTCATAGAGCATTTATTTTTGTCGAAGGAATCATATTTTTTAAATTTAAACTGGAGGAAGGTCTCCATAAATATAGGCCAGACAGTATTTTATAGTACCAACCAAGCACCATTGGTGCACAGAAACTGTAGCTTAAAAAAAAAAGCTTTTTTTTTTTTTTTAAAAAGCACAAAAACTTGATTGCATGAATATGGTAAAAATATTCTTTCACATAAAATAAGCATAGTGTATCCAAATTAGGTATGAGAAGTGAAAGTAGATGTTTTAATTTTTTTAAAAAAAGCACACAATTAGGACATGTCAATGCAATATATGTCCTTAAGGCTTGTCATCAACATAAAACAGTGAGTACTGGATCCACAGGACAACATAAAACAATACCTAATCTACAGGACAACATAAAACAATGAGTAATGATGTTACAGAAGAAAATAAAACAGTGAGTAATAAAGTTATACAACAACTTTGGATATCCAAACTATGGGATAACATAAAATAGTGATTATCAAAGCAACAGGACAATATAAGATGGTAATTATCTAATCTACAGGACAACATAAAACAATATCTAAATTACAGGACAACATAAAACAATATCTAAATTACAGGACAACATAACACAATATCTAAATTACAGAACTTAACAATAAAGATTTAGCCTATAGGAAAACATAAAGCTGCTGGCACTTCAATTATAGAACAACATAAAACAGCTGATATTTAACCTACAGGAAAACATAAAACAGCTGGTATTTAACAGACAAGAAAACAAAACAACTAGCTTTTAACTTACAGGAAAACATAAAATAACTGGTATTAATATACAAGAAAACATAAAATAACCCGCTTTTAACTTACAGGGCAACATAAAACAGTACTCAACCTACAAGAAATCATAAAACTAGTAAATTAACCTACAAGAAAACGTGAAACAACCGGTAATTAACCTATAAGAAAACACAAAACAACTGGTAATTAACCAACAAGAAAACATAAACAACTGGTATTTAATGTACAGGAAAACATGAACAAACAAAAAAAAAACACTAGCATTTAATCTACAGGAAAACATTGATGACTCCTTACCAGTGCATGAAAGGGATAGTTCATAAGCTGTGTGGAGAGTAAAACTTGCTGTGGGAGAGCTCCTACGGTGAACCAGCTGCCCATGACCTTGAAAGTTTTACTTCTTGCTCGTTGATCCCTCTCTTCATCCCCGGACGCTGTTGTGTTCTGAAGGTTATAAGTAAGAAAAGATTGGAGCTTCTCTGTTACATGAGAGACAACAAACAGAGAAGTGTATCCATTTCTTTGCTTTTTTTTTTTCAATTCTGACATGACTTCAGTACTGTTTTAATGTTGTTAAAAAAAGTATACAATTTTTTACCATCTGATTGTGAACTTCACTTTCATCTTCTTCTTTGCGTTTACCAATTAAGTGGGCATGGATGTGCTGTGTCGGTGAACCACGATATCCATACCTTTTGGCTCAACACCTCTGTCCTCAGCGTGGGTAGATTTCTAATTGAACTATTTTTGTTTGGTTAGTAGCCATTCCTGTGTGTTACCGGGGCCTCATTATGAGGGAAGTAAAGAATAGTGACACTGTGACCTTCCAGGCATGCCGTGAGAGGCGACTAACTAGTTCCAGACAACAATTTCAACAATACACTTCAATACGGTCCCCAGCTTCTGCAGAGATCAAAGCTTCACAGCCATCTCAGAGGATCAGAATTTGTCCAGTTGCCAAAAGTACATGTTGCAATTAATCAATTCTTCTTCTTCTTCTACCTCTCAGTTCTCTGTGGAGCATAGGTCTTCCACAAACACTTTCAGCTCCCTGTGGAGCATAGGTCTTCAACAAACACTTTCCAAGTCGTTCTGTTTCTTGCTATTCTTCTAAGTTCATTCCATGTCTTCCCCATCAGCTCATCTCTGCTTCCATATGTCTGATCCAAGAATATTTTTGTCGTCCTGTCTTTTTTCTTGGGGATTCTTTGAGAGTATCTTTGAAATAGGAGAATATCTGCCTGGACAGCGAAGGGCATCTGGTTCTTCTTCTATCTTTCAGCTCCCTGTGGAGCATAGGTCTTCAACAAACACTTTCAGCTCCCTGTGGAGCATAGGTCTTCAACAAACACTTTCAGCTCCCTGTGGAGCATAGGTCTTCAACAAACACTTTCAGCTCCCTGTGGAGCATAGGTCTTCAACAAACACTTTCAGCTCCCTGTGGAGCATAGGTCTTCCACAAACACTTTCAGCTCCCTGTGGAGCATAGGTCTTCAACAAACACTTTCAGCTCCCTGTGGAGCATAGGTCTTCAACAAACACTTTCAGCTCCCTGTGGAGCATAGGTCTTCAACAAACACTTACCAAGTCGTTCTGTTTCTTGCCATTCTTTAATTAATATTCCTTGGTCTTCCTCTTTGTCTTTTCCCCTGGGGATTCCAAAAAGAGCCTGTTGTGTAATACTCTCAGATGGCTTCCGCAGTGTGTGTCCTATCCAGTGCCATTGTCTTCGCTGTATCTCTTTATCCACTGGTATTTGACTGGTACATTTCCATATTGAGTTATTGAGTTATTTGCGGGTCATCATCATTGCACTCCGAACATGTCCATAGGTGCTCAGATCCCCTCCTCAGCAATTCCCTCAGTGTCCAGCGACTGACGACTCCAGTTCTATGTTGGTTGATAAGTCTTCTTACACGGCCACCAAGTTTCTCATTTCTGGCTGTGCCCATCTTAACTCCCATTTCCATCATCCGAAGAAGCGACGTTGATCTGTGTTTGTCGAAGTCCTGTGCTCTTCCCACATCTCGGAGTGCATTGATGACGTCCGCCCGATCCATCGGTTGCCCGTCCTCAACGACAGCGCAGCTAGCCAACCTGTCCGCTCTCTCATTTCCCCGTACTCCCGCATGTCCAGGGACATAGACAAAGGTGACCTTACGTATTTTGGATTTCTGCAACGACTCTACCCATTGCATGCGTACAAAGCCCGCCTCCACTTTTTTTATCATGCTCATCGAATCACTCAGTATACATGCGTGGATGTAGTCTTGTGACTCTAACCATTTGAATGCCTTGGTCACTGCCATCACCTCCATTGTCATGCTACTCGTGGTCATGGCGTATGCACCACTGTCTTCGTAGACTATTCTGCCTGCCGAACGTGCTGTAAATGCCCATGCACTTCTTTCGTGTCGTCTTACAGATCCGTCTGTATAGATGACTGCATCTTTCTCATCGGTGTTATCGCAGATGAGACCGTTGACCTCAGCATTAACAATGACTGGGTTCTGTTCCCTACTTTTCCTGTCGAGTGTGACAATAAATGAGAAAGTCCCCTTGAATGACGTAGGCACCGGTATCCACTCCTCACCAACGCTGATATTGGTAAGCCCACAGACCTGTTTGATGACATCTTCTGCTCGGCCCGCCCATGATTTGCCTCTTTTTAGCCTGACACCTTTCCCTGTGTTGAGCACGTGGTGCAATGGATGCTCTGTATCTGTACTAATCTTCAGGTATGCTCGTGCTCTCCAGATCTTGATTCTGTCATCCATGGTTGGAAAGTCAAGAAGATACCTCATTGCCACACAGGGAGTGTCCCTCGTACATCCCAGGATAATGCGCATGGCTTCATTTTGTATTTTCTCCAGCCTATCAATTTGAGTCGTACTGACAGTAAGAATGGCCAGGGCATACTCGATTGGTGCGAGGACTAATCCTGGAACAGAAGAGTAAGTAGCCTCTGCTCGATGTTGGCAGCTGCCATGACCTTCAAGGCGGCTAATCCTTTGCGGGATTTTGTTATCACATGATCAATTTGGTCCCGAAAACACAGGCTGCGATCAAACTTAACTCCGAGGTATGTCATCAACTTGTCCCTGGTCACCTCATCAGCTCCCATTCGTACTACCGGTGTGGTCGTATTAACGATATGATTGTTAAGGGAGAACCATGAAACTGATGCTTTATTAGGATTAACCAAGGCACCTGAAACCCCACACCAGGAAGAAATGCGATCGAGTTCGTCTTGCATTGTGGAGGCGATTCCCCGTCTGTCTCTTCCCTGTCGATATACCAGAATATCATCAGCAAAAGTCATAGTTCTTCCCCTCCCTTCCAGCTGTTGGGCCGTGATCGTTATTGTGTACACATTAAATAGAACTGGTGACAATGGTGAGCCTTGTGGCAGCCCAGGACAAATGGATGTTGGCTCGGAAGACCAACTTCCACATCTGAGTATCACCTTCCTCTGAAACAGTGCCGCGGCGATCCATCTTATGAGGAAGGGGTTCACCGCCAGTTTGAGAAGCATATGCATGAGATATTCAAATGGTACCCTGTTGTATGCATCCTCCAGATCTATAGCAGCAGCACATGTCTCCTCTCGTCTGTGGAAGCCTTCGAAGACGTCATAGGCAAATACTGCCGCATTGAGCCATGTCTCTTTGTTATATCTATAACCTCCGAGTGTGGATGGGAATACGCGTTTCTGTTCAAGGCGACACGTGAGGACACGGGCAACTATTTTCTCCAGCAGCTTGCCCGCAGTATTCTGCATTGTGATGATTCTGTAGGCACTGATCTGAGAATGGTCCTTGTTTGGCTTCGGTAGCGGTAGTAAGTAGCTGTGTAGCCACTCCTCCTTAATCTGGCCACTCCGAATACTGGCATTAAACTCATTGGCCAGTGTTGTCAAGTCGTCATCAGCTAAATCGCCTATGTCATCATACCGAACACCATCTGGACCAGGAGCAGTGTTGTGTGACCTTTTAAGTGTCGCGCGAATGGTATCGGTTGTGATTGTGAGATCTTCTTCCAGCCCTACATCCTCACACAAATTTGACAAAGATCCCCATATCCTCATTCTTACAGCCTCATTTCTTTGGTCCGTCTGCTCAATGTAGCGGGCAAGCAGGGCCTTCCCTTTGCTCTCATCAGATTTGTGCCATATTTGGTCTGTGCTCTGAAAGTCTGGTATACCTCTGTGTCGTGGTGTGCCATTCATGCACTGACGAAGGCGCCAGAATGTGGCTAGCGATTTTTCTGAGCACACTTTTTTACAGAAGTCATCCCATTTGGCATCCTTAGCCTGCTTAGCGCATAGTTTAAAGTGCATCATTTTTTGGTCGACCTCTACTTTCAGACGCTTCAAGAGCTCAGGTTGTGTTCTACCATACCTTCTGGCTTTCTGCCATGTCTTGACCGTTTGTCTCTTGCTCCGCCAAGCTTCCTCGACATCTACGTTCCACCAGGGTGGCTGCGTCCATCTCTCCTGCCTCCTACGAGGGGCGCTCTGTTTCCTATGTCTGATTTTGCTAATGACGTCCTGGTCTGTTTTCTCGTAGTTGAATGTGTGGAGCTTTCTTCTCTGGCGTTTATTTCCGCTTTTCTCAATTAGGAGGACACATGGATAGTGATCACTTCCGTGGAACCCCAGTGCACTCCACCTGCAAACCGGTGCGAAGGTGGAAGACACCAGTGCCAGGTCTATGACACTATCAGAGTCCCCTGTTCGAGTGGCCATTCTTGTTGCCCTTCCATCATTCAAGCACACTAAATCGGCCGATACCAGTGCGTTCTCTAGGTCTTCTCCCTGCTTGTTGGTTATGACGTTGCCCCACTGGTCTCCTCTAGCATTAAAGTCTCCGCAGAAAATGACATTCTCTTCATCGAACTCGAAGAGATTCTGCCATTGTTGTGTGTTCACCTGCCCATTACAGGCATACACATTAACAATCACGAAATGAACTGGGGTCTGCACCCTAACCACATGTACCTGCAATTCTGCATTGTTCCACGCAGACATATCAACCTCAGCTGCCACCATATTGTTGCGCACAAGGATGGCCTGCCCAAGGTGTCGTCTATTGTAAAAGCAATGAAAGCCAGGAGTACTTACTGTCCTGTCACCAAGAAGAGTTTCTTGCAAAACCATTATATCGGCGCCGCACAGTAGCTTATCAAGAATGGGCCGTCGTTGATTAATGGACCCACAATTCCAATAAGTAACGCGCACATACTTTAGGCCTAGCCTCTCACACTTTGATAGTTTAGTGCCACCCCTCTTGCCCCGTCGTGTTTTCCTTCTTCGATGATGTAGTTTGGGCTGCATCTGAAAACTTACACTTCTTACCGTCGTCTTTAAAGATGAACGTCGCTGAACGTTGTTGCTTTGGATGGCCTAGACTCACGTGCACTTGCTCAGTCGCACGGCCTAGAACCCGTTCCACGTTATAAACTGGCCAGCTCCAGTAACTTGCTCAGCAGCACGCGGAAACACTGTGAGCTTTCTACAAATTAAATGACTTACGCGTCCTTGACAACAGACCGGCGTAAACAAACCGCCATTTTTTGACGCGTTCAATAGTGTAACAACAAAAATAAGTGATGAAAGAAGGAAATTATAAATGAATCACATTTCCATAATTCTATGTAAGTGATTTTGTCCTGCCAGTTCCATCCTTTTATTCTGCACAAGCATCCATTAAAGACAGTCTGTATCTTTATGATAATCATTTTTGTTGCTCGCCATGTTTCCATATAATAAGACTGACTTAACATTGGAGTTGAAAATTGTAATTTTTGTATTTAACATAATTTCTTTGGACTTCCATGTTTCTCAGTGCAACGAATGCTCCTCTTGCTTTTGATATCCTTATTAATATTAATTAATTCATCATCATCATCATCATCAAGTGCCTTCTCGGCAATGAAGGTTGGCTACCATGGAGCGCCATTCTGCTCTGTCTCTTGCTTTGATGGTGCAGGTTGTCATAGGCTGATTTGTCCATCTTTTGATGTTACTCGTCCATGTTAGTCTTGGTCTGCCTCTGCCTCTTTTACCTTGTATTTTCCCCTCCAGGATTACTTTTAGTAGGCTGTTGTGTCTTTTAACATGGCCCAAAAATCGCAATTGTCTTGTTTGAATTGTGCTTAGCAGTTCTCTTTTCATTTTTAGTTGGTATAAGAGTTCATCGTTTGTTTTCTTTTCCTTCCATCCAATTCTACCTATTCTCCTATATATCCACATTTCAAACGCCTCAATTTTCTGTTCTGTTTTCTGGTCTAATGTCCATGTTTCTGCACCATACAGGAATATTGAGAAGATGTAACATTTTGCTATTCTTAGTTTTAGCCCTGGTGTTATTTGTTTTGATGTTAGTATGTTCTTCATGACATTAAAATTACTTTTTGCCATTCCTATTCTTTTGCTTATTTCAATTGTACATTTTCCATCACTGGTTATAGTATGTGAAAGGTAGATGTAGTTCTGAACTGTCTCCAGGTCTATTCCTTCTATTTTGATATCCACTTGTGGGTTTTGAGTATCTTCTTTGTTTATGATCATAGTTTTAGTCTTTTTAATATTCATATCTAGTCCATATTTTTTGCTTGTCATGTTTATTTCATTAAGTAATTTTAGGATCTTTAGGAATTTCTGCTAGTAGTACATTATCGTCAGCATATCTTAGGTTATTGATTATCTTTCCATTAATTTGTAGGCCTGGCATCTCTATGATGTTTTTAAAGCTTTGCTCAGTGTATAGATTGAACAAGCTTGGTGATAGGATGCATCCCCGTCTTACTCCTCTTTTTATATCAATGGGTGTAGAGTTCTCTTTGTTATATTTTATTATTGCTGTTTGCTCCCAGTATAGATTACATATTAGTCGTATGTCCATATTATCTAGATGTATCTCTTTTAGATTAATTAATCAGTAATGCTAAATTGGGGTTTACCACATGAGTTAGAAGCTGTATAATCATTGGGCTGGCAGCAATCAGCTCATCTGTTATTTCCTTTCGACGGTTGGCCCCAAGACGAAGTGAACGGCTACTAATCTAAATGTAAAGAAATGTATCATTAAATTTTGCAAACTATAAAACAGTAAGTGATGTGAAGAAAAACATTACAAATTCATAATCAAATAATCCAACATTAGACTCAGAAATTGTGATGCACATGTGCATAGAATTTTACAACAGTTGATTGAGAAAGTATTTCTGAAAACAGAATGAGTATAACATTTCTCAAAACATTACAGCATTCATAAAATCAATAGAATAGAATTTCTCAATAGAAGACAAAAAGTTTTTATGATATCTATAGGCTTATTATGTTATAATCATCATTACTGCACTCTGGACAGATACATAGGTGCTCCTATCTTTTCTTTCAGTTATTGACAAACACTTTAATATGTAACCAAAATATTTTAGTTTCCTTAATTTTATGTTCTTTAGTATCCAGTTTCTCTAGAGCATTAACTCTTTCCGTACATCTCACCGCACTGTGCGCCATGCCAATTTCAGCAGCATACGTTTCGCTGCATAGTGCACCACGTTCAATTTTATTAGTGTGAACGCCATCAAACCATATTCTTTTATATGTCTTGTATCATCTTGATATTGGTGAAATATAATACCTTATTCAATTATCTAAATATACATATATAATATGTTATATGTTAGATAAATATAAATAAGAGAAGGAGTATCTGGGTCTACGCCCTATGGGCTGGCTACAGCCCAAAAGGTCAATAATAGATAGATAGAAATAGAAATATATAGATTGATTTTTAAAACCATAAACAATTTTGTCTCTGAAATCTCTTCCATTGCGTCGATAAAAAGCTTCCGTACGGAAAGAGATAAATTGTTGCAAAAAGAACAAGTTTGTTCATTTCTTTATCCACTGAATTCTAAGCATTTTTCTGTAACATTTAATTTCACTCATTAAATCAACACAAACTCTTACGGTAGAGATGGAGCTAGAATCAGGACATATTTATTCTTGTGCATTGGGTTCATAAAACCTTCTCATTTGTTTTCTTTTCTTTCCATCCAATTCTACCTATTCTTCCAACAAATCAACATTATACCACAATTAATTCTCACAACCAACATTATACGACAATTAATTCTCACAAGCCAACATTATACCACAATTAATTCTCACAACCAACATTATACCACAATTAATTCTCGCAAACAACATTATACCACAATTAATTCTCACAAGCAACATTATACCACAATTAATTCTCACAAGCCAATATTATACCACAATTAATTCTCACAAGCCAATATTATACCACAATTAATTCTCACAAGCCAACATTATACCACAATTAATTCTCACAACCAACATTATAGCACAATTAATTCTCACAAGCCAACATTATACCACAATTAATTCTCACAACCAACATTATACCACAATTAATTCTCACAATCAACATTATACCACAATTAATTTTCACAATCAACATTGTGAGCACTATACAATACAATCTTCATCCCAACGTTGTGCTACCAATGCCAGACCTGGACCCTAGATGCATGAACAATAAGAAAATTAACCTCTACTGAGATTAAATGTGTTAGACGAATGACAGGAAACAGTCTGAGAGATAAGATCAGAAATGAATAACTGAGAAAAAAGCTAGGAATAGCCCCTGCCATAGAATATATAAGGAAACAACAGATAAAATGGTTTGGCCACGTGACAAGGCAGAAAGAACTAAACACAACACAACGAGCCCTCAACAAACGTTGTGAGGAACACCAGACCCAAGGGTTGACCACGAAAAAGATGGGTCGAAGGAATATTAGAAGCACTAGGAAACATAAAAGCAGCAGAGGCGAACAGAAGAGCAAAAGACCGCAAATTATATCTCCCCTTGACGCTGAAAGGCAGATGAGGAAGGAAAGAAGACGAAGAATCAACATTATACCACAGTTAATTCTCACAACCAACATTATACCACAGTTAATTCTCACAACCAACATTATACCACAGTTAATTCTCACAACCAACATTATACCACAGTTAATTCTCACAATCAACAACATTATAGCACAATTAATTCTCACAACCAACATTATACCACAATTAATTCTCACAACCAACATTATACCACAATTAATTCTCACAACCAACATTATAGCACAATTAATTCTCACAACCAACATTATACCACAGTTAATTCTCACAATCAACAACATTATACCACAATTAATTCTCACAACCAACATTATACCACAATTAATTCTCACAACCAACATTATACCAGAATTAATTCTCACAAGCAAAAAAATACAATAAAATATTGTAGTAACAAAAGAATAAAAAGTCTGTCACATCCAATGATGTATGGCAAATATGGGGGTTAGTGTTTTTAATGACCAACAATACATTTTATGGGTGATGTGGTTTGTATCTTGTCTGGTGTTGTTATAGATCCAGCGACGTACGTGCTGATCCCCTTTGGCCCAATGCCATGCAATGATATCTGCAGGTATTTCTGAATTTCCTCTTGGTTTCATTGAAAAGTGTCCCATATCGTCCCATATCAAGTCTGGTCATCCAATTTTCCCAAGAAAAAAATCTCTGGTACTCATTTTCAGGGAATGGGTAAACCTTGTCAGTTACCCCAAAGCCATGAGAGTCCAAAAGAAAACAAATGTGTTACACTGAACCAGGGCCCTTTCAGTCAGTAGTGAGAAAATTAACCACTCAGCCACCGTAGTTCTAAACATAAATAAAGTAATCCAATCTTACAAAATATCAAAATCTACCTCTTCTGGTAAAACTGTGAGTAGTTCCAATAGAAAGCCCATGTGCTCTTTGCTGAATCTGAAGAAAATGAAAAACAAAACTGAATTTAAAACAAACTTAACCATGGTGTGTATGGAAGTATCTGGTGGGAGCTTTCTAACCTGGACCACAGTGCTTTAATGGCAGTTGCTAGCATGTTCTGCTTCAGGATCTTTATAATATTTGACTATCAATAAAATGATTGTCTTACTGGAGCATTGACACCAGGCTGTCTGCTACTGTAGGTATGTCTGACTCCAGACTGTCTGAGGTATGTCTGACTCCAGACTGTCTGAGGCATGTCTGACTCCAGACTGTCTGCTACTGTAGGTATGTCTGACTCCAGACTGTCTGAGGCATATCTGACTCCAGACTGTCTGCTACTGTAGGTATGTCTGACTCCAGACTGTCTGAGGCATATCTGACTCCAGACTGTCTGCTACTGTAGGCATATCTGACTCCAGACTGTCTGAGGCATGTCTGACTCCACAGACTGTCTGAGGCATATCTGACTCCAGACTGTCTGCTACTGTAGGTATGTCTGACTCCAGACTGTCTGAGGCATGTCTAACTCCAGACTGTCTGCTACTGTAGGTATGTCTGACTCCAGACTGTCTGAGGCATATCTGACTCCAGACTGTCTGCTACTGTAGGTATGTCTGACTCCAGACTGTCTGAGGCATGTCTGACTCCAGACTGTCTGCTACTGTAGGCATATCTGACTCCAGACTGTCTGCTACTGTAGGCATGTCTGACTCCAGACTGTCTGAGGCATATCTGACTCCAGACTGTCTGCTACTGTAGGTATGTCTGACTCCAGACTGTCTGAGGTATGTCTGACTCCAGACTGTCTGCTACTGAGGTATGTCTGACTCCAGACTGTCTGAGGCATATCTGACTCCAGACTGTCTGCTACTGTAGGCATATCTGACTCCAGACTGTCTGAGGCATGTCTGACTCCAGACTGTCTGAGGCATATCTGACTCCAGACTGTCTGCTACTGTAGGTATGTCTGACTCCAGACTGTCTGCTACTGTAGGCATGTCTGACTCCAGACTGTCTGAGGCATATCTGACTCCAGACTGTCTGCTACTGTAGGTATGTCTGACTCCAGACTGTCTGAGGTATGTCTGACTCCAGACTGTCTGCTACTGTAGGTATGTCTGACTCCAGACTGTCTGAGGCATATCTGACTCCAGACTGTCTGCTACTGTAGGCATATCTGACTCCAGACTGTCTGAGGCATGTCTGACTCCAGACTGTCTGAGGCATATCTGACTCCAGACTGTCTGCTACTGTAGGTATGTCTGACTCCAGACTGTCTGAGGCATATCTAACTCCAGACTGTCTGCTACTGTAGGTATGTCTGACTCCAGACTGTCTGAGGCATGTCTGACAAGTTAAAGGCTAACAAGGATCTGCTATAATTTGTGACAGGCCTAGCAATCTGCAGTGGGTATTGCATTGCTTATAATACAAAGATGGGAATTAAGTATGGCTGTATAGCTACGGCTTCCATTTTTGTGTCATCTTTAGGTAGGTAGAGAAATGCTAGGCTGTTTCATAAAGCTGTATAGATATGGCTTCCATTTTTGTGTCATCTTTAGGTAGGTAGAGAAATGCTATGCTGTTTCAAAAAGCTGTATAGCTACGGCTTCTATTTTTGTGGCATCTTTAGGTAGGTAGAGAAATGCTAGGCTGTTTCAAAAAGCAGTATAGATATGGCTTCCATTTTTGTGTCATCTTTAGGTATGTAGAGAAATGCTAGGCTGTTTCAAAAAGCAGTATAGATATGGCTTCCATTTTTGTGTCATCTTTAGGTAGGTAGAGAAATGCTAAGCTGTTTCAAAAAGCAGTATAAATATGGCTTCCATTTTTGTGTCATCTTTAGGTAGAGAAATGCTAGGCTGTTTCAAAAAGCAGTATAGATATGGCTTCCATTTTTGTGTCATCTTTAGGTAGGTAGAGAAATGCTAGGCTGTTTCATAAAGCTGTATAGCTACGGCTTCATTTTTGAGTCATCTTGAGGTAGGTAGAGAAATGCTATGCTGTTCCATAAAGCTGTATCTCAAGTAAAATAGGTGAAGCATACCAGCTGAATGATGTTATTTACAGGTATATGTGCTAGTGCCTATATTTTTCAATGACTATTGACATATTTATGGGTAATGTGCTATCATACAATAATGCCCCACCTTTTCCTAGGGATAATCTACAGTACTTATTTTTAGAGGTTTTATCTTAGGTACTAAGGCAAGCCTTCATATGGGAAACTACAGGTAAGAGGAAAAGAGGCCGATCCAGAGAGACACTGAGAAGAACATTGATGAGAGAGGCAAGAGCAGAAGGAATCGGCTCCCTCAATGAGATATGCACAGAACAGAGACAAATGGCGAGATTTGATAAAAGATCTTTACAAGGATTGAAAATTGCTAGAATAAAAATTGAAATAAGAGAAGGGGTATCTGGGTCTCCGCCCTATGGGTCGGCTAAGGCTCGAAAGGTTAATAGAAAGAGAAAGATAGATCTTAGGTAAGACAAATCAAAAGATTCAATAAATTAGACCAGTAAGTCACTTACATCCAAAGCCTTAGAATTAAGATCACAAGTCATTATAGTTGAAGACAGAGTTGATAATTCACAGATTCTGGTCATTTGTCTCTTTTTTCACAATAGAATATCTTCTTTTCATTCATAGCAAAATTATGAGCATAGTCCTGTCTTCAGAATTCAAGTGTTTTGAACATAAAAGTTTACCACATTACCCCAAAAATCATGTGCAGAGGGTCTGTAAAGTTGATGGTCACTAACACCATATTACCTATACGCCACTTGGTGTGACAGGGGTAATATTTAGGAGGAACATAAAAGTTTAACCTGCTGTTGCCAGATAGGAATCACATCATGATATAAGATGAGCCAGTCACATGGTCAATACTCATGTTTGCATGTGTCCTAGCTTTTCTCGTAAGCCTTTGCTGGGGCTAACACTTTCCATCTTTGGCAATATGGATACTTGTTTGAGTTTTCTGTTTGTAATTGACCAGGGCTTTAAGTCCACTCTTGTAATGGAACATTGTTCTTATCTATGATATCAGTCAGCAGGATAATTCTTCTACATTACAAGAGTTGGTGAGTAGAAAAAGAAAGGGAGATTACGCTAAAGAATCCCCCCCCCCCCCCACTATTACCTACCAACCGGTTTTCCAACGCTTAAAAGGGAGATAATCTATCTATCTATCTATTGACCTTTCGAGCCGTAACCGGCCCATAGGGCGTAGACCCAGATACACCTTCTCCTATATGAATTTTTGCTCTAGCAGTTTTCTTTTAAAGATATTTCATCAAATCTCGCCATCTGTCTCTGTTCTGTGCAAGCAGTTCTATCTCATTGAGGGAGCCGATTCCTGCTGCTCTTGCCTCTCTCATCAATGTTCTTCTCAGTGTCTCCCTGGGTCTTCCTCTTTTTCTTTTACCTGTTGTTTCCCATATGAGGGCTTGCTTTGCTATTCGATTATTATCTCTTCTCATCACATGTCCAACGTATGACCATCGTCTTTTCTTTATTACTGAAGATATTAGTGGTTGATTGGCGATTTCTCTAATTTCCTCGTTTGTTTTGAATTCGTTCCATTCTATACCAAGTATTTTCCTTAGACATTTATTTTCGAATGCGTTCAACTTTGTTTCTATATCTCTTGTTGTTTTCCAGCTTTCACACGCATACGTAAGGGTTGATAGTACATTTGATTTGAATAGCCTAAGTTTTGTGTTTGTGCTAATGAGTTTTGATTTCCAAAACTTTTCAAGGCTTCTGAAAGACATTGCTGCTTTAGCCAGTCTGATTCTAATTTCTTTGCTCGTATCCCCTTCTCGATCAATGTGACTTCCAAGATAGATAAAGTGGTCGATCTCTTCTACTGGTTTGTTTTCCATGTATATTTTGTCACTTGTTGGAATTAAACTTTTCATGACTTTAGTCTTTTCATGATTGACCTCAAGCCCAATTTTGCTGGCTATTGATGATAGTTCATTTGTGTTTTCCTGCATCGTTTTTATCTGACTGCTGATGAGAACTATGTCATCAGCAAAGTCGAGGTCCTCCAAATGGTCTCCTTGTATCCATTCGATGCCTTTATTACCAGTGCAGCATTTCTTCATTATGAAGTCCATAACAATTCCAAATAACAAGGGCGATAAAATACATCCTTGTTTAACCCCAGTTTCTATTGGGAAACATTCGCTCAGTCCTTCCTCTGTTCGAACTGCACATGTGTAACCATCATACATGTCTTTGATAATATTTATGATTTTTGATGGTAAACCATATTGCTTCAGAATTTTCCACAAAGAATCTCTATGAATACTATCAAATGCTTTTTTGAAGTCGATGAAGTTAAGTACAAAAGGTTTTTGCTTTTCAATGTGTTCCTCCAATATAAGTCGTAGAGTGAAAATGTGGTCAAGACAGCTTCTCCCTTTTCTAAACCCAGCCTGTTCTTCACGCATTACTGTATCTATTGAATCCTTTATTCTATTTAGGATGATTTTACAGAATAACTTTGAGGCAACTGACAAAAGTGTCACGCCTCTCCAGTTGTTACAATCTCTAAGATTGCCCTTTTTTGGGATCTTAACAATGATTCCTTTTTTCCATTTATGAGGCGTCTTCTCTGTTTTCCAAATGATGTTGAACATTTTTTGGAGATGTATTAAATTATGGCTATCAATTGCCTTGAGGATCTCAGCTGTTAACTTATCCTCTCCAGCAGCCTTGTTATTGGTCATTAGCTTTAAGGTGGTTTCTATTTCACTCAAGGTGAAGTCATCTAAATTTACATCTAATTCTGCTGCTGGTGTTTCAGCTTCAAAATCTATTAAACTGTGAGGTAGTGGACGGTTAAGAATTTCTTTGAAGTGTTCCGCCCAACGGGCTTTTATGTCTGCGCTTGTTGTTAGCATTAATCCAGATTTGTCTAGAATTGGTGTTCCACTGGATGTATAGGTGTTTGTCAGCATCTTTTGTACAGTATAGAGAGTTCTGCTGTCTCCTGTAATTGCAGCTGTCTCTGCTTTCTCTGCCAAGTTGTCTATATAAGCTCTTGTATCTCTTCTTGCCGAACTTTTCACTTTGTTGTCTAATTCTTTATATGTTGCTTTTGCCAGAACCTTTCCAAGATCTGTCTTTACATTAGTCACGGCTCTCTTTGCTTCTCTTCTTTCTTTGATGTATTTCCATGTGGTGTCTGAGATCCAAGCTCGTTTTTCCATTTTCTTCAGTCCGGCACTTGCTTCTGCTGCTGTCATTAGTATTTTGCTCTGTGAGTCCCACATTTCATTGATATCTAAGTCTATTTCACCGAGTGCTGAATAACAATTACTTAGCTCTATGTTAAACTTTTCCTTTATGGCTTCATCTTTCAGTTTATGACTATCAATTTTATGTGTAATTGACCTCTTCTGTTGGTTTCTAAATTTTAATCTTATTTTCCCAATGCACAAGTTGTGGTCACTATTAACATCAGCACCTCTGTATGCTCTTACATCTATCAATGATGATCTGAATTGTTGTTTAATACATAGGTGGTCAATTTGATTTGATGTTCTATCATCAGGAGATATCCATGTTGTTTTGTGAATATTTTTGTGTGGAAATAATGTCCCACCTATAACTAAATTTTCTATTAAACATAATTCTATTAATCTTTCTCCATTCTGACTTGTTGTATTACAGCCTTCTCTCCCCATCACATGTTCCACTCCTGCGTTATCTTGTCCTACTTTGGCGTTGAAGTCTCCCATTACAATTAAAAGATCGTGTTTTGGTATTTTGTTTATAAGTTGTTGCAGTTGGTTATAAAAATCGTCCTTAACTTCATCATCAGCTTCGTTAGTAGGCGCATAACATTGAATAATTGAAAGTCTTCCATGTTTTGTTTTGTATCGTGTTCGTATCAGACGGCTGTTTACCGGTTCCCATTCTAATAAACTTCTTGCAGCTTTGTCTGTCATCATTATGCCTACTCCTTCACGGTGTTTTCCATCTTCCCTTCCAGAAAAAACTACTATTTTATTATCAATAGATCTCCTACCTGTTCCAAGCCAGCGCATTTCGCTTAATCCTAAAATATCTAGATCGTATCTGTCCATCTCGCTCGCGACCTGTGCATGTTTCGTCAGAGCGGCCATTGTTCGCACATTCCAGAATCCTATTTTTGTTGTTGTTTTGGGGCCGAAAAAACTATCACTACTATCTACTGCTAATTTACACATTCTGTATCAGGTCTACGTTTCATTAACAACATCGTTTTTACGATAGCGGCTTGTTAAACCTCTGATCAACGGTTCAATACCAAGCCGGAGAAAAATAATTCCTCCATTTTGGTAACAACCGGAAACGAGATAATACGGATGCTTAATATCTTTTACTGTTCTGCTAGTATTGAGTTATTTGCGGGTCATCATCATTGCACTCCAAACATGCCCATAGGTGCTCAGATCCCCTCCTCAGCAATTCCTGCACTGTGTCCAGCGACTGACGACTCCAGTTCTATGTTGGTTGATAAGTCTTCTTATACGGCCACTAAGTTTCTCATTTCTGGCTGTGCCCACCTTAACTCCCATTTCCATCATCCGAAGAAGTGACGTGGATCTGTGCTTGTCGAAGTCTTGTGCTCTTCCCACTTCTCGGAGGGCATTGATGATGTCCACCCGCTCCATTGGTTGCCCATCCTCAACGACAGCGCAGCTAGCCCACCTGTCTGCCCTTTCATTTCCCCGTACTCCGTGCTGGTATTAATCCCTTTCACTGTAAGGTAGCAGCAGGGAATCAACATTAGGTGATATTTGTGCACAACACGCGTAGGTCACTGAAAGTAATGTTCAGTGGATCATGCAGTCTTGGTGACAGGCTTGCAAAGTTTGATACAGAAGACAAACAGTGACTGTAACAAGATGCAGCTCGTGGATGGCTCTAAGGTGAGCTAGTTAAGCTGGGTGTGGTGTCCAGGGTATGCTGGCGTGCATGGGAATGAAATAGCTGATAATAAGTTCACTGGCAACTCTGACACTGAATGTGGCCTGACTCCGGATAGAGAAGACATTGTTAAGTTTGTTCTTTACTCCTTAAGAGAAGAGGAGGACACTGTGTGGGACATTGATGTATATATTTTGAGAGACTGAGGAGTCTAAAGGTGGGAAAAGAGGTCTGGTCGATTCAGAGTGCTTTGTGGGGAAAAGCAGATGTATCTACAATCAACACCTTACAGGAACAATCAGTCTGCATACGCTTCAAGAAATGCTTGGATGGATGGTGGAGTGGGTATGGGGATGCCCCGACTACAAAGGAACTAATTCCATGAAAAGAACAGAATGTTCCATTTAGTTATTCTCAACCACTGAGCAGAACTTTAATGCCATGAGTAAAAACATTGTTAATTCAAAGCAAACTGTGGCCAAAATAACAACATATGCAGCTTAGAAGGAACAACGGCAGTGGGGGGGCCTCGGTAGCCGAGTTGGGAAAACCACCCGACTGGACTACCGACATTCGGACAACCCGTGTTCGATTCCCACTAGGAGCAGTGTGAGTTGTACTCGTTCGTAGTTGGAAAAAAAAAATACCCCCACGGTTGACCCAGCCGTTGGCAGAAATGGGTACCATGGTATTACCCTGGGAAGGTGAGGAATGTCGCTTTGCATCTGAGTTTCGATGCTTGAGGCGACACTATACAGAAAAATATCCTAACATTTCTGGATAGGCGGCCGAGTACATATGACATATGGGTGTAAACTCGCATGCTAAGACGCCGGTTCAAGTCTCGTACTTTACCTTTATCTTTAACGGCAGTAATAATAGCACAATATAATATAATGGGAGATAAGATATAGCAAACCTCTCAATAAAGTCTATAACTGCTGATTTCCAAGTAGCCATCTGAAGGGCAAGGTCTGCTAGAGCCAAAGACAGCTGTAGAACAAATCAAAATCAAGAAAACACTATCACAATTTAAAACATTAAAATATTTACTATTTACAACGAGGCTGATACAATACTTAATATTTCAGGCATAATGAAAACCAAGAGTTACTATTAATAACTATATCACTAGAAACTGCACAGACTGGCAATAACCAGTTGTTCCATCAAAATAAAAAAAGAACTACATTTGTCCTTAGAGTTGCAAGATCCACATCAACTCTTTTTTTTTTTTTTTTTGAAGAACTACCTCTATAGGAACCCCCTGTGGATGGGGTGGAGTTTACTAAATCGCTTTGAGAGCCTCTACAAAAAAAAAAACTTTACATCTAAGCTTATTTAATTCTTTATCTGTAAAATATTTGCACAAATAGGAACAGACTTTCTGGCATATCAATAATGTGGGATGGTCAGATTTTATTTTTAACTAACATTATTCTCAGCTATTATTTTTTTTAAAAATAGAATAGATTTTTATTTTATTTTCAAATATTACACTTTAACTTGTTAACCAGATAATTAAAAACTATTATGATGGCTGTTACCCTATTTATGTGTGGAGATTTGATGTGGGGCAGAAATTAAAAGCCACAGACATAGTGCAGTTACCACAAGGTATTGAGGTCAAGTTTATTTAAAACCCAAATTAAAAAGAATTATTATTCGATCACTCCGTGGTTTGAACGTGCATTTGCCTTTTTTTTAAAAACTGACAGGGTTTTATCATTTCACTACCCACTTTCTCACTGTTAACCACAAGTAATATTCATTTCCAGACATAATTCACTCAAAATAGTAGTAAAGTTGCATGCAGCAGATTTACAAGAAAAAATACACTTAGTACTGTCTTCACTTCACCAACTGTATTCTGGACAATACCTGAGTGACAATGACAGGTGGGGTCCCAGGTGCTATTTTGGATGCATGGCCCAGCAAGGAGTCACGAAGGGACTGGAACAAAAAATATGCATAATCATCACTAATTTAAAAAAAATATAACAAACAAACCACAAAAGGAAACAGAATATGATGATGCATCAAAGTTTATAGGTAATAACAGGCTCTGTAACAATATAACAACAAATGTTAACCAAGAATGATTAGGACAACGTTAGATAAAACAAGAAAGATTTAAAAAGATGTAAGTTTAAATATACACAAAAGTAAAATGAAGAAATACAAAAGGGACAAAAATACCTTCGCATTCTAAATTATAAAGAGTAAAAATTCTTGTCTGGCTTGATGGCCGGTCAACTAAGCAATCAGTGGCAGATACACCTTGTCTTGAAGACAACAATATAATCTCTCCACTTGCAGTAGCCCATTACCACTCCCAACAGGGTGTCTTGAGTCTAGCTACATTATTCATGACCTTCTCTGCTGTCAACACCTGAGTCCACCACAGGGTAGATTTAGCAATTATTTATAGGTCTCCTCTATGTATGGTTTCTGGGTCTACTCTAGGTATGGTTTCTAGGTCTCCTCTAAATATTGTTTCTGGGTCTACTCTAGGTATGGTTTCTAGGTCTCATGAATGGTTTCTGGGTCTACTCTAGGTATGGTCTCTAGGTCTCATGTATGCTTTCTGGGTCTACTCTAGGTATGGTTTCTGGGTCTCCTCTAGGTATGGTTTCTGGGTCTCCTCTAGGTATGGTTTCTGGGTCTACTCTAAGTATGGTTTCTAGGTATCCTCTAGGTATGGTTACGAATGGAGAGAATGTTGGTTGGAGAGAATGTTGTTTGTTCTTGACACCACCAAAAGGTAAATGAAGCGTTCATTCACCAGGGACTGTGGTTACTGGATGTCTGAATCATATTTGTGATTCTGGCAAGCCTCATTTCAATACCAAGGCACTCAAGACTACACCTACATGTTGTCTCCCTTGTTTTTGCAAAGTTGGTCTTGAATGTGCCCAAGTTCCTGACGGTATAATTGGGCAGGGAGGAGGTGAGCTCCTATAGATTCAGGACCAGAGACCACCAGTGCATGGTACATGCCAGATCCACATCCACTCACCCACACTTTCTCTTGATTGGGTATCATTTTCTCCAGTCTTAAAACTACCTCTATAGGAACCCCATGTGGATGGGGTGGAGTTTGCAGTTCCTAAATCGCTTTGAGACCCTCTACCATCACACAGAGGCCAATGGGTTCAGTTTGATTAGAAGACCACCATGACCTATCTCCAACAGGCCTATGGTACATCGCACAGATACAACTAGCCCAGGACGTGATGATCCTCTATCAATACAAATAGCCTACACATGATACCCCTGAAAAAGTAAAGCAAGTGCCAGTAGACAGTAGGTGGCAGGGAATGGGCCGAAGTGATGACCGTCATGTCGGCAGAGCCACGGTGTGTCATGGAAGAATGAACATATGAAAGGCCGTCAGATCAGCATAGCCACAGTGTGCCATGGAGGAATGAACCCAAAGGATGTCCGTCGCATCATCAGAGACACGGTGTGCCATGGAGGGAAGTTGCAAGGCAATGAAGCAGGTGTACATTTTATCCAGGGGAGGGTATACAATCCACAGGCTCCCCATTGTACACATATATCTGGATCCTCAACAACACCCAGTTGTAATAATCTAAAGACAAATTAAACAGCCAACTATCAAGAAAGAAAGAAACAATCAACATTTTTGGGCACATCATGAGAAGAGGAAAGTTTGAATACCTGGTTACAACTGGCAAAATAAAAGGAAAGAGAGATCGCGGACGACAAAGAGAGAAAATACTGGATAGCTTGGTGTCATGGCGTGTAAAACAGTCAACAACAGAACTGTTATGATGCACTGTAGATAGAAGATTGTGGAAGGACATGATCGCCTACGCCAACTGGTATGGCACATGATGATGATCAAAACAAGCTACAAAATAAATCAACTAAACACACTCTTAAAACAACTCAAAATCTATTAAA
The DNA here is from genome assembly GCA_032433765.1 of Megaustenia siamemsis. NCBI lineage: Eukaryota > Metazoa > Mollusca > Gastropoda > Stylommatophora > Ariophantidae > Megaustenia > Megaustenia siamemsis. The sequence goes on along the minus strand of JAVIAB010000107.1, from coordinate 7,751,277 downwards.
ATAAAATTAGGTTCTTTTTCTAAAGCCCACTTAATAAGCTGCCTTAATTTTTCTCGGTTTTTATGATGATAATAATACTGATAGAGTCATGCAAAAACAACAAATTGATCATTAGAAAAATGCTATCTCACCTGATGAGACTCAGCTGGTAGCTCATGGAAAGCATACTGGATCTAAGAAAATTAATTGCAAACAATTACAGCACTGTTTAAAATGACCATAAAGGATAACTTGTAAAATATATGCAAAATCCCTTCTCAAAACTGTATTAATATTTAAAAACATTAAATCGAAATACTGAAAAGAAAGAACTATTTAACTCATTTTGATCAAGAACAAATTAAATTTATTGGACATGTAAACCCCAAATCATCATCACTAAGAAGAGCTAAAATCTCTACATGGAAAAAATGTGTCACTGTGCATTTGTTGCTAAAACACAAGGGAAACATTTTGTCTGTGGTTGATCTGATTTCTATTCCTTGACTCTTACCTTTGTTCGCATTGTCTGAGCAGCAAAATAACAAGACTCTAGACTCTGATTCTGTTGCAAAAGCTGATCAGCTACCTGCCATGCAAATACCTGAAATTAAAAAACATATATTTGTAATATATTCCAGATGATTTGGGTAAAACACAAAAAATATAAAGACAGCGAGTAAAGGAAACAAAACATTTAATCCATACAGAGCAATGATTGGCAACCTCTGAGTCATGACACCCAGTGGAGTCATCAAGTGTTTTTTTAAGTGGGGAGTAACAGAAGATTTCACCACAAATGTTTGAACAGGTTTTTTCCTTCACTTCAACTGGCAAAAGGGAGTTAAGAGGATACACAAGGTTACTTGGATGTGATTAAAGGGAAGTAATTTATTGTCACGTAGAACTATTAATAACCTGCCGTTTGCTGATGACATCGATGGTTTAGCAGAAAAAGAACAAGAACAAAACCTGACACAGCAACTAGATAAAAACAGCTGCTGCATACGACACAGAGATCAATACTGAAAAAAAAATCTGATGACCAACTGCCCAAGGAAAATTGTTGCAAAATTCAAAAATAAATTGACAAGTTAGAAACAATTGAGAAAGTTCAATATGTAGGAACAATTGAGAAAGTTAAATATGTAGGAACAATTGAGAAAGTTAAATATGCAGGAACAATTGAGAAAGTTCAATATGTAGGAACAATTGAGAAAGTTCAATATGTAGGAACAATTGAGAAAGTTAAATATGTAGGAGCAATTGAGAAAGTTAAATATGTAGGAACAATTGAGAAAGTTCAATATGTAAGAACAATTGAGAAAGTTAAATATGTAGGAGCAATTGAGAGAGTTAAATATGTAGGAACAATTGAGAAAGTTCAATATGCAGGAACAATTGAGAAAGTTAAATACGTAGGAACAATTGAGAAAGTTAAATATGCAGGAACAATTGAGAAAGTTCAATATGTAGGAACAATTGAGAAAGTTCAATATGCAGGAACAATTGAGAAAGTTAAATACGTAGGAACAATTGAGAAAGTTAAATATGTAGGAACAATTGAGAGAGTTAAATATGTAGGAACAATGGAGAGAGTTAAATATGTAGGAACAATTGAGAAAGTTAAATATGTAGGAACAATTGAGAAAGTTGAATATGTAGGAACAATTGAGAAAATTGAATATGTAGGAGCAATTGAGAAAGTTAAATATGTAGGAACAATTGAGAAACTTCAATATGTAGGAACAATTGAGAAAGTTAAATATGTAGGAACAATTGAGAAAGTTAAATATGTAGGAACAATGAGAAACTTCAATATGTAGGAACAATTGAGAAAGTTAAATATGTAGGAACAATTGAGAAACTTCAATATGTAGGAACAATTGAGAAAGTTAAGTATGTAGGAACAATTGAGAAAGTTAAATATGTAGGAACAATTGAGAAAGTTAAGTATGTAGGAACAATTGAGAAAGTTAAATATGTAGGAACAATTGAGAAAGTTAAATATGTAGGAACAATTGAGAAAGTTAAATATGTAGGAACAATTGAGAAAGTTAAATTTGTAGGAACAATTGAGAAAGTTGAATATGTAGGAACAATTGAGAAAGTTAAATATGTAGGAACAATTGAGAAAGTTGAAAAAAGACTTGAAACCTGAAATATCAACTAGAATAGCGTAAGCTACAGCAGCCCTGAAAAAAATATATTCTACTAAAGCTTTGTTTTAATCTTATTAACTGCTTTCCTGATTTTGTGAACAGAAATTGTCCCAACAAAATGCATGTTTTAGATTAATTATCATTTATTTTATCACTGTTATTTCAAATAATTTTTGTTTCAAAAATGGTGCTGCCACAGTGTGTTGAACCCTTAGTAACAAACATTTCAAACCACTGCTGAAAGTAATGAAGCTGTGCACTGTCGTTTTGCTTGGTTGATTTCCTGTTTGAAAGGATTTACAAAGTGTAATTAAATCAGACAGGACGTAAATAAACATAAAGAACAAAGTACAACTTAGGGCTGAAGTCTAGTGTAGACCTTACTCAGGGGTTCTTTGTTCTGATGTTAATCCAGTGAATGTAGCTTGAATCTTATCTGACCACCAAGAGCATGATAGAATGTTGTTGATCTATGAAAATCTATTTTATGATTCATGATTTGATTGTCAACACTATTCTACTCTATATGTATAACTTATAACAGTAACATTAGTAACAGGAAGTCTAGTAACTGGTTTGAGCAGCTCAGTAACTGTATAGGTGCTCGACAGAAAAGTGATAATCCAGGACACTCACACACTGACTTCCCACGTGAATGGGAGAGGCAACTACAACCCCTCTGCCTCCCAAAAATTAGTGAGAGAGATTTTGAATAATTAATAAGAAAAAGATATATTATATACATTTGTTTTCAATTAGCAGAGGTGCGCGTGGCCGTGCAGCTAAAACCACTGTTCCGCTGGCTGAAAAGCTGACGTACGGTGTTCGAAGCCCACGGTAGACAGAAAGGATTTTTTCTACCGGGGGTGAAATAAATATCCTGAGTCGCACATGTCGTGGCGACTGCTTGACCAAGCGGCCGATATCCCTTGGGTTCTATCGTTGCCCCCCCAACATACACCAGCAATGGTACTATGTGTCGTAAAGATAGTTTCTTTAGTTTTAAATTAGCAAAAACTTCATTCATTGGGTGCTGTTTCAACATCGAAGATTGGTTACAAAGAATGCGCCATTTTACTGTATCTTGTTTTGATGGTGCACGTTATCATAGGTTCCCCGGTACATCTTTTGATGTTATCAGTCCACTTTAGTCTTGGTTTGCCTTATCTACCTTGTACCTTCCCTATCAAGATGACATTTAATGGGGTATTGCAAAAACTATTCCAAAAAATTTAATATTTACAAGGAATTAAACTTTTCATATACTGACAATAGCAAGACAGAGAAAATTGTAAAACAGTGGCACCCATGGAATGATGATGGTATCTGCTGCTGTTTCTCAATGATACCAAGTTTGTTGAGAAGGGCAAACACCTTTATCTCCCATAAACATCATTCAAAGACATGTCATGTGAACCTCTCTGATTTGATAACCAAATTTTTCACTAATGTTACACTGAAGTAGAACAATCCTTATACATTTAACATGTTTGGAATCATCATCGCTGCACACCAGGTGAATCCATAGGTGCTCCGATATCCCCTTCGTGTATCTTGAGAAAATCAGAGGAGACCCTGGCCCACTTGCACAAACTCCTTATCGTACCCTGGGGTCCATGATATGGGTAGGTTTGTGCAGATAATTTTTCCCTGGCAGTAGCCATATTTATGACCTACTATTTTCAATTTTATCTGCCAGGGGATCTTTAACGTACATGAGCACACATGGGACTGTACTGCCATTATCCAAAAGGGCTAGCATTGGATTTCACTACCCAAGAGATCAGGGGAGGGTAATGTAATTTAAGAAGTACACAATTAGACCATCATATGTCAGGCCTTCTATACTTCCAGTTATAAAAATACATCAGGTGAAAGGTCAGAAAATAGACCACTGTGCAATGAAAGAATTGTTAGAATGTGTGTGACAGCTTCCTACATATGTGAGATTTAATCACAATGAAAGCAGTATTTATGCATTTTTAATATTAAAATAGTTCATTCACTGTTCGCTAGTGAGACTACATGGATTTATTTATTCTGCATCCATTTAAACATCAGTGTGCAAATTTTCAAAGCAATCTGGTTTTAATGATCTGGTTCAACTCAAATAGACAATTGAGGAGACCTGGAGGTGCTTCTGAAATTATAACACAAATCATACTTGATCCTTGCAACTGCCAACAACTTAGTTTTTTTAAAGAAATATTTAAGTAATTAATTTAAAGATTAAGTTGACAAAACATATATTTTATTGATAGCAGATTAGTATAGTAGTGCTACTATAGTTTAATAGCTGTTGTTGGTCTATGAAAATCTATTATGATTCATGATTAAATTAAATGATTAATTAAAATTCAATATCCATTTAAACATGTCTGCAAATTTTGAAAGATATCTGATAATCCAGTCGCATTCAACAAATTTTTATTTGAAAGGGATTATTATCTAAAAGGACAAGAAAAACAATTTTATACTGTTGACTTCAACTACAGCAGCAGATAACAGCCCAAGTGGGCCCAGTGATATTTCCCTCTATATTCCAACCATCTCTTTCAGGACCAGAACAGGAAACAGGAATTTTCAGATTTGGACCAGGTTAATTTTCCTGTTTCCAGAAATTTTACCATATACATTTTTCATTTGACTACTTCACACAATAATTTAGATAAATGTGGCATACGTTATACATCACCGGAAAGGGAAATGGATACAGAAAATGAAAATAGCAATATATTTATGATATGTGATTATTTAAAGGCATAAAATATTTTTTTAAATATAAAATCAAGGTAGATCATTTTTAATTTAAAATATTGTAATTCACTTACCCTTTTCCATGTTTATATGTGTTGCTATCCATTTGTCTTGAAATTTTACACAAAATAATCCAAATTCCTCCAAAATACAGTTTATTTTATTAATTTATGTCCACAAATAACGAAATTATGTAATGTACATTTGTGTAAAATGACCCCAGAATGAAAAATATTATAAATTTATGTGACGTCAGAACAATAATATTTACAAGTCAAGTTTATTATTTTTATTCACACAACTGGACTTATTTTATCTTGCAAATGTATAAATAAGCATGGTAAACAATGAATCATAGCCAAATAGTTATACTTAATCATGATTAATTGCACTTTAAGAATTGCTAATTGCCTACAACAACAATTATAATTAATTTATTATTGCACTGCTGAGTAAAGGCCGGCTCAACTTCAATTTCTTATTTCAGCAGATTGATATTTTAAAATAACCATGCCATTCAAGTTTTCTTCTAATTTCTAAAAAGAAATGTAGAAAGTTAGCACCAGTCTCAATTTGCAAGTCTTGACCTATTTAAATGTTACTCATTCAAAAGACATTACTGACTACACTTATAGTAAACTGTTACTGCTAACTATACTTTTACTGAGTCACTCAAGTCAAACCAGTTACTGGACTTACTCAAACTTACTGTTAGTATTGTCTCATTGTCTGTTACTAGTGCTCATTTATAGATAAAAATATATGAGACTGACTATGATAGGCTGAGAGAGTAGTGAGTCATCATGATATCATACATCAGATTTGCATAGATAGACCATACTAAACTATACTACCGTTTACTGCTAATACTCATAGCAGTGAAATACCGTATTGCTTATACGTATTAGTATTAGTATTAATAGTATTATCGTATACTAAAAAATGAGGCCAGGCATCACGAATACATCGTGTTCGTTCTGCAGATCGATCTGTCTGTCCAATACTGGAAATTCAGCCACTAGAGAAGCTCAGGAAGCTGTTAAGCAAAGCAGCATCCAGAGCATAAGATAGACAAGACACTAATTCACTAATAATTATTTTTACCAAACACTGACTTATCACAACGATTGATTGTTCACTGTTCTTCGGCTACCGACCAACCCGCCGTCGCACCGTCTCAGTCTGTCAAAACGCCAGAGAGAGACCATCTCATATACTATAGTATTATTATTATACTGCTCTGCTAACGATAAATCATAAAAATAAACAGAAACAGGCAAAGGCAAAACTGTTAAGTTGCAATCATCACTTGAGAATCAGCTCATGATTTTGTTTAGTAGCATTCTTCTCACTTTCTCGGACTCTCAGTCTCATCATCATAAAACAAAACTAAAATAACTTCGACTTCTTACCGATTTTTGCAGCTCTCCTAGCCAGACGGATGCTTTTTCCTTTCCGGAGACATCGGGGTTATTGTAGAGAGCCTGCAAAGCTTGATTGACCGTGTCTAAAGAAGGCACAGAGTCTATATTAAAAGACATTTTTGTTTAAATTTGTTTCATTAAACGAGTTGTACCAGCATCCACACCGGCTGTACACAGGAAGTGCTTCAGTTGAAGCCCAGCAGAAAATGTTTGGTTCCCGTCGTTGTTTTCACCCTTCGATGTTTAAATGCCGTTATTAAACATTTTCTTCACGAAAGGTGCGCGCATTAGCTGGAATTAACACGTGTTCAGATGAAATAAAGAAACATCAACTAGAATCGCCATGCAGTGGACATCGAAAGGAAGATGAATCAAATGCAAGCCAAAACAAGAACAAAAACTTAACGAAGAAATTGTGCATAAATATACTTAACGTCTTGATTCTACCCACTCTCCTAGACGTCGCGTAATGCTTGTAGTATTTTTCGCTACCCATCTCTATTCTGGCCGAGGTGTTCCATCTTTATCCAATGAGTCTATGCCTGCCAACTTTACTTCTCTTATAAGCGTTCTTCTCAGTGTCTTTCTAGACATTCCTCTTTTTCTGTACCCTGGTGTTTCCCATAGAAAAGCGTGTTTTTTTTTTTTTTTCTCTTGTTGTCTCTTCTCAGCATATGTTCGACATATATCGATCTTCTCTTCCTAATTGTAGACGAGATCGCTGGTTGCACAATCATTTATCATATCTCAATATATTAGTATTGAATTCACTCCGTTGTACACAGAGTATTCTACTTAGGCATCTGTCTGGCGTTTAGTTTCCTCTTAATCTAAGACAACCACTGGCATAGTGGGGTGAAACAATGTTTCCTCATGCTAGGTACATCATTTGGAGCGGGAAAGCCGATTGGGTGAGCCGAGTACTTGTTCTGTTTCAGCTGGGCAGAGCGTCAGGCTCCGAAGCCAGCCCGTTACCAGTATACTCCTCTGACACTCTCATATGTTTCAGCTGGGCAGAGCGTCAGGCTCCGAAGCCAGCCCGTTACCAGTATACTCCTCTGACACTCTCATATGTTTCAGCTGGGCAGAGCGTCAGGCTCCGAAGCCAGCCCGTTACCAGTATACTCCTCTGACACTCTCATATGTTTCAGCTGGCCAGAGCGTCAGTCTCCGAAGCCAGCCCGTTACCAGTATACTCCTCTGACACTCTCATATGTTTCAGCTGGCCAGAGCGTCAGTCTCCGAAGCCAGCCCGTTACCAGTATACTCCTCTGACACTCTCATATGTTTCAGCTGGCCAGAGCGTCAGGCTCCGAAGCCAGCCCGTTACCAGTATACTCCTCTGACACTCTCATATGTTTCAGCTGGACAGAGAGTCAGACTTCGAAGCCAGCCCGTTACCAGTATACTCCTCTGACACTCTCATATGTTTCAGCTGGACAGAGCGTCAGGCTCCGAAGCCAGCCCGTTACCAGTATACTCCTCTGACACTCTCATATGTTTCAGCTGGACAGAGCGTCAGGCTCCGAAGCCAGCCCGTTACCAGTATACTCCTCTGACACTCTCATATGTTTCAGCTGGCCAGAGCGTCAGGCTCCGAAGCCAGCCCGTTACCAGTATACTCCTCTGACACTCTCATATGTTTCAGCTGGACAGAGCGTCAGGCTCCGAAGCCAGCCCGCTACCACTATACTCCTCTGACACTCTCATATGTTTCAGCTGGCCAGAGCGTCAGTCTCCGAAGCCAGCCCGTTACCAGTATACTCCTCTGACACTCTCATATGTTTCAGCTGGCCAGAGCGTCAGGCTCCGAAGCCAGCCCGTTACCAGTATACTCCTCTGACACTCTCATATGTTTCAGCTGGCCAGAGCGTCAAGGCTCCGAAGCCAGCCCGTTACCAGTATACTCCTCTGACACTCTCATATGTTTCAGCTGGCCAGAGCGTCAGACTCCGAACCCAGCCGCTACCAGTATACTCCTCTGACACTCTCCTCTGACACTCTCCTCTGACACTCTCCTCTGACACTCTCCTCTGACACTCTCCTATGTTTCAGTTGGACATCAAGCTCCGAACCCAGCCCGCTACCAGTATACTCCTTTGACACTCTCCTCTGACACTCTTCTCTGACACTCTCCTCTGACACTCTCCTCTGACACTCTCCTCTGACACTCTCCTACAGGAACAATGCTGGCAAGGATCATCTTGTAGTTATAGTTAGTCGAAGGCTCCGGCATCACTGCAAACGAACTAAAAATCCATAATTGCTCAACCACCCGGTCAGTGCAATAATCCAAATTAAAACCTTCTCAATGAAGGATCCAAACAAAGAAAGGTAGCCGCAGTTCCCATCATAGCAGCCACAGCACACGCCAAAAGACATAGGCATCATCATCATGTGCCATACCGGTTGGCGTAGGCGATCATGTCCCTCCACAATCTTCTATCTACAGTGCATCGTATTAGTTCTGTTGTTGACTGTTTTCCATGCCATGACACCAATCTGTCCAGTATTTTCTATCTTTGTCGTCCGCGATCTCTCTTTCCTTTTATTTTGCCAGTTGTAACCAAGTATTCCAACTTTCCTCTTCTCATGATGTGCCCGAAAAATGTTGATTGCTTCTTTCTGATGTTTTTTAAGAGCTCCCTTTTTGTGTTGGCCTCTTTGAGAACTTCCTCATTGGTCTTTTTAGCTGTCCATAGAACTTTCAACATTCTTCTGAGAAATCCCATCTTTGTGGCCTCTAATCGTCTTTTCATTTATTTGTCTACTGTCCATGATTCGCTTCCATAGGTTAGAATTAGTTCTATATAGCACCGATGAACTCTCTTTCTAATTTTTATTGACATAGATTTGTTGCATAAGATATTTTTCATTTTCTGAAATGCCATTTTGGCCTGAGCTATTCTGCTTTTTATTTCTGTGGTGCATCTCCCATCTGATGTAATTATTGTGCCCAAGTATTTGAAGCGTTGCACTTGTTTCAGATTTGTCTCGTTTATTTTTATACTGCATGATGGTGGTGATTATTTCTTCGATATAACCATTACTTTTGTTTTCTTACCATTCAGACTGAGACCTTACTTGTTGCTTTCTTTTACTATTATGTCTATCATTTCTTGTAGTTCGTTCTCTGTCTCTGCTATTAAGACTGTGTCATCCGCATATCGCAATTTTATTTATGTTGTGACCGTTGACTTCAATTCCTTTTTTGTCTATTATTGATCTCATAATATATTCGCTGTAAAGTGAAAGCAAATCCGGCGACAGAACACAGCCTTGTCTGACTCCTTGCTTTATATATTGGAATTGTCCTGTTTGGTTGTTAATTCGTATAGTTGCTGTTTGTTGCCAGTGCATGGTTTTTTTTATGATTCGCAGATCCTTGCCATCAATGTTTAATTTCTCCAACATATTGATTATTTCCCCATGCTTTACTCTAGGAAAAGCCGTACAAAAATTGAATGAAGTTATCTGTCCTCGGCATACGATATCATCATTCATCGTAAGCAGTCGGAATAACGAAGCATGTTCCGGATAAAAAAAAACACAGTTCACGGTGTGCACAGAGCACTAAACTCATGAGCTCCAGCAGCAAGCCGGATGGATTCTGTAGTTGGCCAGCAAAACGTGGCCGAGAGACCGAATAAGTCAGTAAAGGGAATATGCACTCAGAGTAACCAGGGCGGGGTTCCTACACTAAACTTTGCTTTTTGTTGAAGCAGGTGATCTATGGAAACGTTCTCGAAAACGTATCTTCATCGGCTTCCGGTTTCACCCAGCCTTAAACGGGTACATGGTATTTTTCTGGGAAAGTAAAGCGGCACGGTCGTAATACCGACCACGTTACCCAAAACTCATGTGCCGGACGTCTGTAAAATTATATACCCTATACGCTACATGGTGTGACGGGGTGCTAAAAAAAAAACAACAGAGATGATATCGCTAAATTTGTTATTTATTCCAGGAGAGGAGGAGGATGAGTTGAGACAATGATGTACCTGTATATTTTGATGAGGCTAGAGGTGGTAAAGGGATTTGGCTAAGGCCCGGAGTGACTAGTGGGAAATGTAGATGTATCTACATCCAAGACCTTACACGAACAGTCAGTCTGCATGTGTAGATGTATCTACATCCAAGACCTTACACGAACAGTCAGTCTGCATGTGTAGATGTATCTACATCCAAGACCATACAGGAACAGTCAGTCTGCATGTAAAGGTGTATCTACATCCAAGACCTTACACGAACAGTCAGTCTGCATGTGTAGGTGTATCTACATCCAAGACCTTACACGAACAGTCAGTCTGCATGTGTAGATGTATCTACATCCAAGACCATACAGGAACAGTCAGTCTGCATGTGTAGATGTATCTACATCCAAGACCATACAGGAACAGTCAGTCTGCATGTGTAGGTGTATCTACATCCAAGACCTTACAGGAACAGTCAGTCTGCATGTGTAGGTGTATCTACATCCAAGACCTTACAGGAACAGTCAGTCTGTATGTGTAGGTGTATCTACATCCAAGACCTTACACGAACAGTCAGTCTGCATGTGTAGGTGTATCTACATCCAAGACCTTACACGAACAGTCAGTCTGCATGTGTAGATGTATCTACATCCAAGACCATACAGGAACAGTCAGTCTGCATGTGTAGATGTATCTACATCCAAGACCATACAGGAACAGTCAGTCTGCATGTGTAGGTGTATCTACATCCAAGACCATACAGGAACAGTCAGTCTGCATGTGTAGGTGTATCTACATCCAAGACCTTACAGGAACAGTCAGTCTGCATGTGTAGGTGTATCTACATCCAAGACCTTACACGAACAGTCAGTCTGCACGTGTAGATGTATCTACATCCAAGACCATACAGGAACAGTCAGTCTGCATGTGTAGATGTATCTACATCCAAGACCTTACACGAACAGTCAGTCTGCATGTGTAGGTTTATCTACATCCAAGACCTTACACGAACAGTCAGTCTGCATGTGTAGATGTATCTACATCCAAGACCATACAGGAACAGTCAGTCTGCATGTGTAGATGTATCTACATCCAAGACCTTACACGAACAGTCAGTCTGCATGTGTAGGTGTATCTACATCCAAGACCTTACACGAACAGTCAGTCTGCATGTGTAGATGTATCTACACCCAAGACCATACAGGAACAGTCAGTCTGCATGTGTAGATGTATCTACATCCAAGACCTTACACGAACAGTCAGTCTGCATGTGTAGGTGTATCTACATCCAAGACCTTACAGGAACAGTCAGTCTGCATGTGTAGATGTACCTACATCCAAGACCATACAGGAACAGTCAGTCTGCATGTGTAGATGTATCTACATTCAAGACCATACAGGAACAGTCAGTCTGCATGTGTAGATGTATCTACACCCAAGACCATACAGGAACAGTCAGTCTGCATGTGTAGATGTATCTACATTCAAGACCTTACAGGAACAGTCAGTCTGCATGTGTAGATGTATCTACATTCAAGACCTTACAGGAACAGTCAGTCTGCATGTGTAGATGTATCTACAACCAAGACCTTACAGGAACAGTCAGTTTGTATGTGTAGATGTATCTACATCCAAGACCTTACAGGAACAGTCAGTCTGCATGTGTAGATGTATCTACAACCAAGACCTTACAGGAACAGTCAGTCTGTATGTGTAGATGTATCTACATTCAAGACCTTACAGGAACAGTCAGTCTGCATGTGTAGATGTATCTACACCCAAGACCTTACAGGAACAGTCAGTCTGTATGTGTAGATGTATCTACATCCAAGACCTTACAGGAACAGTCAGTTTGTATGTGTAGATGTATCTACATTCAAGACCATACAGGAACAGTCAGTCTGCATGTGTAGATGTATCTACAACCAAGACCTTACAGGAACAGTCAGTCTGCATGTGTAGATGTATCTACATTCAAGACCTTACAGGAACAGTCAGTCTGCATGTGTAGATGTATCTACAACCAAGACCTTACAGGAACAGTCAGTCTGTATGTGTAGATGTATCTACATTCAAGACCTTACAGGAACAGTCAGTCTGCATGTGTAGATGTATCTACACCCAAGACCTTACAGGAACAGTCAGTCTGTATGTGTAGATGTATCTACATCCAAGACCTTACAGGAACAGTCAGTCTGCATGTGTAGATGTATCTACAACCAAGACCTTACAGGAACAGTCAGTCTGTATGTGTAGATGTATCTACATCCAAGACCTTACAGGAACAGTCAGTCTGCATGTGTAGATGTATCTACAACCAAGACCTTACAGGAACAGTCAGTCTGTATGTGTTTCGAGAAATGTGAAGATGGTCGGTGGAGCGGATATGAGTATGCCCTAATTACATTAAAACTTGAATCCACGAATAGAATAGAATAGAATAGAATAGAATAGAATAGAATAGAATAGAATAGAATTGTGATGGTCTAATTACCAACTAATAACTACATCAAGCTCGGGCAAATGGTGCTCGTAAACCTGGGAAGGCCGACCATCTAAGGGCAGAATCCCTCTACAGAAAAGACAATCTGCTGCCTTGCAGGAAGATTGGGGACAACCAAAGGCTAAGGAAAGCAAACCTGAATAAAATGCATGCTGAAATCGGATGCACTGGGCCACTGGCGCAGAAAACAGTGCAACGTTTTAACAGGTACCACAAGAGAACCATTCGCTCAGTTATGATGAAGCCAAATCCATTCCCAAAGGTCAATATCATGAAGAATGAAAACGAGAACACCCAAAGTATAACGAGAGTGACGGATACCACCAACTATCAAGGAGGGATCAAGTCATCATACTTCGCCTACGCACTGGCCACAATAGAATGAGAAATCACATGTTCACCAAATTCAAAATAGGTATAACCAGCCTATGCCACTGTACACTGGACAATATGACTACAAAACATGTTCTACAGGATTGCCCCCAGTACACAGACCTGAGAAGTGCAATGTGGTCCACACCCACCTCCCTGGAAGAGAAACTATATGGGGCAATCGATTCACTTAAACAAACAGCTGACTTCATGAGAGAATCTGGAATCCTACTCTGATTGAGTCTTGATCGCAGAGAGAGAGAGGGAGAGAGAAGAGAGAGAGAGAGAGAGAGAGAGAGAGAGAGAGAAGAGAGAATATAATAGAATAGAATCGGTGTTGGTGTTAGACTATGGTGTGGTCTCCACATACCGCCTCAGCCCCATATAATATGGGGCCATGCTCTTTTTTTCTCTGCCGTTACTTCTATCTAATCATACCAGCCCTAATGTCATGTTCAGGTCATGCTCGGACCAGTGCCACGCTTGAAAGCTTCTCTCCCCTCATTTTACTACCTACCTTGTTATCTTGTGCGACTTCCCATCTAATCACGTGACTATTTCCCACATCACCCTTTTTCATTTTCCCTCTCCCCCGCGTCCCATTTGACTCACAGTCATCTACTCCCTGGGATCTATTACAATCTTCCCTCAAATAAATCTCGATTTCATTTTATATTGTTTTAGCATTCACATTTTCACATATTATATATTTTTATGCACCGAGAGAGTTTGTCCATTGTAGCAGAGAGGTTTTCCATTATAGTGGGGAATGTGTTCATTGTAACCGAGAGTTTATCCATTATAGTGGGGAATGTGTTCATTGTAACCGAGAGTTTATCCATTGTAGCTGAAAGTTTGTCCATTTTAGCTGAGAGCTTGTCCATTGTAGCAGAGAGTTTGTCCATTGTAGTGGAGAGTTTGTTCATTGTAGTGGAGAGTTTGTCCATTGTAGTGGAGAGTTTGTTCATTGTAGCCGAGAGTTTATCCATTGTAGCTGAGAGCTTGTCATTTGTAGCTGAGAGCTTGTCCATTGTAGCAGAGAGTTTGTCCATTATAGTGGGGAATTTGTTCATTCTAGCAGAGAGTTTGTCCATTGTAGTTGAGAGTTTGTTCATTGTAGTGGGGAATTTGTCCATTCTAGCAGAGAGTTTGTCCATTGTAGCGGAGAGTTTGTCCATTGTAGCCGAGAGTTTGTCCATTATAGTGGGGAATTTGTTCATTCTAGCAGAGAGTTTGTCCATTGTAGTTGAGAGTTTGTTCATTGTAGTGGAGAGTTTGTCCATTGTAGCAGATAGTTTTTCCATTATAGTGGAGAGTTTGTCCATTGTCGCCGAGAGTTTGTCCATTGTAGCGGAGAATTTGTCCATTGTAGCCGAGATTTTGTCCATTGTAGCGGAGAGTTTGTCCATTGTAGTGGAGAGTTTATCCATTGTAGTGGAGAGTTTGTTCATTGTAGCCGAGAGTTTATCCATTGTAGCAGAGAGTTTGTCCATTATAGTGGAGAGTTTATCCATTGTAGCAGAGAGTTTGTCCATTATAGTGGAGAGTTTATCCATTGTAGCAGAGAGTTTGTCCATTATAGTGGGGAATTTGTCCATTCTAGCAGAGAGTTTGTCCATTGTAGCGGAGAGTTTGTCCATTGTAGCCGAGAGTTTGTCCATTATAGTGGGGAATTTGTTCATTCTAGCAGAGAGTTTGTCCATTCTAGCAGAGAGTTTGTCCATTGTAGTTGAGAGTTTGTTCATTGTAGTGGAGAGTTTGTCCATTGTAGCAGATAGTTTTTCCATTATAGTGGAGAGTTTGTCCATTGTCGCCGAGAGTTTGTCCATTGTAGCGGAGAATTTGTCCATTGTAGCCGAGATTTTGTCCATTGTAGCGGAGAGTTTGTCCATTGTAGTGGAGAGTTTGTCCATTGTAGCAGAGAGTTTGTCCATTATAGTGGGGAATTTGTTCATTCTAGCAGAGAGTTTGTCCATTGTAGTTGAGAGTTTGTCCATTATAGTGGGGAATTTGTTCATTCTAGCAGAGAGTTTGTCCATTGTAGTTGAGAGTTTGTCCATTGTAGCGGAGAGTTTGTCCATTGTAGCGGAGAGTTTGTCCATTGTAGCAGAGAGTTTTTCCATTATAGTGGAGAGTTTGTCCATTGTAGCGGAGAGTTTGTCCATTGTAGCAGAGAGTTTGTCCATTATAGTGGGGAATTTGTTCATTCTAGCAGAGAGTTTGTCCATTTTGGTGGAGAGTTTGTCCATTGTAGCGGAGAGTTTGTCCATTTTGGTGGAGAGTTTGTCCATTGTAGCGGAGAGTTTGTCCATTATAGTGGGGAATTTGTTCATTCTAGCAGAGAGTTTGTCCATTTTGGTGGAGAGTTTGTCCATTGTAGCGGAGAGTTTGTCCATTGTAGCGGAGAGTTTGTCCATTGTAGCAGAGAGTTTGTCCGTTATAGTGGGGAATTTGTTCATTCTAGCAGAGAGTTTGTCCATTGTAGTTGAGAGTTTGTTCATTGTAGTGGAGAGTTTGTCCATTGTAGCAGAGAGTTTTTCCATTATAGTGGAGAGTTTGTCCATTGTCGCCGAGAGTTTGTCCATTGTAGCGGAGAATTTGTCCATTGTAGCCGAGATTTTGTCCATTGTAGCGGAGAGTTTGTCCATTGTAGTGGAGAGTTTGTCCATTTTGGTGGAGAGTTTGTCCATTGTAGTGGAGATTTTGTCCATTGTGGTGGAGAGTTTGCCCATTGTAGCTGAGAGTTTGTCCATTATGGTGGAGAGTTTGCCCATTGTAGCGGAGAGTTTGTCTATTGTAATGAGGTGTTTGTTCATTTAGCGGGGAGTTTGATCATTGTAGTCAGCATTTTGTCCTTTATAGCGGGGACTGTCCATTTTTGTTGGAAGTTTGTTCATTTGAAATAAGGAATGTCTTCATTGTCCATTGCAGTGGGGTGTTTGTCCAGTATATAGTGAGTTCGACCATTCTAGTGGGGAAAAGGAAGGGTAAGTAAAGAGAAGTAAAAAAAGGAGAGGAAAAAGTGAGGAAAAAAAGGTACAAATTCTGGAAAGAAAAATAGGGAAACGAAAGAAAAGGACAAAGTAGGGATGCAAACTGGAAGAAAAAGATAATGAATGTAAGGAAAGAAAAAGAAAAAAAGTAAGAAAGGGAAAGAGCAGGGAATGTAAAGGAAAAATTAAGGAAAGGGAAAAGTTTAAATAGAAAAAAAACAGCAAGAAAAAGGTGAGGGAAAAAAGGAAAATTTAGGAAATGAAAAAGTAAGGAAAAGAAGAGGTAAGGAAAGAAGAAGATATGTAGTTAAAGGAATAAATAAGAAATGGCAATGAAAAAGAAAGTAAAAGAAAAGTTAGGAAAGTAAATGAAATGAAAGGAATGATATGCATGATCACCTCGGTCATCTAGAATGGTATTAACTGACTGATTGTTTGATTGATTTATTGATTATTTAATTAATTGATTGTTTCGATGATTGATTGTTTTATTGCTTCATTGATTGTTTCACTGATTAATTAATTGTTTGATTGATTGTTTCAATGATTGATTGTTTTATTGCTTCATTGATTGTTTCACTGATTAATTAATTGCTTGATTGATTGTTTTATTGCTTCATTGATTGTTTCACTGATTAATTAATTGTTTGATTGATTGTTTCAATGATTGATTGTTTTATTGATTGATTGAATATTTGATAAATTGTTTGATTGATTAATTGTTAGATTGATTAACTGTTAGACTGATTGTTTGATTAATCATTTGTTTGATTGAATGTTTGATTAATCGTTTGATTAATTAATTGTTTGATCGATTATTTGATTATTTGATTAATTGTTCGGTTGAATGATTAATTGTTTGATTGTTTTATTGTTAGTTTGATTAATTTATTGATTGATTGATTCGCTCATTCTGCTGGTTGAAAAAAGGCAGGAAACTAAAAAACAAAAACCAAATATAAACATGCCATGTAATATGTTAAAGTATTTCTTTATTGAATCAATTATTGCCAATATTTGATATACCATACAATTGTTGTTTTAAAATGCCCAGTCTTTCTCACTTTTTTGTGTTAAATGAGTTTCAGATTTAAACATAAGCTGGTAGATTTTGCAACAAGAAAGGTCTCAGTAAAGGTAAAGTACGAGACTTGAACCAGCGTCTTAGCACGCGAGTATATACCCATATGTGCTCGGCCGCCTATCCAGAAATGTTCGGATATTTCTGTATAGTGTCGCCTCAAGCATCGAAACTCAGATGCGAAGCGACATTCCTCACCTTCCCAGGGTAATACCCTGGTACCCATTTCTGCCAACGGCTGGGTCAACCGTGGGGGTATTTTTTTTTTCTCCAACCACGAGTAGAATTCACACTGCTCCCAGCGGGAATCGAACACGGGTTGTCCGAACGTCGTTAGTCTAGTCGAGTGGTTTTCCCAACTAGGCTACCGAGGCCCCCAAAAGGTCTCAGTCTCAACAGTGAGAAAACATAAGGAATGGAAGAAACAATCATCATCGTCATGAAGAATTAAAATAAGCAGGATAAATCTGAAAAAAAGTGCAGAGCGTGAAACACTTGTGCACAATAATAACATCAGATGGAAGATGCACCACAGAAATTAAAAAAAAACAGCTCAGGCTAAAATAGCATTTCAGAAAATGAAAATCGTTGTATGTAGCAAGTCTATGTCAGAAAGAGTGTTCATCGGTACTATATACAGTCAATTATGGCCTATGGATGCGAATCATGGACAGTAGACAAACAAATGAAAAGACGACAAGAAGCCACTAAGATGGGATTTCTCAGAAGAATTTTGAAAGATCCCGTGACAGTAAACTTTTTTTTTTTAAAAAAGGGCATCCTCAAAAGGGCCAACACAAAAAGGGAGCTCCTAAGAAACATCAGAAAGAAACGCTATTTTTCGGGCACATAATAACTAGAGGGAAGTTGGAATACTTGGTTACAACTGGCAAAATACAAGAAAAGAGAGATCACGTACGACAAAGAGAGAAGATACTAGATAGCTTGATGTCATGACATGGAAAACAGTCATCAGCAGAATTGATACGATGTACTGGCGAGAGAATGTTTTGGAAAGACATGATCGCCTACACCAATTGGTATGGCACATGATGATGACATTGAAAAGTTATTCACCTTGCAAAAGTGTATTTCCCAGAGCTATATTTATCACATGTTAATAACCTCGCATTGATTCCTTATCGTTTCTTCTATTGGTAAACACGGCACTTAATTTTTTATAGTTTACCAGTACACATCTTAATACTATCATCATCATGTGCCATACCGATTGGCGTAGGTGATCATGTCCCTCCACAATCTTCTGTCCATAGTGCATCGTATCAATTCTGCTGATGACTGTTTTCCATGTCATGACATCAAGCTATCTAGTATCTTCTCTCTTTGTCGTACGTGATCTCTCTTTTCTTGTATTTTGCCAGTTGTAACCAAGTATTCCAACTTCCCTCTAGTTATTATGTGCCCGAAAAATAGCGTTTCTTTCTGATGTTTCTTAGGAGCTCCCTTTTTCTACTACTCTAAAATATAAATCATAATAAATAAATTGTAAGAGTTATTCTCGAAGATAAAAGATACTATATAGAAATCTTGGTATCTTCGAGAATAACTCTTACAATTTATTTATCATGATTTATATTTTAGAGTAGTTTCCCCTTTTAGAGAATTTAAACTATCATCATCATCAAGTACTGGGCCTGCTGGCGTAGGTGATCATGTCTCTCCACAACTTTCGATCTCGGCAGCTATTTATCATTTCTGTTGTTGACCTTCTGTCAAGCCATTCTCTTAATCTGTCTGTTATTTTTTTTCTCTTTGCTTCCCTCTATCTCTTCGCCCTTCAATTTTCCAAGTTGTTACAATATATTCCAGCTGTTCTCTTCTCATTACATGGCCAAAAAATTATGATTGTTTCTTCCTAATATTGGAAATTAACTCTCTTTTTGTTTTTACCTCTCTCAGAACATCTTCATTACTCTTTTTAGCTGTCCATGGTACTCTCAACATTCTTCTGTAAAATCACATTTCTACAGACTCCAGTGATTTTCTTGTCTGTTGTCCTATTGTCCATGATTCGCATCCATATGTTAAGACTACCTCTATGTAACATTTAAGAACTCGTTTTCTTGTTTCTATTGTCAAAAATGGATTGCATAGTATCTTCCTCATTTTTTGGAAAGCTGCTTTTGCCTGAGCCATTCTGCATCTCACCTCTTTTGTACATCTTTCGTCTGAGGTTAAAAGTTCCCAAATATTTAAATTAATTTACCTGTTTTAATATTGTTCCACTTGTCTTTTTTTTTTTTTTTTTTTTTTTTTTTTTTTTTTTCACTGAGGTGATGTCTTTTTCTTTGTTGTTACAATTACTTCTGTCTTTTTGCTATTAAGGCTGAGTCCTTTATTTTTGCTTTCTTTCACTATAATGTCCAACATTTCTTGTAACTCATTTTCACTCTTAGCGATTAAGACTGTATCATCAGCATACCTTAGATTATTTAAGTTATGACCTCCAATTGTTATTTCAGGCATGCCCCTGAATAATTCATAAACTATAAATGGTTAATAAGTTTTTCTCCTCTTCTTTTCTTTCTCAATTGCCTTTCAGCTTAGAGAGGAGATATTGTTTGTGGTCCTTTGTTCTTAATCTGGCTTAGTTAGTTCTTTAAAAAAAAATATCTAATTGCCTACGTGGCGCTGTCAAAGTTTGGAGTCGCCATCAGTAAACGATTAAAGAGAATGTGTTCCGCGGCAGTATCTGTTAAACGAAACACATCTCGAACAGGCTCCATCAAGCATTGCTTTCAACTTGTGCTCTGCTTGGCTCTAAATTCAGTCTTAAAAGTGTAGCACACATACTTGCAATGTCCTCATTTAGCTGACAGAGGCGTCATCTCAAAATGCCTTTATAGTTGTGTTTGAAGGCAACACAATGCCATTTGTGGTGCTCGAAACCTTGCGAAACATGCGAAATAATGCAGTATTTGTGGGCCCACAGTCTATCAATTAAATCATGTCTTAAAATTCCAGTTGGAATAATTCTTCTTCTACCTTTCAATATAGCATAGGACTATATTACTGACCAGATATATGTAAGATTTTACGTCTTATAGAGGTATTTCTCCTATTGTTATTTGGTTATTGCCAACTGCATGAAGATAAGACCAAAATTATGAGAATTAAAGCAGTTGGAATAATTGCTGTACTTAATTTCGTGTAACAAACCATTTTTAAGGTATCAGTTATCGTATTAAAAGTAATCTTCTTCTTCTTCTTCTTTCCGTCCTCATTTGCCTTTCAGTGTCGAGGGAAAATATAATAATTTGAGGTCTTTTACTCTTCTGTTCGCCTCTGCTGCTGTTATGTTTCCTACTGTTTTTAATATTTCACCAATCCATCTTTTTCGTGATCGGTTCTTGGGTCTAGTGTTCTCGCAACGTTTATTGAAGGTTCGTTCTGTTGTTTCAACATTTCTGCCTTATCACGTGACCAAATCATTATATATATGTTGTTTCTTTATGTAATCAATGACGGTAATTATTCCGTTCTTTTTTTCCCTATCAGTTCGTTATTTCTGATCTTATCTCTCAGGCTGTTTCCTGTCATTCGTCTATCACTTTTCATCTCGGTAGTTGTTGTTTTCCTTATTGTTCTAGCATCTAGGGTCCAGGTCTGGCATTGGTAGCAAAACGTTGGAATGAAGATTGTATTGTAGAGCGCCCGTTTTGTCTCTACTGTTATTTCCTTGTTGGACAATAATGGATTAGACGTTAGAGATAATGAAAGCTCTTTTTTGTGACATAACACACACACACACAGAAAGAGAGAGAGAGAGAGAGAGGGGGGGAGGGAGAGAGAGAGAGAGAAAGAAGAGAAAAAGAGAGCGATAGACAGATTTGGAGAAGTTCATATTTAGAGGTGAACATTGTTGACATGCATGGTTATCTAATCAGCAACAATTGTTCTGTTGAATTATTGAAATCAACACGAAGATTCTGTACCACGCTGCCCAAGTTCTCGCCTGCCTCTCGGTTAAAGAATTAAAATCTAAAACTACACTCGGTCACGTGGGCGACTGTAAAGGATTTAGTGAAGTGTTTCTTCTGCAAGCTGGACATGGACGCCTCCTGCCGGATCGGCCTAACGTGGATCTGGCCAGATGTACAGCACACCTGCAGATATAGAAGAGGAGGTATATCACAGCATTGGGGGCAATTGCTTAAAAAAAAGGTTCTTGGAGGAGCCGATGATGAGAATTGTGAAAGGAGTGAGTCACAGTAAGGATGACGTAGTTTCAGACATTCTCGTGCATTAATACTCGGGTTTGAATTCCATCATCATCATCAACATCATCATCATCATCAACATCATCATCATCATCATCAACATCATCATCATTGAGCGCCATCTCCGCATCGAAGGTTGGCTACCATGGAGCGCCATTCTGCTCTGTCTCTTGCTTTGTTGGTGCAGGTTGTCATAGGCTGGTTTGTCTATCTTTTGATGTTACTCGTCCATGTTAGTCTTGGTCTGCCTCTGCCTCTTTTACCTTGTATTTTCCCTTCAAATATTACTTTTAGTAGGATGATGTGTCTTTAACATGGCCCCAAAATCGCATTTGTCTTGTTTGAATTGTGTTTAGTAGTTCTCTTTTCATTTTTATTTGTTTTAAGACTTCATCGTTTGTTATTCTTTTCCTTCCATCCAATTCTACCTATTCTTCTATAAATCCACATTTCAAAGGCTTCAATTCTCTGTTCTGTTTTCTTGTCTAATGTCCATGTTTCTGCACCATATAGGAATGTTGAGAAGACATAACATTTTGCTATTCTTAGTTTTAGCCCTGGTGTTATTTGTTTTGATGTTAGTATGTCCTTCATGACATTAAAATTACTTTTTGCCATTCCTATTCTTTTTTTTATTTCAGTTGTACATTTTCTATCACTGTTTATAGTATGTCCAAGGTAGTTGTAAATTTGAATTGTAAGTTTGAATTCCACGGGGACTAATCGAGGGTTAAATTGCAGCAAGTGGTAGTTATGAAGTTTATTTTACGCTGATTTACTCTCATTGGTTAAATTTATCATTTTCTCCGTTGATCTATTTTTTTGTTTTGTTTCAAAGCCTTGCCGTGCTGCCATGTTGTTGTTTTTTTCAATCGTTGCTTTCATTTGTTTCTTTTTCCTTCAGTTGTTCCTGCTGTTACACAATTTGCAAGGTTTCCCCTTATCATGACTTGATCAGAAAATGTTCACTGTTTTTTTTCCCTTTTAAGACGTTTTTTTATACGCTGACTTTATGCTCAGACTTCTTTCATGACGTCATCGTTAATCCTTTTGGCTGTCCGTAGTCCCTTCGGGTAAGACGATAACACTTTAGTTCTGTGCTCAAGATAAACTCGCAACAGAATGCTAGTCTCCCAGATGTAAACATTTCTTACTTTCTTTCTTTCTTTCTTTCTTTCTTTCTTTCTTTCTTTCTTTCTTTCTTTCTTTCTTTCTTTCTTTCTTTCTTTCTTTCTTTCTTTCTTTCTTTCTTTCTTTCTTTCTTTCTTTCTTTCTTTCTTTCTTTCTTTCTTTCTTTCTTTCTTTCTTTCTTTCTTTCTTTCTTTCTTTCTTTCTTTCTTTCTTTCTTTCTTTCTTTCTTTCTTTCTTTCTTTGAAAAGTGCTATCTGTTCTATGTGTTTGCATCCTACAATTGTGTTTAACATCTCTTTATCTCTCTATTGCCATGAATTGTTGTTAATTAAGTATTAACTTGCAGTCTCCCGCTCCCCCTCATCTCAAACCCCTTCGGGTGTCGAGGGATATGCAAAGTTCAAATTCTAGCCATTCTGACAGCCACAACCTAGGTCAACTGATGTTCTTGTAGCGTTTCTTGGATGCTGTCAGTCCATCTTACGCTGGGTCTACCCCGGGCTCTTCTCTCTTCTCCTTTTAATGATATGTTTTGTGTGGTACAGAATGTGCAATCCATTTTTAACAATAGAAACAAGAAAAAGAGTTCTTAAATTTTATTTAGAACCAGTCTTAACATATAAATGTGAATCATGGAAAATAGGACAACGGACAAGAAAATCACTGGAGGCTGTAGAAATGTGGTTTTACAGAAGAATGTTGAGAATACCATGGGCAGCTAAGAAGAATAATGAAAACTTTCTGAAAGAGGCCAAAACAAAAAGAGAGCTATTTTCCCAATATTTGGAAGAAATAATCATCATTTTTTGTGTGTGATGTAATGAGAAGGGAACAGATGGAATATATTGTAACAACTGGGAAAATTGAGAGACGAAGAGATAGAGGGAAGAAAAGAGAAAAGATACCAGACAGCTTAAGAGAATGACTTGGCAAAAGGTCAACAACAGAAATGATAAATAACTGTCGAGATCGAAAGTTGTGGAGAGACATGATCACCTACGCCAGCAGGTACTTGATGATGATGATAGTCTAGAATCTATTGGTTTTCTTTACAGATGAGCAAATCATTTCATCTGTTGTCTCTGTATGTAGTTTAGCATTGATTGAATGTCCAGTCTCTCTCTTATGACATCATGTTTGATTCTGTCTCGGCGCCTACTCCAAGCGCGTTTTCATGTTGCAAATCTTGCATTCATGACTCGTGGACATAGGCTAGCTAGTGTTGCAGTCTTGACAGCTGCATCTGCTATCAAGGACTGGTCTTCTTAAAAGATAATTCTATCTGTTTATCACACCCTTATTTTGTATCATCATCATCATCATCATCATGTGCCATACCGGTTGGCGTAGACGATCATGTCCTTCCACAAATTTTATATCCACAGTGCATTGTATCAATTCTGTTGTTGACTATTTTCTATGTCATGATACCAAGCGAGCCAGTATCTTCTCTATTTGTCGTCCGTGATCACTCTTTCCCTCTATTTTGTCAGTTGTAACTAAATATTCCAACTTTCAACTTCTCATAATGTGACCGAAAAATGTCGATTATTTGTTTCTGACATTTTTTCAGGAGCCCCCTTCCTTATTTTGGCCTCTTTGAGAATGTCCTCGTTGGTCATTTTAGCTAATACAGATAACTCTCAATATTCTTATGAGAAACCCCATCTCTGTGGCCACTAATCGTCTTTTCATTTGGGTACCCGATGTCCAAAATTCACGCCCAAAGATCAGAATTGACTCTAAACAGCATCGATGAAAGCTCTTTCTCATTTCTATTAACGTAGGCTTGTTTTTGTATAATGAATGAAGTGATCAGCTTAACAAGAAACAACTAAAACAAGTGCACGCATTTAAATAGCTAGGACGTCTAGTAACAAATGACAACACACGAACAGCAGAAATAGACTCAAGAAGATACACAAAACAACTGCCATCGTTCTGTTGTGCAACCAAAAAGAAAAAAATTAAAGAGGTACACTGGGAAATAATGGGCACTGTCACTCTACAACACGATCTTCATCACAACGTTGTGCAACCTGTGTCAGATCTGGAAGCAAGATTCAAGAACAATAAGAAAAAATCATCACGGAAATGAAATGTGTTAGACGCATGGCAGGAAACTGCTTGAGAGATTAGATGAGAAGTGAGGAAATAAGAAAAAAAAAGCCAAGGAGAATGCGCGCTAGTGAGTGCACAAAGAGACAACAGATTCAATGGTTTGGCCACAAAATACGATCGAATGAGCTAAATATGACAATGAGGCATCAACAAATATGGCATGAAAACTAGATCTAACAGCCGACAACGGAATCGACGAACTGATGGAATATTAGAGACACTGGGAAATAATGCAAAAGGAGAGGTCAACAGGTCACTAACATAGAATAATGGACATGTACCAGTTAAATATCAGTGGATAAAGAGATACAGCGAAGACGATGGCGTTAGTAGTATACAAGGGTCCATTTGATTAGCATTTGGCCCGTAAATTAACAAAGATATATAGGGCGGCGCGCGGCGCGCATAAAGCGTGCGGCGCAGGGGGAGTTAACCATGCCATTTCGTGTCGGTGACCCCGGAGGTGACGTGTTTATGTTTGGTGTAGGCTGACTTTGGAGTTCTTTATGTACTTGAGCGATAGTGATAGGTTAGTAGATTATACATCATTGAAAAACATTAAATATAAAACAAAAGACAAAGATATATTTTATTCGTTTATTATCTCAATAGGTGTATAACATACATTGATATTATATAACATTACAAAAATATTCAGTACATTGAGTCAATATATAGTACATGGATAACATTTATTTATAGATAGGTAGTTGGATGTCTGCTTAGCTCTATGTCATAAATGAATCATAAGGGGTGAAACTGTTAGAGATTGCTGGGTAGTCTAAGCTGGTAGTGTAAAGAGTTAAATATCTAGAGGAGTTGTCGAGACGTTATCATCAGCTACCTTTCTTTTTATATAGAAATAGGAAAGAGCATTTCTTGTTTGACTGTAGGAAAATATGGAATTATTTAAGACTTTGAAACCTACATTTTTCCCACCCTTAGCCTTTTGCGTAGCGAGAACCTCTAAAAACATATCTTTATCTAATTTGTTGTGTTGTTTGCTTAGCCCTTTACAACTGATTTTATCGTAATCCCCACTACAATGGTACGTCTTACTACATAAGCTAACAAGAGCTGTCCCTTCGTACTCTAGTTTAAAAAGCCCAGGCGTTCGTTTGGTGTACGCTTTAACACCCTTACAGTTTATACATTCTGTTTTGCTAGTATGTTCATCGCAGCGATGGGTGTATGGAGGTCGCCTAGTGTGTAATAAGGGCTGTATAGGGGTCGGCTAGTATGTCGTGATGGGTCAATGGAGGTCGGCTAGTGTGTCATATTGGGTGTATAGAGGGCGTTTAGTGTGTCATATTGGGTGTATAGAGGGCGTTTAGTGTGTCATGATGGTTGTATAGGGGTCGTCTAGTGTGTCATGATGGTTGTATAGGGGTCGTCTAGTGTGTCATGATGGTTGTATAGGGGTCGTCTAGTGTGTCATGATGGTTGTATAGGGGGCGTCTAGTGTGTCATGATGGTTGTATAGGGGTCGTCTAGTGTGTCATGATGGTTGTATAGGGGTCGTCTAGTGTGTCATGATGGTTGTATAGGGGTCGTCTAGTGTGTCATGATGGTTGTATAGGGGTCGTCTAGTGTGCCGTGATGGGTGTACGGAGGTCGTCTAGTGTGTCATATTGGGTGTATAGAGGGCGTCTAGTGTGTCATGATGGTTGTATAGGGGTCGTCTAGTGTGCCGTGATGGGTCAATGGAGGTCGGCTAGTATGTCGTGATGGGTCAATGGAGGTCGGCTAGTATGTCGTGATGGGTGTACTGAGGTCGTCTAGTGTGTCATATTGGGTGTATAGAGGGCGTTTAGTGTGGCATGATGGTTGTATAGGGGTCGTCTAGTGTGTCATGATGGGCACATGGAGGTCGGCTAGTATGTCGTGATGGGTGTATAGAGGGCGTCTATTGTGTCATGATGGGTGTATGTAGGTCGTTTAGTGTGTCATATTGGGTGTATAGAGGGCGTTTAGTGTGTCGTGAGGGGTGTATGGAGGTCGTCTACTGTGTCGTGAGGGGTGTATGGAGGTCATCTAGTGTGGTATGTGTGGTGTATGGCGGTTGTCTGGTATATCATACTTTAATCAACCAATAAGAAAAATGAAGGAACATTACATTCAACATTACTTATCTTAACTACTTTACATCAATACAGTTGAATAACGTGTTATCGTTAAGTCTTACCATACTTTAAGAGAAAACATTCAAACTTACAGCGTAAAATATAGTCTCAATCATCTACACCGAATATAACCTGTTATCGATAAGCCTTAACATACGTTAAGAGAAAACAAGCCAACTTACTGTGCAAAAATCCGCTAGTGTGAACAGTAACTTTCCTTGAATCAACCAAACTTATAACGCCGTCTAGTTTAAATATAGCCTGGTAAGAAATAAATAAATTAGCCAATAAGCGAGTGACTAGGTCAACATCGCTTGATATCTGGATTAACCAATCAGAGAAGAGTATTAGTATAGGAGGCGGGGCGAAGAAATGGCTGACAGGTGGATTAACCAATCAGAAAAGCGCGTTAGCCCAAGCGTAGGTAGTGGCTGTCGGGTCAGCAGTGGGGGAAAAATGCGGGGTGGTGGGTTACTTGAACTCGTTTTGACCACTGAGGCAATTCCAGAAGAGTTCTATGACCTCATTTTGACCGCTGAAGGCTTTAATACCAAGGTTTCCCACTTCAACGAACGACATACATCATTAAAGGTGATTACTTCAGCTCTTAGACTTTGGAGTTCCATATCTTTATCACTTCAACGAATGACAGACAACAGTAAAGATGATCATTTCAGGTAAGAAAACTTAGTTCCAAACCCTAAAATTTTGGTTCATACTCACAAAGTTGAACACAAACTCTACAAATTTAGGCCCAAAGTGATACTAGTTCACTACTACTGATACTAATTTTTTGTTGATTTTTTAGGCAAATTTGATACATGGGCGTGTCACATATTATGTTTGATGTATGCCAATAGGTTAAACTTCAATTTTTTTATCGATTTCATGGGCGTAACCGCCAAAAATGGGTACAGGGGTAGTAATTTCAAAAGTTGTTTTTATGTAAATTTTTGTTATGGGGATGCTTAATATAAAGTTTGGCGTATGTCTAGATGTTAAATTTACTATTTTTAACAGTTTCATGGGCGTAACCGCCAAAAATGGGTACAGGGGTAGTAATTTCAAACGTTGTTTTTATGTAAATTCTTGATATGGGGATGTTTAATATAAAGTTTGGGTATGTCTAGATGTTAAATTTACTATTTTTAACAGTTTCATAGGCGTAACCGCCAAAAATGGGTACAGGGGTAGTAATTTCAAACTTTGTTTTTATGTAAATTCTTGATATGGGGATGCTTAATATAAAGTTTGGGGTATGTCTATATGTTAAATTTACTATTTTTAACAGTTTCATGGGCGTAACCGCTAAAAATGGGTACAGGGGTAGTAATTTCAAACTTTGTTTTTATGTAAATTCTTGATATTGGGATGCTTAATATAAAGTTTGGGGTATGTCTAGATGTTAAATTGACTATTTTTAACAGTTTCATGGGCGTAACCATCAAAAATGGGTACAGGGATAGTAATTTCAAAAGTGATTTTTATATAAATTCTTGATATGGGGATGCTTAATATAAAGTTTGGGGTATGTCTAGAGGTTAAATTTACTATTTTTAACAGTTTCATGGGCGTCCCCTCATAAAGGGTCAAGGGGAAAAACTCCTATAAAGTCGCCTGGTATTGCATCATAGGTCAAAATCTATTTTTAGAAACTCCACGGGCATCAGTGGTAACCACCATAAAAGTGAGTTTTAAGTAAATTTTTGCTATGGGGATGTCTAATATAACATCTGGGGTATGCCACTAGGTTAAATTTACTATTTCTAACAGTTTCATGGGCGTCCCCTCATAAAGGGACAAGGGGCGTAACAATCATAAATGTGGTATTTTAAGCAAAATCTTGTTTTTCTTAGTGGGTTATGGTAGGAGTGTAACCTACGTGTTTGGTAATACTTTCGTTTAGTAGAGTTATAGCAGGGGACATAACTTTCATGCTTCGCAGTACTTTTCTTAGCAGAGTTGTGACAGGGGCGTGAACTTTAAGTTCATTCTTTCAATGTGGTGTTTTTGTGTGTTTGGTTTTTACTAGAGTTCTATGAATATTTTCAATAATGATTTAGACACAGTCGCAACTATCATCAAGGGCAACATTTTTAGTAAATTGTAATTATTTATTAGGGTTTTCTCAGCTGTATTAAAGACTTTGGTTGATAAGTGGACACTTTTTAGGGTTTTGAGTTCAACTTTTTGGTTATGAGACGAAGTTTTGGGGCTTGTTGTTATATTAGTTGTCTTTTGAAGTAACATTTTGGACTTTGAGTATACCTTTTTGACCTTTCATGTCTAACTATTTTGAGTTTGGGTTGTCTTTTTGACAAACTTTTGAGTTTGGGTTGTCTTTTTGACAAACTTTTGGACTTTGAATATAACATTTACGACTTTCGTGTCGAACAATTACGACTTGGGGACTAAATTTTTAGGCTTTTGAGTTCAACTGTTTGGTTATGCGACAAAATTTTGGGGTTGAGTGTTACATTAGTTGTCTTTTGGAGTAACTTTTTGACCTTTGCATATAAATTGTTGGGCTTTGTGTCTAACTATTTTGAGTTTGGGTTGTCTTTTTGACAAACTTTTGGTCTTTGCATAAACATTTACGACTTTTGTGTCGAACTAGTATCACTTTGGGACTAAATTTTTAGGCTTTTGAGTTCAACTGTTTGGTTATGCGACGAAATTATGGGATTAAGAGTTACATTAGTTGTCTTTTGGAGTAACTTTTTGGACTTTGCCTATAAATTGTTGGGTTTTGTGTCTAACTATTTTGAGTTTGGGTTGTCTTTTTGACAAACTTTTAGACTTTGTATATAACATTTACGACTTTTGTGTCGAACTAGTATCACTTTGGGACTAAATTTTTAGGGTTTTGAGTTCAACTTTTTGGTTATGAGACGAAATTTTGGGGTTAAGTGTTATATTAGTTGTCTTTTGGAGTAACTTTTTGGATTTTGCATATACATTTTTGAGCTTTGCATCTAACTATTTTGAGTTTGGGTTGTCTTTTTGACAAACTTTTGGACTTTGCATATAACATTTAGGCCTTTTGAGGTGAACTAGTATCACTTTGGGCCTAAATTTGTAGAGTTTGTGTTCAACTTTGTGAGTATGAACCAAAATTTTAGGGTTTGGAACTAAGTTTTCTTACCTGAAATGATCATCTTTACTGTTGTCTGTCATTCGTTGAAGTGATAAAGATATGGAACTCCAAAGTCTAAGAGCTGAAGTAATCACCTTTAATGATGTATGTCGTTCGTTGAAGTGGGAAACCTTGGTATTAAAGCCTTCAGCGGTCAAAATGAGGTCATAGAACTCTTCTGGAATTGCCTCAGTGGTCAAAACGAGTTCAAGTAACCCACCACCCCGCATTTTTCCCCCACTGCTGACCCGACAGCCACTACCTACGCTTGGGCTAACGCGCTTTTCTGATTGGTTAATCCACCTGTCAGCCATTTCTTCGCCCCGCCTCCTATACTAATACTCTTCTCTGATTGGTTAATCCAGATATCAAGCGATGTTGACCTAGTCACTCGCTTATTGGCTAATTTATTTATTTCTTACCAGGCTATATTTAAACTAGACGGCGTTATAAGTTTGGTTGATTCAAGGAAAGTTACTGTTCACACTAGCGGATTTTTGCACAGTAAGTTGGCTTGTTTTCTCTTAACGTATGTTAAGGCTTATCGATAACAGGTTATATTCGGTGTAGATGATTGAGACTATATTTTACGCTGTAAGTTTGAATGTTTTCTCTTAAAGTATGGTAAGACTTAACGATAACACGTTATTCAACTGTATTGATGTAAAGTAGTTAAGATAAGTAATGTTGAATGTAATGTTCCTTCATTTTTCTTATTGGTTGATTAAAGTATGATATACCAGACAACCGCCATACACCACACATACCACACTAGATGACCTCCATACACCCCTCACGACACAGTAGACGACCTCCATACACCCCTCACGACACACTAAACGCCCTCTATACACCCAATATGACACACTAAACGACCTACATACACCCATCATGACACAATAGACGCCCTCTATACACCCATCACGACATACTAGCCGACCTCCATGTACCCATCATGACACACTAGACGACCCCTATACAACCATCATGCCACACTAAACGCCCTCTATACACCCAATATGACACACTAGACGACCTCAGTACACCCATCACGACATACTAGCCGACCTCCATTGACCCATCACGACATACTAGCCGACCTCCATTGACCCATCACGGCACACTAGACGACCCCTATACAACCATCATGACACACTAGACGCCCTCTATACACCCAATATGACACACTAGACGACCTCCGTACACCCATCACGGCACACTAGACGACCCCTATACAACCATCATGACACACTAGACGACCCCTATACAACCATCATGACACACTAGACGACCCCTATACAACCATCATGACACACTAGACGACCCCTATACAACCATCATGACACACTAGACGCCCCCTATACAACCATCATGACACACTAGACGACCCCTATACAACCATCATGACACACTAGACGACCCCTATACAACCATCATGACACACTAGACGACCCCTATACAACCATCATGACACACTAAACGCCCTCTATACACCCAATATGACACACTAAACGCCCTCTATACACCCAATATGACACACTAGCCGACCTCCATTGACCCATCACGACATACTAGCCGACCCCTATACAGCCCTTATTACACACTAGGCGACCTCCATACACCCATCGCTGCGATGAACATACTAGCAAAACAGAATGTATAAACTGTAAGGGTGTTAAAGCGTACACCAAACGAACGCCTGGGCTTTTTAAACTAGAGTACGAAGGGACAGCTCTTGTTAGCTTATGTAGTAAGACGTACCATTGTAGTGGGGATTACGATAAAATCAGTTGTAAAGGGCTAAGCAAACAACACAACAAATTAGATAAAGATATGTTTTTAGAGGTTCTCGCTACGCAAAAGGCTAAGGGTGGGAAAAATGTAGGTTTCAAAGTCTTAAATAATTCCATATTTTCCTACAGTCAAACAAGAAATGCTCTTTCCTATTTCTATATAAAAAGAAAGGTAGCTGATGATAACGTCTCGACAACTCCTCTAGATATTTAACTCTTTACACTACCAGCTTAGACTACCCAGCAATCTCTAACAGTTTCACCCCTTATGATTCATTTATGACATAGAGCTAAGCAGACATCCAACTACCTATCTATAAATAAATGTTATCCATGTACTATATATTGACTCAATGTACTGAATATTTTTGTAATGTTATATAATATCAATGTATGTTATACACCTATTGAGATAATAAACGAATAAAATATATCTTTGTCTTTTGTTTTATATTTAATGTTTTTCAATGATGTATAATCTACTAACCTATCACTATCGCTCAAGTACATAAAGAACTCCAAAGTCAGCCTACACCAAACATAAACACGTCACCTCCGGGGTCACCGACACGAAATGGCATGGTTAACTCCCCCTGCGCCGCACGCTTTATGCGCGCCGCGCGCCGCCCTATATATCTTTGTTAATTTACGGGCCAAATGCTAATCAAATGGACCCTTGTATACTACTGGCGTTGGATAGGATACACACCGAGGAAGCCAACTGAGAGTATTACACAACAGGCCTTTTTCTGGAATCCCCAAGGAAAAAAGACAAAGAGGAAGAGCAAAATATTCTCGGAGAAGACAGATAGAAGCAGAGATGAAGATGATGGGGAAGACATGGAATGATCTTAAAAGAATGTCAAGAAACAACGGCTTGGAAAGTGTTTATTAAAGACCCTTGCTCCACAGAGAACTGAAAGTATTTGTTGAAGACCTATGCTCGACAAGGAGCTGAAAGTTTTTGTTGAAGACCTATGCTCCACAGGAAGCTGAAAGTGTTTGTTGAAAACTTATGCTATACATGGAGCTGAAAGTGTTTGTTCAAGACCTATACTCCACAGGGGGCTGAAAGTGTTTGTTGAAGACCTATGCTCCACAGTAAGCTGAAAATGTTTGTTGAAGACCCATGCTCCACAGGGAGCTGAAAGTTTTTGTTGAAGACACATGCACCACAGGGAGCTGAAAGTGTTTGTTGAAGACACATACTCCACAGGGAGCTGAAAGGAAGAAGGGTTAGAAGAAGAAGATGCAGGTACAGACACCTCCTGTCTTACCTGGCGTGTACAAAATGACCACAGCTGAGTGGTTCCAGTCGCTCCAGTGACTGACCTACAACCTCCCCGCACACTCCACAAAAGAGGTCCATCTCCTGGACCAGCTGCTGGACGGCTTCAGCGTGACGGCGTGACCGAGAATAGTCTTTAATGACGTCACTGATGAGCTGCAGTCTGGCGTGGCAGCGCAGTACTTCCAGCTAGACAAGAACGATAATCAAATACTGATTGGCTAGTTATATGCAGAGTTATCCTCAATATGTATAGACTTAGAGTGCGCGCTCATAAATTTAAAATTAGCTTTTTAAGTGTCAGATGCAGTGCATGAACTGTAACTACAGTAATATACCTTCCTTAATTTACTCTCCCTCTCTCCCTCCCTCTCTCTCTCTCTCTCCCTC
Source organism: Megaustenia siamemsis (assembly GCA_032433765.1). Taxonomy (NCBI): domain Eukaryota; kingdom Metazoa; phylum Mollusca; class Gastropoda; order Stylommatophora; family Ariophantidae; genus Megaustenia; species Megaustenia siamemsis. The sequence continues at coordinate 7,717,809 of JAVIAB010000107.1, read as the reverse complement.
TCTCACTCTCTCTCTCGTTTACATCACCAATCTTCGTATTTTCTGAACCAGCTCGACGAATACTTATTCTTAACAGAGCCCTAGATTCTCGTAATTGTATGGTATTGTAGTTTACAGCAATCGGCAACATTTGTGCTTTTTGGCTTGACATATCCGGTCACGATAATGCATGTTTGGTGTACCGGGTTTGTCTTCCACCTTCAGTCTGTATTCGTTTGATCAGTTTAATTAGTTGTTTTTTTTCCACTGCCACAAAAACTCAACTATGAGTCAGTAATTGCTTCCAGCCCATACGCTATACGACACCTTTAACTTCATCATTTGTCTCTCACTCTCTCTCTCTCTCTCTCTCTTTATTTCCGTCAAACTGGACATGCACAGAGCGTCCTTGTCAACATAATTTACATATGCATTATGGAAAATGATGTGACAAATGCTGGAGCGGATATGGGAAATTCCCGACTTCAATAAAGCTGGCTCCATGGATAGAATATAATTTTTGTTTGCTCTAAATATTCCTAATAAATAATTACAGAGTTTATTGGTTGTGGAGACGTATGATCACCTACGCCAGTAGGTATAGCAGATTTGACTCACAGTTATCTACTTTCTGCAAGCTTTAGTATCGTGCCTCAGCTATGTTTAATTTTAAAATAAGTTTTAGTATCGTGCCTCAGCTATGTTTAATTTTAAAATAAGTTTTAGTATCGTGCCTCAGCTATGTTTAATTTTAAAATAAGTTTTAGTATCGTGCCTCAGCTATGTTTAATTTTAAAATAAGTTTTAGTATTGTGCCTCAGCTATGTTTAATTTTAAAATAAGTTTTAGCATCGTGCCTCAGCTATGTTTAATTTTAAAATAAGTTTTAGTATTGTGCCTCAGCTAATGTTTAATTTTAAAATAAGTTTTAGTATCATGCCTCAGCTATGTTTAATTTTAAAATAAGTTTTAGTATCGTGCCTCAGCTATGTTTAATTTTAAAATAAGTTTTAGTATCATGCCTCAGCTATGTTTAATTTTAAAATAAGTTTTAGTATCATGCCTCAGCTATGTTTAATTTTAAAATAAGTTTTAGTATCATGCCTCAGCTATGTTTAATTTTAAAATAAGTTTTAGTATCATGCCTCAGCTATGTTTAATTTTAAAATAAGTTTTAGTATCATGCCTCAGCTATGTTTAATTTTAATATAAGTTTTAGTATCATGCCTCAGCTATGTTTAATTTTAAAATAAGTTTTAGTATCGTGCCTCAGCTATGTTTAATTTTAAAATAAGTTTTAGTATCGTGCCTCAGCTATGTTTAATTTTAAAATAAGTTTTAGTTTACTAATAATTAAACGTATGATCATTTTTTATTCTCCTATATGTAGTACATCTCCCTTCGTTTTATCATTTTATCTCTTTCCCTCTTTATGTTGTTCCTTGATTTACCTGTCTTGCACATCCACGATGGAGTAGAGATTATCTTGATTTCGTTGTCCGTTTGTGTTGTTCTCGTTGTCTGAAGAGGGCTGCGTGTAGACCGAAACGTCAGTATTTTGTTCCTTTTTCTGTAAAGCTGTCACCATATCTTGTAGGAGTGTACGTTACACCCCACTACTTGCTGTCACCATATCTTGTAGGAGTGTACGTTACAGCCCACTACTTGCTGTCACCATATCTTGTAGGAGTGTACGTTACAGCCCACTACTTGCTGTCACCATATCTTGTAGGAGTGTACGTTACAGCCCACTACTTGTTGTCACCATATCTTGTAGGAGTGTACGTTACAGCCCACTACTTGTTGTCACCATATCTTGTAGGAGTGTACGTTACAGCCCACTACTTGTTGTCACCATATCTTGTAGGAGTGTACGTTACAGCCCACTACTTGCTGTCACCATATCTTGTAGGAGTGTACGTTACAGCCCACTACTTGCTCCTATAGTACTTAATGTTGACGATGATGAACGAGATGGACATTTGATACATTCTTATCCTTCTACCTTTCAGCTCCCTGTGGAGCATAGGTCTTCAACAAACACTTTCCAAGTCGCTCTGTTTCTTGCCATTCTTTTAAGATCATTCCATGTCTTCCCCATAATCTTCATCTCTGCTTCTATCTGTCTTCTCCAAGAATTCTTTGGTCTTCCTCTTTGTCTTTTCCCCCTGGGGATTCCAAAAAGGGCCTGTTGTGTAATACTCTCCTTTGGCTTCCGCAGTGTGTGTCCTATCCAGCGCCATCGTCTTCGCTGTATCTCTTTCTCCACTGGTATTTGACTGGTACATTTCCATAATTCTATGTTAGTGAATTTATCCTGCCATTTCCATCCTTTTATTCTGCGTAAGCATCCATTAATGAGCGTTATTGTTATTGAGTTATTTGCGGGTCATCATCATTGCACTCCGAACATGCCCATAGGTGCTCAGATCCCCTCCTCAGCAAGTCATCCAGCGACTGACGACTCCAGTTCTATGTTGGTTGATAAGTCTTCTTACATGACCACTAAGTGTCTCATTTCTGGCTGTGCCCATCTTAACTCCCATTTCCAAAATCCGAAGAAGTGACGTGGATCTGTGTTTGTCGAAGTCCTGTGCTCTTCCCACATCTCGGAGGGCATTGATGATATCCGCCCGATCCATTGGTTGCCCGTCCTCAATGACAGTAATTTTTGTAATTTCTATTCTTTTATTCATTTCTGTTTTATATTTCCCATCATTTGTCATATGGCTATGGTTATGGAAGGCCCGGGTATCTCTGCAAACGAGTTAAAATCCATAATTACTCAACCGTCCGTGCCAGTGGAATCATCCGAATTACTGTCTCATCTTCCAAGCAAAGAAAGGTAGATGTAGTCCCCATCATTGCAGTATCAGCACACGCCAAAAGACATAAGGCGAAACCGCACAGAAAGTGAACACAACCATCTGTTCTCCCTCATACGATATCATCATTCATCGTAAACAGTCGGAATATCAAACACGATCAACAGGGATGAAGCGCACAGCTGACGGTGTGCACAGAGCGCCTAACTCAGTAGCTCCTGCAATAAGTTAACAATATTCTTGAACTCTTTCTACGTACTTACCATCTACTTTGATATCCACATATAGAAGTGTATATGCTATCCTTGTTTATAATCACAGTTTTCTTCCCTTCTAGTTTGAAAAACACATACCCCTCCCTTTCCACACCCCCCCCCCCCCTCTTTCCTCTCTTAGCCAAAAAATGAATCAATGAAATAGTGGGCAAGCACGTGCGCCGACTGGTGGCGAAGTGTAAAAGGGCAACAACTCACCTTACAACCAATCTTGGTGGCCATGTCCAGCGCCTTCTCATTGAGCTCTATCGCCTGCGAGAGGACACACAAGAAGAAATATTAAGAATCTGTTTTTAATGCAGCAATGATGAAGGATATCAGCTGGGCTTAAAGCAGCCAGGGACTTACAGCTGATTAGAGCTACAAGACTTATAAATAACAATAATGCAGGACATTTGATATGACAAAAAAAGGATATTTCCAAAGATAGCGGGACACGATAATATCTCTCTCTCTCTCTCTCTCTCTCTCTGCGATCAGGACTCAATCAGAGTAAGATTCCAGACTACCACATGAAGTCAGCTGTCAGGTTAAGTGTGTTGATCGCCCCCACAGACAGAACATCACAATTAGAGTCTGCCAGATTCACTCTGATTGAATACCCGTTAAAACGTTGCACTGTGTTCTGCGCCAGTGGCCCAGTGCATCCGATTTCAGCCAGCATTTTATTCAGGTTATACACACACACGCACGCACGCACGCACACACACACACACACACAATCTAAGATATGAGCCATGGCTAGCAAAGAAACACACTAAGATATGAGCCATGGCTAGTACAGAAGCACATTAAGATATGAGCCATGGCCAGCACAGAAACACATTAAGATATGAGCCATGGCCAGCACAGAAACACACCAAAATATGAGCCATGGCTTCACGGAAACACACCAAGACACGAACCATGTCTAGCACAGAAACACATCAAGATACCAGCCAAGGCTAGCACGGAAACACATTAAGACATGAACCATGACCAGTACGGAAATACACCAAGATATGAGACATGGGCATCAGGAAGCGTGTAATATGATAATATGACGCTTATTTTAAATTTTTGTAGAAAAAAATCCTTCATCCCAACGTTGTGCTACCAATGCCAGACCAGGACTCTAGATGAAAGAACAATATGAAAAGTAACCACCACCGAGATGAATCTCTGTCTCTAGTCAGATCTTCCACAGATCGATGCATCCACCACAGTCCGTCTGAAAGAATCTCTGTTTCTAGTCAGATCTTCTACAGAACGATGCATCCACCACAGTTCGTCTGAAAGAATCTCTGTTTCTAGTCAGATCTTCTACAGAACGTTACATCCACCACAGTTCGTCTGAAAGAATCTCTGTCTCTAGTCAGATCTTCTACAGAACGTTGCATCAACCACAGTCCGTCTGAAAGAATCTCTGTCTCTTGTCAGATCTTCATCAGAACGATGCATCCACCACAGTCCGTCTGAAAGAATCTTTGTCTCTTGTCAGATCTTCATCAGAACGATGCATCCACCACAGTCCGTCTGAAAGAATCTCTGTCTCTTGTCAGATCTTCATCAGAACGATGCATCCACCACAGTCCGTCTGAAAGAATCTCTGTCTCTAATCAGATCTTCCTCAGAACGATGCATAAACCACAGCTCGTCTGAAAGAATCTGTGTCTCTAGTCAGATCTCCCACAGAACGTTGCATTAATCATCGCCCATCTGAGAGAATTTGTCTCAAGCCAGATCTCCCACTTCTTCTCTTGTCATTTTCAAGATCTCCTTGATGTCTTGAAACCATCATCTTATTCTTGATCCACATCTGGTGCGTTGCCCAAGAACTATGCCTTTCATGAAGTTAAAACAAAATCAAATATTTCAATGAATTCTTTTCCAGACATTTTTTTTCATTTCATGTTCAGACGTCCTGACATGCAATATAAACAACAATGGAATAAAAAAAAAAACACAATTCCCACTATGACAGTTCATCTTCAACAAGTCTTGTTGTGTAACCATCTGTTTGGAGGTCACACTCGGACAATTCATCTTCAGATAGCCTTGTTGTCTAACCATCTGCTTGGAGGTCACGCTCTGACATCTTCAATGAGCCTTGTTGTCTAACCATCTGCTTGGAGGTCACGCTCTGACATCTTCAATGAGCCTTGTTGTCTAACCATCTGTTTGGAGGTCACACTCGGACAATTCATCTTCAGATAGCCTTGTTGTATAGCCATCTGCTTGGAGGTCACGCTCTGACATCTTCAATGAGCCTTGTTGTCTAACCATCTGTTTGGAGGTCACACTCGGACAATTCATCTTCAGATAGCCTTGTTGTATAGCCATCTGCTTGGAGGTCACGCTCTGACATCTTCAATGAGCCTTGTTGTCTAACCATCTGCTTGGAGGTCACGCTCTGACATCTTCAATGAGCCTTGTTGTCTAACCATCTGTTTGGAGGTCACGCTCTGACATCTTCAATGAGCCTTGTTGTCTAACCATCTGTTTGGAGGTCACGCTCTGACATCTTCAATGAGCCTTGTTGTCTAACCATCTGTTTGGAGGTCACGCTCTGACATCTTCAATGAGCCTTGTTGTATAGCCATCTGCTTGGAGGTCACGCTCTGACATCTTCAATGAGCCTTGTTGTCTAACCATCTGCTTGGAGGTCACGCTCTGACATCTTCAATGAGCCTTGTTGTCTAACCATCTGCTTGGAGGTCACGCTCTGACATCTTCAATGAGCCTTGTTGTCTAACCATCTGCTTGGAGGTCACGCTCTGACATCTTCAATGAGCCTTGTTGTCTAACCATCTGTTTGGAGGTCACACTCGGACAATTCATCTTCAGATAGCCTTGTTGTATAGCCATCTGCTTGGAGGTCACGCTCTGACATCTTCAATGAGCCTTGTTGTCTAACCATCTGTTTGGAGGTCACGCTCTGACATCTTCAATGAGCCTTGTTGTCTAACCATCTATTTGGAGGTCACGCTCTGACATCTTCAATGAGCCTTGTTGTCTAACCATCTGTTTGGAGGTCACGCTCTGACATCTTCAATGAGCCTTGTTGTCTAACCATCTGCTTGGAGGTCACGCTCTGACATCTTCAATGAGCCTTGTTGTCTAACCATCTGCTTGGAGGTCACGCTCTGACATCTTCAATGAGCCTTGTTGTCTAACCATCTGCTTGGAGGTCACGCTCTGACATCTTCAATGAGCCTTGTTGTCTAACCATCTGCTTGGAGGTTACGCTCTGACATCTTCAATGAGCCTTGTTGTCTAACCATCTGCTTGGAGGTCACGCTCTGACATCTTCAATGAGCCTTGTTGTCTAACCATCTGCTTGGAGGTCACGCTCTGACATCTTCAATGAGCCTTGTTGTCTAACCATCTGCTTGGAGGTCACGCTCTGACATCTTCAATGAGCCTTGTTGTATAGCCATCTGCTTGGAGGTCACGCTCTGACATCTTCAATGAGCCTTGTTGTCTAACCATCTGCTTGGAGGTCACGCTCTGACATCTTCAATGAGCCTTGTTGTATAGCCATCTGCTTGGAGGTCACGCTCTGACATCTTCAATGAGCCTTGTTGTATAGCCATCTGCTTGGAGGTCACGCTCTGACATCTTCAATGAGCCTTGTTGTCTAACCATCTGCTTGGAGGTCACGCTCTGACATCTTCAATGAGCCTTGTTGTCTAACCATCTGTTTGGAGGTCACGCTCTGACATCTTCAATGAGCCTTGTTGTCTAACCATCTGCTTGGAGGTCACGCTCTGACATCTTCAATGAGCCTTGTTGTCTAACCATCTGTTTGGAGGTCACGCTCTGACATCTTCAATGAGCCTTGTTGTCTAACCATCTGTTTGGAGGTCACGCTCTGACATCTTCAATGAGCCTTGTTGTCTAACCATCTGCTTGGAGGTCACGCTCTGACATCTTCAATGAGCCTTGTTGTCTAACCATCTGCTTGGAGGTCACGCTCTGACATCTTCAATGAGCCTTGTTGTCTAACCATCTGCTTGGAGGTCACGCTCTGACATCTTCAATGAGCCTTGTTGTCTAACCATCTGCTTGGAGGTCACGCTCTGACATCTTCAATGAGCCTTGTTGTCTAACCATCTGCTTGGAGGTCACGCTCTGACATCTTCAATGAGCCTTGTTGTATAGCCATCTGCTTGGAGGTCACGCTCTGACATCTTCAATGAGCCTTGTTGTCTAACCATCTGTTTGGAGGTCACGCTCTGACATCTTCAATGAGCCTTGTTGTCTAACCATCTGTTTGGATGTCACGCTCTGACATCTTGAATGAGCCTTGTTGTCTAACCATCTGCTTGGAGGTCACGCTCTGACATCTTCAATGAGCCTTGTTGTCTAACCATCTGTTTGGATGTCACGCTCTGACATCTTGAATGAGCCTTGTTGTCTAACCATCTGTTTGGAGGTCACGCTCTGACATCTTCAATGAGCCTTGTTGTCTAACCATCTGTTTGGATGTCACGCTCTGACATCTTGAATGAGCCTTGTTGTCTAACCATCTGTTTGGATGTCACGCTCTGACATCTTGAATGAGCCTTGTTGTCTAACCATCTGTTTGGATGTCACACTCTGACCTCTTGAATGAGCCTTGTTGTCTAACCATCAGTTTGGATGTCACGCTCTGACATCTTCAATGAGCCTTGTTGTCTAACCATCAGTTTGGATGTCACGCTCTGACATCTTCAATGAGCCTTGTTGTCTAACCATCAGTTTGGATGTCACGCTCTGACATCTTCAATGAGCCTTGTTGTCTAACCATCAGTTTGGATGTCACGCTCTGACATCTTCAATGAACCTTGTTGTCTAACCATCTGTTTGGATGTCACACTCTGACATCTTCAATGAGCCTTGTTGTCTAACCATCAGTTTGGATGTCACACTCTGACATCTTGAATGAGCCTTGTTGTATAACCATCAGTTTGGATGTCACACTCTGACATCTTCAATGAGCCTTGTTGTCTAACCATCAGTTTGGATGTCACACTCTGACATCTTCAATGAGCCTTGTTGTCTAACCATCAGTTTGGATGTCACACTCTCACATCTCCAATGAGCCTTGTTGTATAACCATCAGTTTGGAGTTGTAACATAAAGTCTGCTTCAAGTGCTGGATACATTTCTTTGAAGATTTCCAAAAGCAGTGAAAAGATTCAGCCGTCTTGCTTCATTTCGATAGTCGATGGCCATTTCGGCTATTTCCAAGTTCTCCATATCTGATTTAAACGAAACCACACAATTCCTTCAACTGTTGTGCTCTCACCTCATAAAAAGTAAAAGTAAAGACGTCACGCCAAGTGGGCTATAGGTAATATGGTGGTAGTGACCCGTCACGCCAAGTGGCCTATAGGTAATATGGTGTTAGTGACCCGTCACGCCAAGTGGCCAATAGGTAATATGGTGTTAGTGACCCGTCACGCCAAGTGGCCTATAGGTAATATGGTGTTAGTGACCCGTCACGCCAAGTAGCCTATAGGGAATATGGTGTTAGTGACCCGTCACGCCAAGTGGCCTATAGGTAATATGGTGTTAGTGACCCGTCACGCCAAGTAGCCTATAGGGAATATGGTGTTAGTGACCCGTCACGACAAGTGGCGTATAGGGAATATGGTGGTAGTGACCATAAATTTTACAGACCTTCGGCACATGATTTTTGGGGTAATGTGGTCGGTATTACGCTCGTGCCGTTTTACTTTCCCAGAAAAAAAATCCGGTACCCATTAAAGGCTGAGTGAACCGGAAGCCGTCGGTTGGGATCGAACCCTAACTCTTGTCCTTTGTAGTCCAGTTCACTAACCACTGAGCTATCGCCACTCCTACAAGAAAAGCAATTCACTTCGTATATTGATAGCTCGTGTTTCTCTAATGTATGTGTTATGTAATATGATACTGTCTCAGTACTTTCATTGGCACATGTTTTTATTTCCAGTGACTACTTAAGTTCCTTCATCCTTTTCGAAATACTACACAACCAACGGAAATATTTGCAGTGCTCCAAGCAGACATTAATTAGTAACCAGTTAATACATTTTTGGATAATCGCAAAACGTTTCAGGATCGAAGCCACAACGTGCTAGATCGATTCTAAACATCAGTATATGGTGAAACAATGATAAAAGATCTTTTATCGTGTATTATCCTGTACGAATTTACACTGATGTATGGAAAGTGAGACATGAAAGATCGCTACTTAGTTATTATAAAATTGGTCGCTTGTTACTTGACTATTATAAAATTGGTCGCTTGTTACTTGACTATTATATAATTGGTCGCTTGTTACTTGGTTATTATAAAACTGGTCGCTTGTTACTTGACTATTATAAAATTGGTCGCTTGCTACTTGGCTATTATAAAATTGGTCGCTTGCTACTTGGCTATTATAAAATTATTCGCTTGTTATTTGACTATTATAAAATTGGTCTCTTGTTACTTGACTATTATATAATTGGTCGCGTGTTACTTGACTATTATAAAACTGGTCGCTTTTTACTTGGTCATTATAAAATTATTCGCTTGTTACTTGGCCATTATAAAATTGGTCGCTTCTAACTTGACTATTATAAAATTGGTCGCTTGTTACTTGGCTATTATAAAACTGGTCGCTTGTTACTTGACTATTAGGAAAATGGTCGTTTGTTACTTGGCTGTTTTAAAATTGGTCGCTTGTTACTTGGCCATTATAAAATTGGTCGCTTGTTACTTGATTATTATAAAACTGGTCGCTTGTTACTTGACTATTAGGAAATTGGTCGCTTGTTACTTGACTATTATAAAATTGGTCGCTTGTTACTTGACTATTATAAAATTGGTCGCTTGTTACTTGTCTATTATAAAACTCGTCGCTTATTACTTGACTATTATAAAATTGATCGCTTGTTATTTGACTATTATAAAACTGGTCGCTTGTTATTTGACTAATATAAAATTGGTCGCTTGTTACTTGACTATTATAAAATTGGTCGCTTGTTATTTGTCTTTTTTAAATGTGGTTGTTTGTTACTTAGCTCTTATACAATTGGTCGCTTGTTACTTGGCTATTATAAAATTGGTCGTTTCTTACTTGGCTATTATCAAATTGGTCACAGATTGCTTGGTCATCATACAATTAGTCTTAGGTAGTTAAATGGCTGTTAAGAAATGGGTTACTTGGAACTTGGAAAAAGACAAGAAACACTGTGACCTAGATCTTCCCAAATCACGAGCTCTCAACCCTGTTACCTTCGTTGTCGTGTTCTATTTATAGATCTTATTCCACTCAACAGGATTGCAAGATGTGTATTCATGTATTATTATCTGTCTCTAGTCTCAACCCCTGGAAACTACTATTCGTGCTGTTTCGTCCTATAACTGTTTGTCTGCAACGCAAGTATTCAGCCCTACCCTATTGCGGAAATACTTGTCTTAAAAAGAAAATACAGATACGCAATTTATTCCAGAGTTGTGATCGTAACCCTATGCTATAGTTACGAGTACGTACACCTGTACGTATATTCCGGTATGGTGCAGAAACATGGACATTAGACAAGAAAACAGAACAGAAAATTGAAGCCTTTGAAATGTGGATTTATAGAAGAATAGGTAGAATTGGATGGAAAGAAAAGATAACAAACGATGAAGTTTTAAAACAACTAAAAATAAAAAGAGAACTACTAAATACAATTAAGACAAGACAAATGACATTTTGGGGGCGTGTTAAAAGACACAACAGCCTACTAAAAGTAATATTAGAAGGAAAAATGCAAGGCAAAAGAGGCAGAGGCAGACCAAGACTAACATGGACGGGTAACATCAAAAGATGGTCAAGTCAATCTATGACAGCCTGCACCATCAAAGCAAGAAACAGAGTAGAATGGCGATCCATGGTAGCCAACCTTCGTTGCGGAGAGGGCACACGATGATGATGATGATGATGACACCTGTTTGACAGACATCGCCAATAATAGCTATTTTTTTTTTTAGATAGCTGAGTTGGCCGGGTGCTCCAGCGTTTGGTTTCTCGTGGCAAGGCGCTGTGCCAAGGAGTACGGGTTCGATTCTGCTTCAGACCATCTATTGTTCTTTGTTTTTTTTTTTTTTTCTGTTGATTATCTGTGATTTATTTCCGAGTTCTGTAAACTTACCTCTTCCCCTGAAATGATTCACAAGATGTGTGATGTATATCGTTGTTAGTGTCACTACAGTTATGGAGTTTTTGCGGGCCATCATCATTGCACTCCGAACATGTCCATAGGTGCTCAGGTCCCCTACCCAGCAAGCCCTGCAGTGTCAAGCAACTGACGACTCCAGTTCTGTGTTGGTTGATAAGTCTTCTTATACGCCCACTCAGTTTCTTGTTAAGCTGTGTCCATCTTAACTCCCATCTCTTTCATCCGAAGGAATGACGTGGACTTGTGGTTGTCGAAGTCCTGTGCCTTTCCCACACCTCGGAGGGCATTGCTGATGTTTGCTCGATCCATTGGTTGACCGTCTTCAACGACAGCGCAGCTAGCCAACCTGTCCGCTCTTTCATTTCTCCGTACTCCCGCATGTCCAGGGTCGCAGACAAAGGTGACCTTACGTATTTTTGACTTCTGCAATGAATCTACCCATTGCATACGTACAGATCCCGCCTCCACTTTTCCTATCATGCTCATCCAATGACACAGTTACAGGCGTGAGTGTAGTCTTGTGACTCTAACCGGATGAATGCCCTGGTCACTGCCACCACCTCCATCGTCATGCTACTTGTGGTCATAACGTATGCATCACTGTCTTCTTTGACTATTCTGCCTGCCGAGCAGGCTGTAAATGCCCATGCACTCCTTTGGGGTAGTATCATAGACCCGTCTGTATAGATGATTGCATCTTTCTCATCGGTGTTATTGTAGATATCACTACAGTTTACGGTTGATGTATTAGTTGCGTCAGCCTATATTCATCTAAGAAATAATAACTTTAATGTTATGTTACGTTACATGATCATTATCATGGTATTCCAGATACACCCATAGGTGCTCCGATCTTCGCCTCAAAATGTACATCAACACACAGCGCTTAATTGTGCCAGTTTGGTGTTGGTTGACAAAATCATTCAGTAAAAATAACACAGAGATACACAGAGATAACACAGAGATAACACAGAGATACACAGGGATAACACAGAGATACACAGGGATAACACAGAGATACACATGGATAACACAGAGATACACAGGGATAACACAGAGATACACAGGGATAACACAGAGATACACAGGGATAACACAGAGATACACAGGGATAACACAGAGATACACAGGGATAACACAGAGATACACAGGGATAACACAGAGATACACAGGGATAACACAGAGATACACAGGGATAACACAGAGATACACAGGGATAACACAAGATAACAGGGATAGGACACAGGAAAAAAAATGGAGAGGAGACAAGAGAATAGAGAAAAGAGTGAACAGGGTTCAATCTTCTCGGTTGGAGAGAGCCAAAGGGAGATAAAAGTAGAGATTAAATAGGAAAGGCAATCCTGGTCACGGTGTCGGATGTGCTGAATCTAAATGTACAAATTTAGCAGTAAAAATTAAAGTAAAGAGCCCCGTCACGCCAAGTGGCGTACAGGGAATATGGTGTTAGTGACCAGAATTTTTACAAATCTTCAGCACATGATTTTTGGGTAATGTGGTCGATTTTACCCCTATGACGCTTTACTTTCCCAGAAAAAAATACGGTACCCATTTAAGGCTGGGTGAACCCGGAAGCCGTCGATCAGGATCGACCCCAACTTCTTGTCCTTTGTAGTCCAGTTCACTAACCACTGAGCTATCGCGACTAAATTTAGCAGTATAGCTATAAAAATAAAAAAAAAGATACAATGCAAACATTCTCGTTCCGCGCTCCCAGGAAGAATATGAAAAAGGAAGAGCCAGTTAATACACCGTGAGAGTTGTCGATCTTGAGATTCGCAATTTCAACATTCCACCTGCTCTTTGTTTTCCAATTATGTCTCTATTCCGTCCGAGATTTTTCCCTCAGCATTTCCTTGGAATCTCTAACCATCGATCTTGCCTGCTGTAACTAGGTGTTTTGACAACTTTAAATAAAAAAAAAGAAGAAATACCAGCTCACACTCCACACCCCCCCCACCCCCGGCCGCTTTCGGTGATGCGGAGCTCTTGATCTGTGCTGAGATTTTTCAGAGTTTCCCGACAAATCATCTTCATTGCATAACGCACACTCCTATAGTGCTCAAATTCACTCCCCAGACTTCCTGTCAATATGGCGGATAGGCGACAGGAACTGTTGAGGCACTGCTTCAAAGGTGTTCCTTGTTGCAGTCCCCTCATATTCCAAGTTCAGCTTGCTGCCGGAGCTACTGAGTTTAGTGCTCTGTGCACACCGTGAGCTGTGTTTTTCATCCGGATCGTGTTTCAATATTCCGATTTCTTTCGATTAATGATGATATAAGGCGAAGGACAGTTCAGCTGGGTTCACCTTCAGTGCGGCTACGCCTTATATCTTTTAGTGCGTGCTGTAGCTGCTATGATGGGGACTGCAGTTGCCTTTCTTTGTTTGGATCCTTCAAAGAGATGAGTTTTAATTAGGGACGATTCCAAGGCACGGGCGGTTGAACAGTTATGGATTTTAATTCGTTGTCAGTGATACCATGGCCTTGCACTAACTGCTACAACTACTATTTATTCCTCAACATGTTCCCCAGTATGAAAGTTTCTGGCTACACATTAGCGAAAGTACTGAAGATTGCCTCAGATCAGATGCATGATTTTCTGAGAATCAGTCAAAAGAACGAAGAGCCATCATTATCATCACGTGTCCTGTCATAAGGAGAACGCCGTTGTTTTAACTACCAGTTTTCATATGTTTTTCGTTTTCCTACAGAACGTTGCAGTCACCACAGCTCGTCTGAAAGAAAATCTGTCTCTAGCCAGATCTCCCACAGAACGTTGCATTCACCACAGCCCGTCAGAACGAATCCTTGTTTCTAACCAGATCTCCAACAGAACGTTGCATTCACCACAGCCCGTCTAAAAGAATCCTTGTTTCTAGCCAGATCTCCCACAGAACGTTGCATTCACCACATCCCGTCAGAAAGAATCTCTGTCTCAAGCTAGATCTCCCACTTCGGTTGTCATGGCTAGGTCTCCTTCATATCTTGAAACCACCTTCTTCTTAGTCTGCCGCTGTTGCGTCGCCCAGGAACTATGCCTTCCCTTATTGCCTTCCTTATATCCACCCCACTATGTCTTTTGACATGATCGTAGTATTTACATTTCCTCTGTAGAATGGTGTTTATAAGCCAGTTCTTCTGTCTGTTTACATCTTTTAATGTCTTCATTGATCTTTTCCATTACCCAACATTTTTTCTGTAGCATTTTGTTTCGAATGAATCGATTTTTAAAATGTTGGTAACAGTCTTCGTTCAAACAGACTGGTCATCGAGATGAGGCCACCCGATGTCTCCACAGCTGTGGGTTCTGTAGAAGTCCTAACACTGCAATATCTTATGGAAGGACAAACGTCAAACGTTTCCAGCATAACCCATGAAATCAGGAAAGTGTTTGCAACATCAATTACCGGAGTCAAAGAGCCAACGCTTCATGTCGACCCGTTGACATTCATAATCATCATCATCATCATCATCATCATCATCATCATCATCATCATCATCATCATCATTATCATCATAATCATTATCATCATCATCGTCATTATCATTGTCGTCGTCGTCATCATCATCATCGTCATCATCATCATCATCATCATCATCATCATCATCATCATCATCATCATCATCATCATCATCATCATCATCGTCATCATCATCATCATCATCGTCATCATCATCATCATCGTCATCATCATCATCATCATTATCATCATCAACATCATCATCATCATTATCATCATCATCATCATTATCATCATCATTATCATCATCATCGTCATTATCATTGTCGTCGTCATTATCATCATCATCATCATCGTCATTATCATTGTCGTCATCATCATCATCACATCATCATCATCACCATCATCATCGTCATTATCATTGTCGTCATCATCATCATCATCATCATCATCACCATCATCATCGTCATTATCATTGTCGTCATCATCATCATCATCATCATCATCACCATCATCATCGTCATTATCATTGTCGTCATCATCATCATCGTCATCATTGTCGTCATCATCATCATTATCATTGTCGTCATCATCATCATCATCATCATCATTGTCGTCATCATCATCATCGTCATTATCATTGTCGTCATCATCATCATTGTCATTATCATTGTCGTCATCATCATCATCATCATCGTCATCATTGTCGTCATCATCGTCATTATCATTGTCGTCATCATCATCATCATTATCATCATCATCATCGTCATTATCATTGTCGTCATCATCATCAACTGACGTCAAACTAAGTTCTATCCTGTGGAACACGGGGTGTGTCAGCTGCTGAGCAGGTTTAGGGGAAATATCAGAAACAAACACACGCATTGGCAGGTACAGAGAAGGAGTATGAGAAACATTGGGAGACATAACAGCAGAAGCCAACAGAAGAACCAAAGATCGATTGATGGAATATTAGAAACACAAGGAAACATAAACAACAGAAGAAACCATCAGAGGAGTAAACGATCACAAATGATATATCTGAATTATTTGATGGGAAGAGTTATGTTTACAACTCTGGGAAACAAAATCAACTGATAACCAACAAGAACAAAATCCACAAATAATCAAGAGGAAACAAAATCCACAAATAATCAACAGGGAAAAAAATCCACAAACAATCAACAGGGAAAAAAATGCACAGATAACAGGGGAAAAAAAAACACAAATAATCAACAGGAAACAAAATCCACAAATAATCAACAGGGAAAAAAAATAGACAGCCCGAAGCAAGATGGAACTCGAACTCCTTGAAACATGTACTAGAGCACACTGCCAGATAAGCAACCTTAAATCATATCTCCACTCGACGCTGAAAGGCAAATGAGGTAGAAAAAAAAATGTGACGTAACAACTAAAGTTGTATTTGAACTTGGAAAACCTTTACTACTTCTTACCCCCAATCACAGTACACCTGACGCGCTTTCTCCGGGCCGGTTCGGTTCTGCTTACCAACGGCTTCAGATTTGCTAATATTCTCGAAGGACGGACAAACCACACACTAACAAAAACCGAGGCTTAGACGTGTGCTGTTCCAAAAATAGAGTGCTGGTGAAACAATTACCTCCCCTAGTATTCCTGCAAGTATGAGAGCCGGAGATAGCGACTTCCAGGGGCCGATTATTTTTAGGAACTGGGTCGTCCGCCTTCTGAACTCGTGAACTCTATGAAAAGATTCCTGAAGTTGATGAAAACTATACATCTAACATCACACGAGGCTTGGTTGAGGGGTGAGCGAGTGGTTTTACTAGCCTTTTGTAGTGGACCCGCACTAGATGATAATGATTGAGTTGATGTCAGCGTCATCATCATCATTGAGTGCCGTCTCCGCATCGAAGGTTAGCTACCATGGAGCGCCATTCCACTCTGTCTCTTGCTTTGATGGTGCAGATTGTCATAGGTTGACTTGTCCATCTTTTGATGTTACTCGTCCATGTTAGTCTTGGCCTGCCTCTGCCCCTTTTACCTTGTATTTTCCCTTCCAATATTACTTTTATTAGGCTGTTGTCTTTTAACATGCCCAAAAAAATTTCCTTTGTCTTGTTCTAATTGTGTTTAGTAGTTCTCTTTTCACTTTTAGTTGTTTTAAAACTTCATCGTTTGTTTTCTTTTCTTTCCATCCAATTCTACCTATTCTTCTATAGATTAACATTTCAAAGGCTTCAATTTTCTGTTCTGTTTTCTGGTCTAATGTCCATGTTTCTGCAAAGTACATCAGCGTCACACCGAAAAAAAAAATGCCAATTTGCTGAACATACAGATGAAAGTTGTTGCCGCTGTTGTTGCTAGGCTCATCATCAATGCGCACCAGACGAATATATAGGTGTTCTGATATTTCCATCGAGAAACTAGAGAAAATTCGAGAAGAATCCTGACTCACGTGAACGAACTCCGTAACACGGTATGAGATTAACAGAGTGGGCAGGTTTTTGCTGAGAATTCCCCCCAACACCGGCGAAATGTATAGCCTACCTTACGATCTTAACTGTCAAAGAATCTTTAACGTGCGCGAATGCACACGGACATAATGTTTATTGCCGTTATGCGTCAGGGCTAGACATCGGATCTTACTACATACTACACTAGAGATCAGGGTAGGTGTTTAAAGAAACCACGCAATAAGTTCCTATAAAGAAACCACGGAATAAGTTCCTGTAAAGAAACCACGCAATAAGTTCCTATAAAGAAACCACGCAATAAGTTCCTATAAAGAAACCACGCAATAAGTTCCTATTAAGAAACCACGAATAAGTTCCTGTAAAGAAACCACGCAATAAGTTCCTATAAAGAAACCACGGAATAAGTTCCTATAAAGAAACCACGGAATATGTTCCTATAAAGAAACCACAGAATAAGTTCCTATAAAGAAACCACGGAATAAATTCCTATAAAAAAACCACGCAATAAGTTCCTATAAAGAAACCACGGAATAAGTTCCTATTAAGAAACCACGAATAAGTTCCTGTAAAGAAACCACGCAATAAGTTCCTATAAAGAAACCACGGAATATGTTCCTATAAAGAAACCACTCCATAAGTTCCTATAAAGAAACCACGCAATAAGTTCCTATAAAGAAACCACGGAATATGTTCCTATAAAGAAACCACGGAATATGTTCCTATAAAGAAACCACGGAATAAGTTCCTATAAAGAAACCGCGGAATAAGTTCCTATAAAGAAACCACGGAATATGTTCCTATAAAGAAACCACGGAATAAGTTCCTATAAAGAAACCACGGAATAAGTTCCTATAAAGAAACCACTCCATAAGTTCCTATAAAGAAACCACTCAATATAGTTCCTATAAAGAAACCACGGAATAAGTTCCTATAAAGAAACCACTCCATAAGTTCCTATAAAGAAACCACGGAATAAGTTCCTATAAAGAAACCACTCCATAAGTTCCTATAAAGAAACCACGGAATAAGTTCCTATAAAGAAACCACTCCATAAGTTCCTATAAAGAAATCACTCCATAAGTTCCTATAAAGAAACCACTCCATAAGTTCCTATAAAGAAACCACTCCATAAGTTCCTATAAAGAAACCACGGAATAAGTTCCTATAAAGAAACCACGGAATAAGTTCCTATAAAGAAACCACTCCATAAGTTCCTATAAAGAAACCACTCCATAAGTTCCTATAAAGAAACCACTCCATAAGTTCCTATAAAGAAACCACGGAATAAGTTCCTATAAAGAAACCACTCCATAAGTTCCTATAAAGAAACCACGGAATAAGTTCACCAGAAGTTGGATAAGAGCCGTAACGACAGCTGTTGGAGATGATTCTGAGGCTTGCTCACGTTTTGTGACCACCGTCTGATGTTCAGATTTTTCTACACGAAACATGGACCCCACCAGCAGAGCTACAGAAGACAATACAAGCCATGGAGATGACATGTTAGTGTTTGTGGACATATCTTGCTTGGATCGCATTACAAATGATAAAAAAAGTTATCCATAAGACAACACAAAGCAATCGGAGTTGCATGACAATGGAGGTGATGGCAGTGACGAAGGCATTCATCTGGTTAGAGTCACAAGGCTACAACCACGCATGTATACTGAGTGATTCGATGAGCATGATAAGAAAAGTGGAGGCGGGATCTGTACGCATGCAATGTGTAGAGTCGTTGCAGAAGTCAGAAATATGTAAGGTCACCTTAGTCTATGTCCCTGGACATGCGGGAGTACGGGGAAATGAAAGAGCGGACAGGTTGGCTATCTGTGCTGTCGTTGAGGACGGGCAACCAATGGATCGGTTGGACATCATGAATGTCCTCCGGGAAGTGGGAAGGACACAGGACTTGGACAACCATGAGTCCACGTCACTACTTCCGATGAAAGAGATGGGAGTTAAGATGGGCACAGCTAGAAACGAGAAACTTAGTGAGTGGGTAAGAAGACTGACTAATCAACCAACACAGAGCTGGAGTCGTCAGTCGCTGGACACTTCGAGACTTGCTGGGGAGGGGATCTGAGCACCTGTGGACATGTTCGGAGTGCAATGATGATGACCCGCTAATAACACAATAACTCAATAGCTCAATAACTCAATAACTCAATAGCTCAATAACTCAATAACTCAATAGCTCAATAACTCAATAACTAAATAACTCAATAACTCAATAGCTCAATAACTAAATAAGTCAATAACTCAATCGGAGTATACGATGATCTTTAGACTATTGTGATGAAACGGGAAATTAAATGGTTTCATTAAATGGTTTCATTAAATGGTTTCATTAAATGGTTTCATTAAATGGTTTAATTAAATGGTTTCATTAAATGGTTTCATTAAATGGTTTCATTAAATGGTTTCATCACGTGTCTTGATCGTCTGTTCTAGATCTTTCTGTAGGGAATTGAGAAAAGGGGAAGATGGAGAGGTAGATGGAGTGGTGGACAGAGAGGTAGATAGAGAGGTAGATAGAGAGGTAGATAGAGAGGTAGATAGAGAGGTAGATAGAGAGGTAGATAACGAGATAGATAGAGTGGTAGATAGAGTGGTAGATAGAGTAGTGGACAGAGAGGTAGATAGAGAGGTAGACAGAGAGGTAGATAGAGAGGTAGATAGAGAGGTAGATAGCGAGATAGATAGAGTGGTAGATAGAGCGGTAGATAGAGTGGTAGATAGCGAGATAGATAGAGTGGTAGATAGAGAGGTAGATAGAGTGGTTGTTAGAGTGGTAGATAGCTAGATAGATAGAGTGGTAGAAAGAGTGGTAGATAGAGTGGTAGATGGAGAGGTAGATAGAGAGGTAGATAGAGTGGTAGATAGAGTGGTAGATAGCGAGATAGATAGAGTGGTAGATAGAGTGGTAGATAGAGAGGTAGATAGAGTGGTAGATAGAGAGGTAGATAGCGAGATAGATAGAGTGGTAGATCGAGAGGTAGATAGAGAGGTAGATAGCGAGATAGATAGAGTGGTAGATAGAGCGGTAGATAGAGACGTAGATAGCGAGATAGATAGAGTGGTAGATAGAATGGTAGATAGCGAGATAGATAGAGTGGTAGATAGAGAGGTAGATAGAGTGGTTGTTAGAGTGGTAGATAGCTAGATAGATAGAGTGGTAGAAAGAGTGGTAGATAGAGTGGTAGATGGAGAGGTAGATAGAGAGGTAGATAGAGTGGTAGATAGAGTGGTAGATAGCGAGATAGATAGAGTGGTAGATAGAGTGGTAGATAGAGAGGTAGATAGAGTGGTAGATAGAGAGGTAGATAGCGAGATAGAGTGGTAGATCGAGTGGTAGATAGAGTGGTAGATAGAGTGGTAGATAGAGAGGTAGATAGAGAGGTAGATAGAGTGGTAGATAGAGTGGTAGATAGAGTGGTAGATAGAGAGGTAGATAGAGTGGTAGATAGAGAGGTAGATAGAGTGGTAGATAGAGTGGTAGATAGAGTAGTAGATAGAGTGGTAGATAGAGTGGTAGATAGAGTGGTAGATAGAGAGGTAGATAGAGTGGTAGATAGAGAGGTAGATATAGTGGTAGATAGAGTGGTAGATAGAGTGGTGGACAGAGAGGTAGATAGAGTGGTAGATAGAGAGGTGGATAGAGAGATAGATAGAGTGGTAGATAGAGAGGTAGATAAAGAGGTAGATAGAGTGGTAGATAGAGAGGTAGATAAAGAGGTAGATAGAGTGGTAGATAGAGAGGCAGATAGAGTGGTAGATAGAGAGGTAGATAGAGAGGTAGATAGAGAGGTAGATAGAGTGGTAGATAGAGAGGTAGATAGAGTGGTAGATAGAGTGGTAGATAGAGAGGTAGATAGAGAGGTAGATAGAGAGGTAGATAGAGAGGTAGATAGAGAGGTAGATAGAGAGGCAGATAGAGTGGTAGATAGAGAGGTAGATAGAGAGGTAGATAGAGAGGTAGATAGAGAGGTAGATAGAGTGGTAGACAGAGTGGTAGATAGAGAGGTAGATAGAGTGGTAGATAGAGTGGTAGGTATAGAGGTAGATAGAGAGGTAGATAGAGAGGTAGATAGAGAGGTAGATAGAGAGGTAGATAGAGAGGCAGATAGAGTGGCAGATAGAGTGGTAGATAGAGAGGTAGATAGAGTGGTAGATAGAGTGGTAGATAGAGAGGTAGATAGAGTGGTAGATAGAGAGGTAGATAGAGAGGTAGATAGAGTGGTAGATAGAGAGGTAGATAGAGAGGTAGATAGAGTGGTAGATAGAGTGGTAGGTAGAGAGGTAGATAGAGTGGTAGATAGAGAGGTAGATAGAGAGGTAGATAGAGAGGTAGATAGAGAGGTAGATAGAGAGGTAGATAGAGTGGTAGATAGAGAGGTAGATAGAGAGGCAGATAGAGTGGCAGATAGAGTGGCAGATAGAGAGGTAGATAGAGTGGTAGATAGAGTGGTAGATAGAGAGGTAGATAGAGTGGTAGATAGAGAGGTTGATAGAGAGGCAGATAGAGAGGTAGATAGAGAGGTAGATAGAGAGGTAGATAGAGTGGTAGATAGAGTGGTAGATAGAGAGGTAGATAGAGTGGTAGATAGAGAGGTAGATAGAGAGGTAGATAGAGTGGTAGATAGAGTGGTAGATAGAGAGGTAGATAGAGTGGTAGATAGAGTGGTAGATAGAGAGGTAGATAGAGAGGTAGATAGAGAGGTAGATAGAGAGGTAGATAGAGTGGTAGATAGAGAGGTAGATAGAGTGGTAGATAGAGAGGTAGATAGAGAGGAAAATAGAGTGGTAGATAGAGAGGTAGATAGAGAGGTAGATGGAGTGGTAGATAGAGTGGTAGATAGAGAGGTAGATAGAGTGGTAGATAGAGAGGTAGATAGAGAGGTAGGTAGAGAGGTAGATAGAGAGGTAGATAGAGAGGTAGATAGAGTGGTAGATAGAGAGGTAGATAGAGAGGTAGATAGAGTGGTAGATAGAGAGGTAGATAGAGTGGTAGATAGAGAAGTAGATAGAGTGCAAGATAGAGTGGTAGATAGAGAGGTAGATAGAGTGGTAGATAGAGAGGTAGATAGAGTGGTAGATAGAGAGGTAGATATAGCTAATACGACCCCAGAGTTTGATTAAGTCAAACAGTGGTGCTCCAACTACCCCCATGTTGATGCTGGCTATTAGTGGTGCCCCAACTACCCCCATGTTGATGCTGTCTATTAGTGGTGCCCCAACAACCCCCATGTTGATGCTGTCTATTAGTGGTGCCTCAACAACCCCCATGTTGATGATGTCTATTAGTGGTGCCCCAACAACCCCCATATTGATGTTGTCTATTAGTGGTGCCTCAACAACCCCCATATTGATGCTGTCTATTAGTGGTGCCTCAACAACCCCATATTGATGCTGTCTATTAGTGGTGCCTCAACAACCCCCATATTGATGCTGTCTATTAGTGGTGCCTCAACAACCCCCATATTGATGCTGTCTATTAGTGGTGCCTCAACAACCCCCATATTGATGCTGTCTATTAGTGGTGCCTCAACAACCCCCATGTTGATGCTGTCTATTAGTGGTGCCCCAACGAGCACTAGATTGACTACGTCTCTCAGTGTTGCCCCAACGACCCACGTCGTTAAAACACGTTAACATTATCAAACAACACACACAATGTTCAACAGAGATCAATTCAATTATATAAAACATTGACACTAAAAAGACAGCACATAAAGATAATGGCTCGAGTCGACAGTAGCACTCTTTCAAGTAAACTAACGATACCTTCTCATAGTCCCGTAGACAAACTGCAAGTTTAGCCATCCCCCCTAAGACTTCAACTTGGCCGAGTCTGTCTCCTATTTCTGACATGATACTAGATGCTGATTCGTATCGTGGACTCGCCCTCTGTTTGGGTGAAGATTTTATAAGCAATAAATTCGTTACTCATATACAAAAACTAGAAACGAGAAAAATGATAAAAGAAACAAAAATAACGAGAAAAGAAACGGGAAAAAACGAGAGAAAAACGAAAAGAACGAGAGAAGAAACGGGAAAAACAAGAGAAGAAACGATCAGCATCATCATCAAGTACCGGGCTTGCTGGCGTAGGTGATCATGCCCCTCCACAACTTTCGACATCGACAGTTATTTATCATTTTTGTTGTTGACCTTCTGCCAAGCAGTCTCTTAAGCTGTCTGGTATTTTTTTCTCTTTGCTTTCCTCTATCTCTTTGTCCCTCATTTTTCCAGTTATTACAATATATTCCAGTTGTTCTCTTCTCATTACATGGCCAAAAATTATGATTGTTTCTTCCTAGTATTGGAAATTAGCTCTCTTTTCGCTTTGACCTCTTTCAGAACATTTTCATTACTCTTCTTAGCTGTCCATGGTATTCTCAACATTCTTCTGTAAAACCACATTTCTACAGACTCCATGTGGCGATTCATGATTGTACAAAGAAGTTACGACGGCGGTTTTCTGTTGCCTTCCGTCGGTTTGTTTACAATTGACTTCGCTAGCCTTTGACTAAAAAGTCTCACCCACAAGACAGTGTGGTTGTTTTACTTCGGGGTACCCTCCCTTAGTCTTTTACTTGGAAGTGATACTTTGAAGAAACGACAGTGGCCGTATAAGAGGACTTACCAAAATAGAAGGGTCAGTCGCTGGACACTTCTGATCATGCTCAATTTTGGACACATTCAAAATGCAATGATGATAACCCACGGATATCTCAACACATGGAATCACATTACATGTGTTATATTCCTATATTATATATTTTCATTCTATTTAAAGAACTTCTATTACAAGGCAATAGGTCATGTTGTAGGTCCTCATTTGAATACTGGTTAATATTGCGGATAGACGAGAAGAACCACTGAGGCTCAGTCTGTTCCTTGTTCCAGTTTCCTTATATTCCAAGTCCAGCTTGCTGCCGGAGCTACTGAGTTAGTGCTCTGTGCATACCGTGAGCTGTGTTTTTCATTCGGATTGTGTTTTGATATTCTGATTGTTTACGATGAATAATGATATCATATGAAGAAGGACAGTTCAGCTGCATTCACTTTCGGTGCCGCTTGGCCTTATGTCTCTTGGTGTGTGCTGTAGCTGCTATGATGGGGACTGCAGCTGCCTTTCTTTGTTTGGATCCTTCAATGACATGAGATTTAATTCGGATAAATTCCACTGGCACGGGCGGTTGAGCAGTTATGAATTTTAATTCGTTT
Source organism: Megaustenia siamemsis (assembly GCA_032433765.1). Taxonomy (NCBI): domain Eukaryota; kingdom Metazoa; phylum Mollusca; class Gastropoda; order Stylommatophora; family Ariophantidae; genus Megaustenia; species Megaustenia siamemsis. Next base: position 7,693,404 of record JAVIAB010000107.1, on the reverse strand, counting down.
GCAGTGATACCGGGGCCTTCGACTAACTATAGCCAGACAGTAAGAAAACAACAGTAATGGACTTATCGAAGAAACAATTATCGTCATCATGCAGCATAAAAATAAGCTGGACAAAGCTGAAACAAGTGCAACGCGTCAAATACTTAGGCACAATAATAACATCAAATGGAAGATGCACCACAGAAATAAAAAGCAGAAAAGCTCAGGCCAAAATAGCATTTCAGAAAATGAAAAACGTCGCGTGCAACAGTCTATGTCAACAGAAGTAAGATAAAGGGTTCATCGGTACTAAATAGGGCAAAATCTAACCTATGGAAGCAAATCATGGACAGTAGACAAACAAATAAATGAATGAAGATTAGAGGCCACAGAGATGGGTATCTCAGAATAATGCTGATAGTTCCCTGGACAGCTTAAAAAAAGAAACGAACGAGGAAATTCTCAAAGAGGTCAACAACAAAAAAAAAAAAAAAAAAAAAGAATTGCTAAAAACATCAGAAAGAAACACAATGAACATCTTTCGGGCGCATCATGAGAACAAGAAAGTTGGAATACTTGGTTACAACTGGCAAAATACAGGGAAAGAGATATTGCGGACTACAAAGAGAGAAGATACTAGATAGCTTGGTGTCATGGCACAGTAAATAGTCAACAACATAACTGATACGATGCACTGAGGACAGAGAGTTGTGGAAGGACATGATCGCCAACGCCAACCGGATAATCTCTTCCGATCAATATGGTGGATATGCGACAAGGAACCATTGAGTCCGAAAAATATTCCTTGTTGCAGTTTCCTCATATTCCAAGTCCGGCTTGCTGCTGGAACTACTGAGTAGTGCTCTGTGCACACCGTGAGCTGTGCGTTTCATCCAAATGGTGTTTCAATATTCAGATTGCTTACTATGATTGATGATATCGTATAACGAAGGACAGTTCAGATGCGTTTAATTCGGTGGGGAAATGCCTCATGTCTTTTGACGTGTGCTGTATCTGCTATGATGAGGACAGAAACGTCTTTTCTTTGTTTGGGTATTCCAAGAGATGGAAATTCGGATGATTCCACTGGCACGGGCGGTTGAGAGATTATGGATTTCTATTCGTTTGCAGTGATTGATATCAGGGCCTTCGAATAACCATAACCAAGATTATTCTGTTCATCTCTTGTTATCAAAGTACATTAGTCTTTGTCTGCCTCGTTTAGCGTGCATTTCTCCTTAGAAGATCATTTTGAATGAAGTTATTGTTATCATCGTGACGCGTAAATTGAAATGTATTTTTATTGTTCGAAATGTATTCAATATTCATTTATTATGTATTCAATAATCATTTATTTTGTATTCAATATTCATTTATTTTGTATTCAATATTCATTTATTATGTATTCAATATTCATTTATTTTGTATTCAATATTCATTTATTATGTATTCAATATTCATTTATTATGTATTCAATATTCATGTATTTTGTATTCAATATTCATTTATTTTGTATTCAATATTCATTTATTATTTTAACTGGTTTCAGAGCTTCATTGTTTACTTCTCTTTCCATCCAGATCTTTCCATTTTTCTATAAATCAACACCCCAAGAGCTTTAATTTTATTTTGTTTTCTAATCCAGTGTCCATGTTTCTGCACCATACAAGAATATTGAGTAGATATAACATTTGATTAATCCCAATTCCCGATATTATTTGACCTGATGTAAAAATAACCTTCAACTCTATCCACAGAACCGGGGGAGCATAAGTGACTGCGACCTGCTGTGGCAATAACAGGGTCTGTGCACCATCAGCTGGCCACGATCTAGCAGTTCTACTTCCTCGTGGTCTCCCTTGGTAACAGTCTGTGTCAAAACAGAAGCTAGAAGCCATATATTCCTTTTAGTGGTGGCTCTTACTTATATAGAAGATATAGTATAGTGCCCGCAACAGAACAGGGTGACTAACAGAAACTAGGATCGGTGTGTTCCCTGTAGTGATGGCTCTTACTGACTGATACAGAAGACCTAGTATTCAGCCTGCGTCAAAAAGTGGACAGTGCCCTAGCAGTCACATAGACGTGACGGGTGACAATAGCTCTACTCTTTTCTCTCCACAACGTGGTCAGTGCCCGTGTAGCCACACGGACGGGCCAGGTAAAAGTAGCTCTACTCTTTCTCCCCTCACTGTAGCCAGGATCCCTGTAGCCACACGGACGAGCCAGGAGAAAGTAGCTCTACTCTTTCTCCCCTCACTGTAGCCAGGGTCCCTGTAGCCACACGGACTAGCCAGGAGAAAGTAGCTCTACTCTTTCTCCCCTCACTGTAGCCAGGGTCCCTGTTGCCACACAGACAAGCCAGGAGAAAGTAGCACTACTCTTTCTCCCCTCACCGTAGCCAGTGTCCCTGTAGCCACACGGACGAGCCAGGAGCAAGTAGCTCTACTCTTTCTCCCCTCACCATGGTCAAAGCCCCTGTAGCCACACAGACGTGCCAGGAGCAAGTAGCTCTACTCTTTCTCCCCTCACCATGGTCAAAGCCCCTGTAGCCACACAGACGTGCCAGGAGCAAGTAGCTCTACTCTTTCTCCCCTCATCATGGTCAAAGCCCCTGTAGCCACACGGACGTGCCAGGAGAAAGTAGCTATACTCTTTCTCCCCTCACTGTAGCCAGGGTCCCTGTAGCTACACGGACGTGCCAGGAGAAAGTAGCTCTACTCTTTCTCCCTTCACCGTAGCCAGTGTCCCTGTAGCCACACGGACGTGCCAGGAGAAAGTAGCTCTACTCTTTCTCCCCTCACCGTAGCTAGGGTCCCTGTAGCCACACGGACGAGCCAGAAGCAAGTAGCTCTACTCTTTCTCCCCTCACCGTAGCCAGTGTCCCTGTAGCCACACGGACGAGCCAGGAGAAATGAGCTCTACTCTTTCTCCCCTCACTGTGGTCAGGGCCCCGGTAGCTTACACTTCGCCCGTGTAAGCCACTTTAATTTAAATGATTGATGCCATTATTAATTATGTTCTTTTAATAATTATTTATGTCTCACATTTTATAAAAGTGAAGTATTACACGAATAATTACCATAAAGAACTTATGTTCAAAGTTCAACGAGGTCAAAGTTCACTTAGTTAACATTATGTGATGACAGGTTATTTACCTCCAAGTCGTGACGTTTCCTATGAATATCTGCAAAAATGAAGAGACATTTCGCCTGTACGGGTCTATCCGAGTGCCTCATGGCCGTTTGCATGGCGTCCTGTGAAAGAACCACACAAACAGTTACGTGAAGTTAAAATAAGACTCCGTAATAACATGCAACGATAATGAGGGCTTACCTCAATTTGATGACGTTTTCAGCCTTTTTGGTAGATGCGGTTGTGTGACGTCACAGAATGACGTCATCCGTCAATAGCTTGGACAGCTGACGTCGTGTGTGTGTGTGTATGTGTGTGTGCGTGCATGTGTGTGTGTGTATTATTCTTCTTCTTTTGTGCTCCCTGTAGATCATAGAATAGAACAACAAGACTGGAGTCTTTCCTCTAGAACAACCAGGCCCCCCCCCCCCAATCATCATCATCATTGAGTGCCGTCTCCGCAACGAAGGTTGGCTACCATGGAGCGCCATTTTGCTCTATCTCTTGCTTTGATGGTGCAGGTTGTCATCGGTTGATTTGTCCATCTTTTGATGTTACTCGTCCATGTTAATCTTGGTCTGCCTCTGCCTCTTTTACCTTGTATTTTCCCCTCCAGGATCACTTTCAGTAGGCTGTTGTGTCTTTTAACATGGCCTAAGAATCGCATTTGTCTTGTTCTAATTGTGTTCAGAAGTTCTCTTTTCATTTTTAGTTGTTTTAAGACTTTGTCATTTGTTTTCTTTTCCTTCCATCCAATTCTACCTATTCTTCTATATATCCACATTTCAAAGGCTTCAATTCTCTGTTCTGTTTTCTTGTCTAATGTCCATGTTTCAGCACCATATAGGAATATTGAGAAGATGTAACATTTTGCTATTCTTAGTTTTAGCTCTGGTGTTATTTGTTTTGATGTTAGTATGTCCTTCATGACATTGAAATTACTTTTTGCCATTCCTATTCTTTTGTTTATTTCAGTTGTACATTTTCCATCACTGGTTATAGTATGTCCAAGGTAGTTATAGTTCTGAACTGTCTCAAGGTCTATTCCTTCAATTTTGATATCCACTTGTGGGTTTTGGGTATTTTCTTTGTTTATGATCATAGTTTTAGTCTTTTTGATATTCATATCTAGTCCATATTTTTTGCTTGTCGTGTTTATTTCATTAAGTAATTGTTGTAGGTCTTTAGGATTTTCTGCTAGTAGTACAGTATCGTCAGCATATCTTAGGTTATTGATTATCTTTCCATTAATTTGTAGGCCTGGCATCTCTATGATGTTTTTAAAGATTTGCTCAGTGTATAGATTGAACAAGCTTGGTGATAGGATGCATCCTTGTCTTACTCCTCTTTTTATATCAATGGGTGTAGAGAACTCTTTGTTATATTTTATTATTGCTGTTTGCTCCCAGTATAAATTGCATATTAGTCGTATATCCATGTCATCTAGATGTATCTCTTTTAGGCATTCTATAAGTTGTTTGTGGTGTACTCTATCAAAAGCTTTGGTGTAGTCTATGAAGCAGGCATATATTGGTTTGTTTACTTCTGTGTATTTTTCGATTAATGTTCTCATGCAGAATATGGCTTCTTTTGTCCCGCTATTTTTCCTAAATCCAAATTGCTGCTCATCTAATTCAGTATTGATTTTATTCTGAATCCTTCCTTGTATAACTTTTAGCAAGATTTTTGTAACATGGCTCATTAGGCTTATTGTTCTAAAGTCACTGCATTCAACTGCACCATTCTTTTTAGGCAATGCAATGAAAGTTGATGTTTTTAGTTCATTTGGTATGTATCCTGTGTGGTATATGTCGTTGCATATGTCTGTAATCACTTCAATGCCAAAATCTTCAAGTGCCTGTATCATCTCTATCTGTATGCTTTCAGGTCCTGCTGCTTTTCCCCTTTTCATTGTTTTTATAGCTTTTTCCACCTCAGATTTTAAGATTTTATAGCCTGATGTACATTTTATAACTGGTTTCTTGTCCCTTTGATCATGAAATAGTTCTGTTATATATTCCTGCCATCTATCTATGATATCCTTATTGTCTGTTAGCATTTTTCCTTTTTGTCTGCAATGCATCCACCTTCTGTGGCTTTTTTATTTTTATTAGTCATTCTCTTTATTTCTGTGTGCATTCCTCTTAGGTCTTGTTTGCTTTCCATAGTTTCTATTTCTCTACATTTTTGGCTCAGCCAGTCTTCTTTTGCTTTTTTGCACATTTTGCGTATCTCATTATCTATTTTATTGTATTGGGCAGTGTTCTTCGCTTGTCTCCTTTCTTCCATTTTTTCTAAGATGGTGTTAGTTATCCATTTTTGTTTTTTGTTCTTTTCTCTTTTGGGTAAGGTGTCGCTGGCTTTTTGTATGCTTTTCTTTATGCATTGCCATTTGGTTGTTACTTTTTCATCAGGATTTTCTCTTCTGTATTGTTCAATTCCTTCCTCTAGCAGCTTTTGGTATGTGTTCTTTACTTGTATTGTATAGGTCATCCCCCCCCCCAATGCTTGATATGAAAATGACTATAGACTCCATTCCCTAAGATTTCTACATTACAATCGCGTGTGAATGCAAATTAGGTCATTTATATAATGGCTTCATTTGGTGATGGTATCTAGTCATCGGTGTCTTCATAGTTTTCAGATCTGGCCCTCTGTGTCTTCATAGTTTTCAGATCTGGCCCTCTGTGTCTTCATAGCTTTTAGATCTGGCCCTCAGTGTCTTCATAGTTTTCAGATCTAGCCCTCTGTGTCTTCATAGCTTTTAGATCTGGCCCTCTGTGTCTTCATAGTTTTCAGATCTGGCCCTCTGTGTCTTCATAGTTTTCAGATCTGGCCCTCTGTGTCTTCATAGTTTTCAGATCTGGACCTCTGTGTCTTCATAGTTTTCAGATCTGGCCCTCAGTGTTTTCATAGTTTTCAAATCTGGCCCTCTGTGTCTTCATAGTTTTCAGATCTGGCCCATTACGTCTTCATATCTTTCAATCTGGCCTTTGTGTTTTCATAGTTTTCAGATCTGGCCCTCTGTGTCTTCATAGCTTTCAAATCTGGCCCTCTGTGTCTTCATAGTTTTCAGATCTGGCCCTCTGTGTCTTCATAGCTTTTAGATCTGGCCCTCAGTGTCTTCATAGTTTTCAGATCTGGCCCTCTGTGTCTTCATAGTTTTCAGATCTGGCCCTCTGTGTCTTCATAGCTTTTAGATCTGGCCCTCTGTGTCTTCATAGCTTTTAGATCTGGCCCTATGTGTCTTCATAGTTTTCAGATCTGGCCCTCTGTGTCTTCATAGTTTTCAGATCTGACCCTCTGTGTCTTCATAGTTTTCAGATCTGGCCCTCAGTGTTTTCATAGTTTTCAAATCTGGCCCTCTGTGTCTTCATAGTTTTCAGATCTGGCCCATTACGTCTTCATAGTTTTCAGATTTGGCCCTCTGTGTCTTCATAGCTTTCAAATCTGGCCCTCGGTTGTCTTCATAGTTTTCAGATCTGGTCCATTACGTCATCATAGTTTTTAGATTTGGCCCTTTGTGTCTTCATAGCTTTCAAATCTGGCCCTCGTTGTCTTCATAGTTTTCAGATCTGGCCCTCTGTGTCTTCATAGTTTTCAGATCTTGCCCATTACGTCTTCATATCATTCAAATCTGGCCCTCTGTGTCTTCATAGTTTTCAGATTGGGCCTCTGAGTCTTCATAGCTTTCAAATCTGGCCCTCTGTGTCTTCATAGCTTTCAAATCTGGCCCTCTGTGTCTTCATAGCTTCCGAATCTGGCCCTCGATGTCTTCATAGTTTTCATATCTGGCCATTGACGTCTTATTAGTTTTCAGATCTGGCCCTCAGTGTTTACATAGTTTTCAGATTTGGCCCTCAGTGTTTTCATAGTTTTCAGATCTGGCCCTCAGAATAGAACAACAAGACTGGAGTCTTTCCTCTAGAACAACCAGCCCCCCCCCCCCCCCCCCCCCCAATGCTTGATATGAAAATGACTATAGACTCCATTCCCTAAGATTTCTACATTACAATCGCGTGTGAATGCAAATTAGGTCATTTATATAATGGCTTCATTCGGTGATGGTATCTAGTCATCGGTGTCTTCATAGTTTTCAGATCTGGCCCTCTGTGTCTTTATAGTTTTCAGATCTGGCCCTCTGTGTCTTCATAGCTTTTAGATCTGGCCCTCAGTGTCTTCATAGTTTTCAGATCTAGCCCTCTGTGTCTTCATAGCTTTTAGATCTGGCCCTCTGTGTCTTCATAGTTTTCAGATCTGGCCCTCTGTGTCTTCATAGTTTTCAGATCTGGACCTCTGTGTCTTCATAGTTTTCAGATCTGGCCCTCAGTGTTTTCATAGTTTTCAAATCTGGCCCTCTGTGTCTTCATAGTTTTCAGATCTGGCCCATTACGTCTTCATATCTTTCAATCTGGCCCTCTGTGTTTTCATAGTTTTCAGATCTGGCCCTCTGTGTCTTCATAGCTTTCAAATCTGGCCCTCGGTGTCTTCATAGTTTCCAGATCTGGCCCTCTGTGTCTTCATAGTTTTCAGATCTGGCCCTCTGTGTCTTCATAGTTTTCAGATCTGGCCCTCTGTGTCTTCATAGCTTTTAGATCTGGTCCTATGTGTCTTCATAGTTTTCAGATCTGGCCCTCTGTGTCTTCATAGTTTTCAGATCTGGCCCTCTGTGTCTTCATAGTTTTTAGATCTGGCCCTCAGTGTTTTCATAGTTTTCAGATCTGGCCCATTACGTCTTCATATCATTCAAATCTTGCCCTCGTTGTCTTCATAGTTTTCAGATCTGGCCCTCTGTGTCTTCATAGTTTTCAGATCTTGCCCATTACGTCTTCATATCTTTCAAATCTGGCCCTCTGTGTCTTCATAGTTTTCAGATCTTGCCCATTACGTCTTCATATCTTTCAAATCTGGCCCTATGTGTCTTCATAGTTTTCAGATTGGGCCTCTGAGTCTTCATAGCTTTCAAATCTGGCCCTCTCTGTCTTCATAGCTTTCAAATCTGGCCCTCTGTGTCTTCATAGCTTCCAAATCTGGCCCTCGATGTCTTCATAGTTTTCATATCTGGCCATTGACGTCTTATTAGTTTTCAGATCTGCCCTCAGTGTTTTCATAGTTTTCAGATTTGGCCCTCAGTGTTTTCATAGTTTTCAGATCTGGCCCTCAGTATTTTCATAGTTTTCAGATCTGGCCCTCGGTGTTTTCATAGTTTTCAGTTCTGGCCCTCTGTGTTTTCACAGTTTTCAGATCTGGCCCTCTGTGTTTTCATAGTTTTCAGATCCGGCCCTCTGTGTTTTCATAGTTTTCAGATCTGGCCCTCTATGTCTTCATAGTTTTCAGATCTGGCCCTCTGTGTCTTCATAGTTTTCAGATCTGGCCCTCTGTGTCTTCATAGTTTTCAGAGCTGGCCCTCTGTGTCTTCATAGTTTTCAGATCTGGCCCTCGGCGTCACCCAAGTTTTCATATCTTGCCCTAGGCGTTTCCCAAGTTTTTAGATCTTGCCTTCGGCGTCTCCCAAGTTTTCATTGAACCTTCATGACAATTCAAATGTTCTAATTATTTGTTATTTGTTAAGGGAGCTTCGGTTAGTGAACCGGACTATTGACGACAAAAGGTTAAGGTTCAGTAACGACCGACGGCTTCTAGGTTCACCCAGCCACATATGGGCACTGCATTTTTAAAAAATAAAGTATGGCGGCTTGGAGTATTATCGAACACATCACCCACAGAACTGTGTCGTTCATCGAAAGGTGACTAGCTCTCTATTATGTTTATTCGTGAACCGTCATTCTTGGCAACAATAGCATAAGTTGTCAATGAACTAAATTATATTCTGTATCATCATCATCATGTGCCATAGTGGTTGGCGTAAGTGACCATGTCCTTCCACAATTCTCTATCCACAGTTCAGTGCACCAATTCTGTTGTTGACTGTTTTCCATGCCATGGCACCAAGCTATCTGGTATCTTCTCGCTTTGTCATCCGCGATCTCTCTTTCCCTGTATTTTACCAGTTGTAATCAAGTATTCCAACTTCCCACTACTCATGATGTGCTCGAAAATGTTGATTGTTTCTTTCTGATGTTTCTTAGGAGCTCCCTTTTTGTGTTAGCCTCTTTGAGAATTTCCTCGTTGGTCTTTTTAGCTGTCAGTGGAACTTTCAACATTCTTCTGAGAAATCCTATCTCTAAGGCCTCTCATCTTTTAATTTGTTTGTCTGCTATCCATGATTCGCATTCCATAGGTCAGAATTGACTCTATATAGCACCACTGAACCCTCTTTATCACTTCTATTGACACAGACTTGTTGCACAATACTTTTATTTTCATTTCCTGAAATGCTATTTTGATATTTAGTAAATGTTTCTTTGTGATGATAGGTACTATCTTGTGTTGAAGTACAGGGGCTAGCTGTCCCAATATTTGGTTTCTGCCTCGGTTGCAACGAATGTTTATCTCCTTACCCATTTGATCATCATCAGAGAATGTTGGTCCTAGTTGTTTGAAGTCTCTCACTTACTGTATAATGTAGTGTTGTTAAACACTTCAACTACGAATTTGTTTTTCTGTGAACTGTGAACACAGTTATCTGACCTAGAACGTGAAGCACATGATGAACTGTGAACATAGTTATCTGACCTATAACGTGAAGCACACGATGAACTGTGAACATAGTTATCTAACCTAGAACGTGAAGCACACGATGAACTGTGAACATAATTATCTGACCTAGAACGTGAAGCACATGATGAACTGTGAACATAATTATCTGACCTAGAACGTGAAGCACATGATGAACTGTGAACATAGTTATCTGACCTAGAACGTGAAGCACATGATGAACTGTGAACATAGTTATCTGACCTAGAACGTGAAGCACACGATGAACTGTGAACATAATTATCTGACCTAGAACGTGAAGCACACGATGAACTGTGAACATAATTATCTGACCTAGAACGTGAAGCACACGATGAACTGTGAACATAGTATGATGAAGTTCACTTTTCTTTATAGTTTTTTTCCCTACCAATCGAATCTTGATCGTGATCTTGCTAGCGCAGCATGACGTCACATAGGGCTAGCTCGTTGTGTTTCTGGTCAGCCATTTGTATTCTTGGTGAGATGTTAGACCTTATCCAATGAGTTTGCTCCTGCCAACTTTTATCATCATCATCATCATGTGCCAAACCGGTTAGCGTAGGCGATCATGTCCTTCCACAATCTTCTATCTACAGTGCATCGTATCAATTCTGTTGTTGACTGTTTTCCTTGCCATGACACCAAGCTATCCAGTATTTTCTCTCTTTGTCGTCCGCGATCTCTCTTTCCCTGTATTTTGCCAGTTGTGACCAAGTATTCCAACTTTCACTTTCTGAGAATGTGCCCGAAAAATGGTGATTGTTTCTTTCTGACGTTTTTTTTTAGTTGCTCCCATTTTGTGGCCTCCTTGAGAATGTCTTCGTTGGTCTTCTTAGATGTCTATGGAACTCTCAACATTCTTCTGAAAAATCCTATCTCTGTGGCCTCTAATCATCTTTTCATTTATTTGTTTACTGTCCATGATTCGCTTCCATGGTCAGAACTGCATATTTTATCAGTACTCTTTTTAGTGTCTCTTTAGATTTTCCTCTTTTTCTGCATCATGATGTTTCCCATAGAAAAGCCTGTTTTGGAATCCTTTTGTTGTCTCTTCTCAACACATGTCCGACATATGTCCATCTTCTCAACACATGTCCGACATATGTCCATCTTTACAACATATGTCCATCTTCTCAACACATGTCCGACATATGTCCATCTTCTCAACACATGTCCTACATATGTCCATCTTCTCAACACATGTCCGACATATGTCCATCTTGTCAATACATGTCCGACATATTTCCATCTTCTCAACACATGTCCTACATATGTGCATCTTCTCAACACATGTCCGACATATGTCCATCTTCTCAACACATGTCCTACATATGTCCATCTTCTCAACACATGTCCGACATATGTCCATCTTCTCAACACATGTCCGACATATATCCATCTTCTCAACACATGTCCGACATATGTCCATCTTCTCAACACATGTCCGACATATGTCCATCTTCTCAACACATGTCCGACATATGTCCATCTTCTCAACACATGTCCGACATATGTCCATCTTCTCAACACATGTCCGACATATGTCCATCTTCTCAACACATGTCCGACATATGTCCATCTTCTCAACACATGTCCGACATATGTCCATCTTCTCAACACATGTCCGACATATGTCCATCTTCCCTACCTAATTGTAGATGAGATTATTGGTGGCATGACCATTTCTCTTATCTCTATATTCGTCTTTAATTCACTCCATTGTACTCAGTGTTTTCTACTTATGCATTTGTCTTCAAAAGCGTTTAGTTTTCTCTCAATCTCTTTTGTTGTTTCCAAGTTTTCCCATGCGTAGGTAACTTTTGATAATATGTTTGAGTTGCATATTCTAAGTTTTGTTTACTTGCTTAGTACTATTTTTTTTTTTACATTTTGTTCAGGGTTTTTTTTTAATTTGCTCAAAATTATAAATCAAAACTTGCCAAACCATAAATCAAATAAATGATATAATATCACACAACAAGAAATAACTGAAAGGGGACAAACACAAATATAGCAATATCTCGACATAAGACGTTTAGAATCACCTGGAAACTGGGGGCCCGAGTTAATGAGCCCCGAATTAGAAGTTCAAACATTTTTTGAAATCCCAGACAAAAGCTAAATATAGATTACAGTAAGACCTGGCTTTTTTAGCAATTACAAGACATGTGGATTCCACATATATGCTACGTCAGCATAAATTATTATTAGCCAGGCAAAAACCCAGCGCTCGTGGATTGGGCACAACCAAATGAAAAGGGGTGAGTGACTCATCTACTAAACTTGGCGAGGATTTACAGGAACGGAGATTATCTACCTGTCTCTCTATCTGTTGTAGAACAACTAGACTGGAGCGTACTTCTTTCTTGCACTGGAGATGTCTGGTTTCGTCCCGACCCGAGATTGGCATCGGCCGAAAACAAAGTACAGCGAGAAATAAACACCTTGATTCTATGTTTCTCCTGGGTATATGGTAACTATGGATACGGTTGGGGGAGAGGGAAAGGAGGGGGCGGCAGTAACATTTAGGAGGATTCAAACTCCACCTCCTCCGCCTCCCTGTCTTGTGAGTGTTGGTGCTTTTTAATACAGCATAAGTTCCATATTATCGGTCGACTATCCTTTAGTTTCAATGTCAGCGCCTGTTATATACTCGCCTTCCTTCCCTCCTTCCTTTCTCCCTTCCCTCATTTCTTATTTCCTTCCCTCCCTCCTTCCTTCCCTCCTCCCTTCCCTTGCATTCCTCCATCCTTCTTTCCCTCCATCCTTCCTTCCTTTCTTTCTCCCTTCCTCCCTTCCTCCTTCCTTCCTTCCTTCCTTCCTTCCTTCCTTCCTTCCTTCCTTCCTTCCTTCCTTCCTTCCTTCCTTCCTTCCTTCCTTCCTTCCTTCCTTCCTTCCTTCCTTCCTTCCTTCCTTCCTTCCTTCCTTCCTTCCTTCCTTCCTTCCTTCCTTCCTTCCTTCCTTCCACTATCTATGGTAGTACATTTGGTTATGGTAGTACAGTTGGTTATGGTAGTACAGTTGGTTATGGTAGTGCAGTTTGTTACGGTAGTGCTATTTGCTGTAGTAGTACAGTTGGTTATGGTAGTACAGTTGGTTATGGTAGTACAGTTGGTTATGGTAGTACAGTTGGCTATGGTAGTACAGTTGGTTATGATAGTACAGTTGGCTATGGTAGTACAGTTGGTTATGGTAGTACAGTTGGTTATGGTAGTACAGTTGGTTATGGTAGTACCGTTGGTTATGGTAGTGCTATTTGCTGTAGTAGTATAGTTGGCTATGGTAGTACAGTTGGCTATGGTAGTACAGTTGGTTATGGTAGTACAGTTGGCTATGGTAGTACAGTTGGCTATGGTAGTACAGTTGGTTATGGTAGTACAGTTGGCTATGGTAGTACAGTTGGCTATGGTAGTACAGTTGGTTATGGTAGTACAGTTGGCTATGGTAGTACAGTTGGTTATGGTAGTACAGTTGGTTATGGTAGTACCGTTGGTTATGGTAGTGCTATTTGCTGTAGTAGTACAGTTGGCTATGGTAGTACAGTTGGTTATGGTAGTACAGTTGGTTATGGTAGTACAGTTGGCTATGGTAGTACAGTTGGCTATGGTAGTACAGTTGGTTATGGTAGTACAGTTGGCTATGGTAGTACAGTTGGCTATGGTAGTACAGTTGGTTATGGTAGTACAGTTGGCTATGGTAGTACAGTTGGTTATGGTAGTACAGTTGGTTATGGTAGTACAGTTGGTTATGGTAGTACAGTTGGCTATGGCAGTACAGTTGGTTATGGTAGTACAGTTGGTTATGGAAGTACAGTTGGTTATGGTAGTACAGTTGGTTATGGTAGTACAGATGGTTATGGTAGTACAGTTGGTTATGGTAGTACAGTTGGTTATGGTAGTTCAGTTGGTAATGGAAGTACAGTTGGTTATGGTAGTGCTATTTGCTTTAGTAGTACAGTTGGCTATGGTAGTACAGTTGGATATGGTAGTACAGTTGGTTATGGTAGTACAGTTGGCTATGGTAGTACAGTTGGCTATGGTAGTACAGTTGGCTATGGTAGTACAGTTGGCTATGGTAGTACAGTTGGTTATGGTAGTACAGTTGGCTACGGTAGTACAGTTCGTTATGGTAGTACAGTTGGTTATGGTAGTACAGTTGGTTATGGTAGTACATTTGGTTATGGTAGTACAGTTGGCTATGGTAGTACAGTTGGCTATGGTAGTACAGTTAGCTATGGTAGTACAGTTGGTTATGGTAGTACAGTTGGCTATGGTAGTACAGATGGCTATGGTAGTACAGTTGGTTATGGTAGTACAGTTGGCTATGGTAGTACAGTTGGTTATGGTAGTACAGTTGGCTATGGTAGTACAGTCGGCTATGGTAGTACAGTCGGCTATGGTAGTACAGTCGCTATGGTAGTACAGTTGGCTATGGTAGTACAGTCGCTATGGTAGTACAGTTGGCTATGGTAGTACAGTCGGCTATGGTAGTACAGTCGGCTATGGTAGTACAGTTGGTTATGGTAGTACAGTTGGCTATGGTATTATATTCGGCTATGGTAGTACAGTCGGTTATGGTAGTACAGTCGGCTATGGTAGTACAGTCGGCTATGGTAGTACAGTTGAATATGGTATTATATTCGGCTATGGTAGTACAGTCGGCTATGGTAGTACAGTCGGCTATGGTAGTACAGTCGCTATGGTAGTACAGTTGGTTATGGTAGTACAGTTGGCTATGGTAGTACAGTTGGCTATGGTAGTACAGTTGGCTATGGTAGTACAGTTGGTTATGGTAGTACAGTTGGCTATGGTAGTACAGTTGGCTATGGTAGTACAGTTGGTTATGGTAGTACAGTTGGCTATGGTAGTACAGTTGGCTATGGTAGTACAGTTGGCTATGGTAGTACAGTTGGTTATGGTAGTACAGTTGGCTACGGTAGTACAGTTGGTTATGGTAGTACAGTTGGTATGGAAGTACAGTTGGTTATGGTAGTACAGTTGGTTATGGTAGTACAGTTGGTTATGGTAGTACAGTTGGCTATGGTAGTACAGTTGGTTATGGCAGTACAGTTGGCTATGGTAGTACAGTTGGTTATGGTAGTACAGTTGGTTATGGTAGTACAGTTGGCTATGGTAGTACAGTTGGTTATGGTAGTATAGTTGGTTATGGCAGTACAGTTGGCTATGGTAGTACAGTTGGTTATGGTAGTACAGTTGGCTATGGTAGTACAGTTGGCTATGGTAGTACAGTTGGTTATGGTAGTACAGTTGGCTATAGTAGTACAGTTCGTTATGGTAGTACAGTTGGCTATGGTAGTACAGTTGGTTATGGTAGTACAGTTGGCTATGGTAGTACAGTTGGCTATGGTAGTACAGTTGGCTATGGTAGTACAGTTGGCTATGGTAGTACAGTTGGCTATGGTAGTACAGTTGGCTATGGTAGTACAGTTGGTTATGGTAGTACAGTTGGTTATGGTAGTGCTATTTGATGTAGTAGTACAGTTGGCTATGGTAGTACAGTTGGCTATGGTAGTACAGTTGAATATGGTAGTATATTCGGCTATGGTAGTACAGTTGGCTATGGTAGTACAGTTGGCTATGGTAGTACAGTCGGCTATGGTAGTACAGTCGGCTTTGGTAGTACAGTTGGCTATGGTAGTACAGTTGAATATGGTAGTACAGTTGGCTATGGTAGTACAGTTGGTTATGGTAGTACAGTTGGCTATGGTAGTACAGTTGGTTATGGTATTACAGTTGGTTATGGTAGTACAGTTGGTTATGGTAGTACAGTTGGCTATGGTAGTACAGTTGGTTATGGTAGTACAGTTGGTTATGGTAGTACAGTTGGTTATGGTAGTACAGTTGGTTATGGTAGTACAGTTGGCTATGGTAGTACAGTTGGCTATGGTAGTACAGTTGGCTATGGTAGTACAATCGGCTATGGTAGTACAGTTCGCTATGGTAGTACAGTTGGCTATGGTAGTACAGTTCGCTATGGTAGTGCAGTTGAATATGGTAGTACAGTTCGCTATGGTAGTACAGTTGGCTATGGTAGTACAGTTCGCTATGGTAGTGCAGTTGAATATGGTAGTACAGTTGGCTATGGTAGTACAGTTGGCTATGGTAGTACAGTTCGCTATGGTAGTACAGTTGGCTATGGTAGTACAGTTGGCTATGGTAGTACAGTTCGCTATGGTAGTACAGTTGGCTATGGTAGTACAGTTGGCTATGGTAGTACAGTTCGCTATGGTAGTGCAGTTGAATATGGTAGTGCAGTTGAATATGGTAGTACAGTTGGCTATGGTAGTACAGTCGGCTATCGTAGTACAGTCGGCTATGGTAGTACAGTTGGCTATGGTAGTACAGTTGGCTATGGTAGTACAGTCGGCTATGGTAGTACAGTCGGCTATGGTAGTACAGTTGGCTATGGTAGTACAGTTGGCTATGGTAGTACAGTTGAATATGGTAGTATATTCGGCTATGGTAGTACAGTTGGCTATGGTAGTACAGTTCGCTATGGTAGTGCAGTTGAATATGGTAGTACAGATGGCTATGGTAGTACAGTCGCTATGGTAGTACAGTCGGCTATGGTAGTACAGTCGCTATGGTAGTACAGTTGGCTATGGTAGTACAGTCGCTATGGTAGTACAGTTGGCTATGGTAGTACAGTCGGCTATGGTAGTACAGTTGGCTATGGTAGTACAGTTGAATATGGTAGTATATTCGGCTATGGTAGTACAGTTGGCTATGTTAGTACAGTTGGCTATGGTAGTACAGTTGGCTATGGTAGTACAGTTGGCTATGGTAGTACAGTTGAATATGGTAGTACAGTTGAATATGGTAGTATATTCGGCTATGGTAGTACAGTTGGCTATGGTAGTACAGTTGGCTATGGTAGTACAGTTGGCTATGGTAGTACAGTTGGCTATGGTAGTACAGTTGGCTATGGTAGTACAGTTGAATATGGTAGTATATTCGGCTATGGTAGTACAGTTGGCTATGGTAGTACAGTTGGCTATGGTAGTACAGTTGGCTATGGTAGTACAGTTGGCTATGGTAGTACAGTTGAATATGGTAGTACAGTCGGCTATGGTAGTACAGTTGAATATGGTAGTACAGTTGGCTATGGTAGTGCAGTTGAATATGGTAGTACAGTTGGCTATGGTAGTACAGTTGGCTATGGTAGTACAGTTGGCTATGGTAGTACAGTCGGCTATGGTAGTACAGTTGGCTATGGTAGTACAGTTGGCTATGGTAGTACAGTCGGCTATGGTAGTACAGTCGGCTTTGGTAGTACAGTTGGCTATGGTAGTACAGTTGAATATGGTAGTACAGTTGGCTATGGTAGTACAGTTGGTTATGGTAGTACAGTTGGCTATGGTAGTACAGTTGGTTATGGTAGTACAGTTGGTTATGGTAGTACAGTTGGTTATGGTAGTACAGTTGGCTATGGTAGTACAGTTGGTTATGGTAGTACAGTTGGTTATGGTAGTACAGTTGGTTATGGTAGTACAGTTGGTTATGGTAGTACAGTTGGCTATGGTAGTACAGTTGGCTATGGTAGTACAGTTGGCTATGGTAGTACAATCGGCTATGGTAGTACAGTTCGCTATGGTAGTACAGTTGGCTATGGTAGTACAGTTCGCTATGGTAGTGCAGTTGAATATGGTAGTACAGTTCGCTATGGTAGTACAGTTGGCTATGGTAGTACAGTTCGCTATGGTAGTGCAGTTGAATATGGTAGTACAGTTGGCTATGGTAGTACAGTTGGCTATGGTAGTACAGTTCGCTATGGTAGTACAGTTGGCTATGGTAGTACAGTTGGCTATGGTAGTACAGTTCGCTATGGTAGTACAGTTGGCTATGGTAGTACAGTTGGCTATGGTAGTACAGTTCGCTATGGTAGTGCAGTTGAATATGGTAGTGCAGTTGAATATGGTAGTACAGTTGGCTATGGTAGTACAGTCGGCTATCGTAGTACAGTCGGCTATGGTAGTACAGTTGGCTATGGTAGTACAGTTGGCTATGGTAGTACAGTCGGCTATGGTAGTACAGTCGGCTATGGTAGTACAGTTGGCTATGGTAGTACAGTTGGCTATGGTAGTACAGTTGAATATGGTAGTATATTCGGCTATGGTAGTACAGTTGGCTATGGTAGTACAGTTCGCTATGGTAGTGCAGTTGAATATGGTAGTACAGATGGCTATGGTAGTACAGTCGCTATGGTAGTACAGTCGGCTATGGTAGTACAGTCGCTATGGTAGTACAGTTGGCTATGGTAGTACAGTCGCTATGGTAGTACAGTTGGCTATGGTAGTACAGTCGGCTATGGTAGTACAGTTGGCTATGGTAGTACAGTTGAATATGGTAGTATATTCGGCTATGGTAGTACAGTTGGCTATGGTAGTACAGTTGGCTATAGTAGTACAGTTGGCTATGGTAGTACAGTTGGCTATGGTAGTACAGTTGGCTATGGTAGTACAGTTGAATATGGTAGTACAGTTGAATATGGTAGTATTTTCGGCTATGGTAGTACAGTTGGCTATGGTAGTACAGTTGGCTATGGTAGTACAGTTGGCTATGGTAGTACAGTTGGCTATGGTAGTACAGTTGGCTATGGTAGTACAGTTGAATATGGTAGTATATTCGGCTATGGTAGTACAGTTGGCTATGGTAGTACAGTTGGCTATGGTAGTACAGTTGGCTATGGTAGTACAGTTGGCTATGGTAGTACAGTTGAATATGGTAGTACAGTCGGCTATGGTAGTACAGTTGAATATGGTAGTACAGTTGGCTATGGTAGTGCAGTTGAATATGGTAGTACAGTTGGCTATGGTAGTACAGTTGGCTATGGTAGTACAGTTGGCTATGGTAGTACAGTCGGCTATGGTAGTACAGTTGGCTATGGTAGTACAGTTGGCTATGGTAGTACAGTTGAATATGGTAGTACAGTCGGCTATGGTAGTACAGTTGGCTATGGTAGTACAGTCGGCTATGGTAGTACAGTCGGCTATGGTAGTACAGTTAGCTATGGTAGTACAGTCGGCTATGGTAGTACAGTCGGCTATGGTAGTACAGTTGGTTATGGTAGTACAGTTGGTTATGGTAGTACAGTTGGCTATGGTAGTACAGTTGGTTATGGCAGTACAGTTGGCTATGGTAGTACAGTTGGTTATGGTAGTACAGTTGGTTATGGTAGTACAGTTGGCTATGGTAGTACAGTTGGTTATGGTAGTATAGTTGGTTATGGCAGTACAGTTGGCTATGGTAGTACAGTTGGTTATGGTAGTACAGTTGGCTATGGTAGTACAGTTGGCTATGGTAGTACAGTTGGTTATGGTAGTACAGTTGGCTATAGTAGTACAGTTCGTTATGGTAGTACAGTTGGCTATGGTAGTACAGTTGGTTATGGTAGTACAGTTGGCTATGGTAGTACAGTTGGCTATGGTAGTACAGTTGGCTATGGTAGTACAGTTGGCTATGGTAGTACAGTTGGCTATGGTAGTACAGTTGGTTATGGTAGTACAGTTGGTTATGGTAGTGCTATTTGATGTAGTAGTACAGTTGGCTATGGTAGTACAGTTGGCTATGGTAGTACAGTTGAATATGGTAGTATATTCGGCTATGGTAGTACAGTTGGCTATGGTAGTACAGTTGGCTATGGTAGTACAGTCGGCTATGGTAGTACAGTCGGCTTTGGTAGTACAGTTGGCTATGGTAGTACAGTTGAATATGGTAGTACAGTTGGCTATGGTAGTACAGTTGGTTATGGTAGTACAGTTGGCTATGGTAGTACAGTTGGTTATGGTAGTACAGTTGGTTATGGTAGTACAGTTGGTTATGGTAGTACAGTTGGCTATGGTAGTACAGTTGGTTATGGTAGTACAGTTGGTTATGGTAGTACAGTTGGTTATGGTAGTACAGTTGGTTATGGTAGTACAGTTGGCTATGGTAGTACAGTTGGCTATGGTAGTACAGTTGGCTATGGTAGTACAATCGGCTATGGTAGTACAGTTCGCTATGGTAGTACAGTTGGCTATGGTAGTACAGTTCGCTATGGTAGTGCAGTTGAATATGGTAGTACAGTTCGCTATGGTAGTACAGTTGGCTATGGTAGTACAGTTCGCTATGGTAGTGCAGTTGAATATGGTAGTACAGTTGGCTATGGTAGTACAGTTGGCTATGGTAGTACAGTTCGCTATGGTAGTACAGTTGGCTATGGTAGTACAGTTGGCTATGGTAGTACAGTTCGCTATGGTAGTACAGTTGGCTATGGTAGTACAGTTGGCTATGGTAGTACAGTTCGCTATGGTAGTGCAGTTGAATATGGTAGTGCAGTTGAATATGGTAGTACAGTTGGCTATGGTAGTACAGTCGGCTATCGTAGTACAGTCGGCTATGGTAGTACAGTTGGCTATGGTAGTACAGTTGGCTATGGTAGTACAGTCGGCTATGGTAGTACAGTCGGCTATGGTAGTACAGTTGGCTATGGTAGTACAGTTGGCTATGGTAGTACAGTTGAATATGGTAGTATATTCGGCTATGGTAGTACAGTTGGCTATGGTAGTACAGTTCGCTATGGTAGTGCAGTTGAATATGGTAGTACAGATGGCTATGGTAGTACAGTCGCTATGGTAGTACAGTCGGCTATGGTAGTACAGTCGCTATGGTAGTACAGTTGGCTATGGTAGTATAGTCGCTATGGTAGTACAGTTGGCTATGGTAGTACAGTCGGCTATGGTAGTACAGTTGGCTATGGTAGTACAGTTGAATATGGTAGTATATTCGGCTATGGTAGTACAGTTGGCTATGTTAGTACAGTTGGCTATGGTAGTACAGTTGGCTATGGTAGTACAGTTGGCTATGGTAGTACAGTTGGCTATGGTAGTACAGTTGAATATGGTAGTACAGTTGAATATGGTAGTATATTCGGCTATGGTAGTACAGTTGGCTATGGTAGTACAGTTGGCTATGGTAGTACAGTTGGCTATGGTAGTACAGTTGGCTATGGTAGTACAGTTGGCTATGGTAGTACAGTTGAATATGGTAGTATATTCGGCTATGGTAGTACAGTTGGCTATGGTAGTACAGTTGGCTATGGTAGTACAGTTCGCTATGGTAGTACAGTTGGCTATGGTAGTACAGTTGAATATGGTAGTACAGTCGGCTATGGTAGTACAGTTGAATATGGTAGTACAGTTGGCTATGGTAGTGCAGTTGAATATGGTAGTACAGTTGGCTATGGTAGTACAGTTGGCTATGGTAGTACAGTTGGCTATGGTAGTACAGTCGGCTATGGTAGTACAGTTGGCTATGGTAGTACAGTTGGCTATGGTAGTACAGTTGAATATGGTAGTACAGTCGGCTATGGTAGTACAGTTGGCTATGGTAGTACAGTCGGCTATGGTAGTACAGTCGGCTATGGTAGTACAGTTAGCTATGGTAGTACAGTCGGCTATGGTAGTACAGTCGGCTATGGTAGTACAGTTGGCTATGGTAGTACAGTTGGCTATGGTAGTACAGTCGGCTATGGTAGTACAGTCGGCTATGGTAGTACAGTCGGCTATGGTAGTACAGTTGGCTATGGTAGTACAGTCGGCTATGGTAGTACAGTCGGCTATGGTAGTACAGTTGGCTATGGTAGTACAGTCGGCTATGGTAGTACAGTCGGCTATGGTAGTACAGTTGGCTATGGTAGTACAGTTGGCTATGGTAGTACAGTCGGCTATGGTAGTACAGTTGGCTATGGTAGTACAGTCGGCTATGGTAGTACAGTCGGCTATGGTAGTACAGTTGGCTATGGTAGTACAGTCGGCTATGGTAGTACAGTCGGCTATGGTAGTACAGTTGGCTATGGTAGTACAGTCGGCTATGGTAGTACAGTCGGCTATGGTAGTACAGTTGGCTATGGTAGTACAGTTGGCTATGGTAGTACAGTCGGCTATGGTAGTACAGTTGCCTATGGTAGTACAGTCGGCTATGGTAGTACAGTCGGCTATGGTAGTACAGTTGGCTATGGTAGTACAGTTGGCTATGGTAGTACAGTCGGCTATGGTAGTACAGTTGGCTATGGTAGTACAGTCGGCTATGGTAGTACAGTCGGCTATGGTAGTACAGATGGCTATGGTAGTACAGTCGGCTATGGTAGTACAGTTGGCTATGGTAGTACAGTTGGCTATGGTAGTACAGTCGGCTATGGTAGTACAGTTGCTATGGTAGTACAGTTGGCTATGGTAGTACAGTCGGCTATGGTAGTACAGTTGGCTATGGTAGTACAGTCGGCTATGGTAGTACAGTCGGCTATGGTAGTACAGTTGGCTATGGTAGTACAGTTGAATATGGTAGTACAGTTGAATATGGTAGTACAGTTGGCTATGGTAGTACAGTTGGCTATGGTAGTACAGTTGGCTATGGTAGTACAGTTGGCTATGGTAGTACAGTTGGCTATGGTAGTACAGTTGAATATGGTAGTACAGTTGGCTATGGTAGTACAGTTGGCTATGGTAGTACAGTTGGCTATGGTAGTGCAGTTGGTTATGGTAGTACAGTTGGCTACGGTAGTACAGTTGGCTATGGTAGTACAGTTGGCTATGGTAGTACAGTTGGCTATGGTAGTACAGTTGGCTATGGTAGTACAGTTGAATATGGTAGTATATTCGGCTATGGTAGTACAGTTGGCTATGGTAGTACAGTTGGCTATGGTAGTACAGTTGGCTATGGTAGTACAGTTGGCTATGGTAGTACAGTTGGCTATAGTAGTACAGTGAATATGGTAGTACAGTCGGCTATGGTAGTACAGTTGAATATGGTAGTACAGTTCAATATGGTAGTACAGTTGGAATATGGTAGTACAGTCGGCTATGGTAGTACAGTTGGCTATGGTAGTGCAGTTGAATATGGTAGTACAGTTGGCTATGGTAGTACAGTTGGCTATGGTAGTACAGTTGGCTATGGTAGTACAGTCGGCTATGGTAGTACAGTTGGCTATGGTAGTACAGTTGGCTATGGTAGTACAGTTGAATATGGTAGTATATTCGGCTATGGTAGTACAGTTGGCTATGGTAGTACAGTTGAATATGGTAGTATATTCGGCTATAGTAGTACAGTTGGCTATGGTAGTACAGTTGGCTATGGTAGTACAGTTGGCTATGGTAGTACAGTTGGCTATGGTAGTACAGTTGAATATGGTAGTATATTCGGCTATGGTAGTACAGTTCGCTATGGTAGTACAGTTGGCTATGGTAGTACAGTTGAATATGGTAGTATATTCGGCTATGGTAGTACAGTTCGCTATGGTAGTACAGTCGGCTATGGTAGTACAGTTGGCTATGGTAGTGCAGTTGAATATGGTAGTACAGTCGGCTATGGTAGTGCAGTTGAATATGGTAGTATATTCGGTTATGGTAGTACAGTCGGCTATGGTAGTGCAGTTGAATATGGTAGTACAGTTGGCTATGGTAGTACAGTCGGCTATGGTAGTGCAGTTGAATATGGTAGTACAGTTGGCTATGGTAGTACAGTCGGCTATGGTAGTGCAGTTGAATATGGTAGTACAGTTGGCTATGGTAGTACAGTTGGCTATGGTAGTA
This sequence comes from Megaustenia siamemsis, assembly GCA_032433765.1. Lineage (NCBI taxonomy): Eukaryota > Metazoa > Mollusca > Gastropoda > Stylommatophora > Ariophantidae > Megaustenia > Megaustenia siamemsis. The sequence continues at coordinate 7,670,063 of JAVIAB010000107.1, read as the reverse complement.
CAGTCGGCTATGGTAGTACAGTCGGCTATGGTAGTGCAGTTGAATATGGTAGTATATTCGGTTATGGTAGTACAGTCGGCTATGGTAGTGCAGTTGAATATGGTAGTATATTCGGTTATGGTAGTACAGTTGGCTATGGTAGTGCAGTTGAATATGGTAGTACAGTCGGCTATGGTAGTGCAGTTGGCTATGGTAGTACAGTTGGCTATGGTAGTGCAGTTGAATATGGTAGTATATTCGGTTATGGTAGTACAGTTGGCTATGGTAGTGCAGTTGAATATGGTAGTACAGTCGGCTATGGTAGTACAGTTCGCTATGGTAGTACAGTCGGCTATGGTAGTACAGTTGGCTATGGTAGTACAGTTGAATATGGTAGTATATTCGGCTATGGTAGTACAGTTGGCTATGTTAGTACAGTTGGCTATGGTAGTACAGTTGGCTATGGTAGTACAGTTGGCTATGGTAGTACAGTTGGCTATGGTAGTACAGTTGAATATGGTAGTACAGTTGAATATGGTAGTATATTCGGCTATGGTAGTACAGTTGGCTATGGTAGTACAGTTGGCTATGGTAGTACAGTTGGCTATGGTAGTACAGTTGGCTATGGTAGTACAGTTGGCTATGGTAGTACAGTTGAATATGGTAGTATATTCGGCTATGGTAGTACAGTTGGCTATGGTAGTACAGTTGGCTATGGTAGTACAGTTGGCTATGGTAGTACAGTTGGCTATGGTAGTACAGTTGAATATGGTAGTACAGTTGAATATGGTAGTACAGATGGCTATGGTAGTACAGTCGCTATGGTAGTACAGTCGGCTATGGTAGTACAGTCGCTATGGTAGTACAGTTGGCTATGGTAGTATAGTCGCTATGGTAGTACAGTTGGCTATGGTAGTACAGTCGGCTATGGTAGTACAGTTGGCTATGGTAGTACAGTTGAATATGGTAGTATATTCGGCTATGGTAGTACAGTTGGCTATGTTAGTACAGTTGGCTATGGTAGTACAGTTGGCTATGGTAGTACAGTTGGCTATGGTAGTACAGTTGGCTATGGTAGTACAGTTGAATATGGTAGTACAGTTGAATATGGTAGTATATTCGGCTATGGTAGTACAGTTGGCTATGGTAGTACAGTTGGCTATGGTAGTACAGTTGGCTATGGTAGTACAGTTGGCTATGGTAGTACAGTTGGCTATGGTAGTACAGTTGAATATGGTAGTATATTCGGCTATGGTAGTACAGTTGGCTATGGTAGTACAGTTGGCTATGGTAGTACAGTTCGCTATGGTAGTACAGTTGGCTATGGTAGTACAGTTGAATATGGTAGTACAGTCGGCTATGGTAGTACAGTTGAATATGGTAGTACAGTTGGCTATGGTAGTGCAGTTGAATATGGTAGTACAGTTGGCTATGGTAGTACAGTTGGCTATGGTAGTACAGTTGGCTATGGTAGTACAGTCGGCTATGGTAGTACAGTTGGCTATGGTAGTACAGTTGGCTATGGTAGTACAGTTGAATATGGTAGTACAGTCGGCTATGGTAGTACAGTTGGCTATGGTAGTACAGTCGGCTATGGTAGTACAGTCGCTATGGTAGTACAGTTAGCTATGGTAGTACAGTCGGCTATGGTAGTACAGTCGGCTATGGTAGTACAGTTGGCTATGGTAGTACAGTTGGCTATGGTAGTACAGTCGGCTATGGTAGTACAGTCGGCTATGGTAGTACAGTCGGCTATGGTAGTACAGTTGGCTATGGTAGTACAGTCGGCTATGGTAGTACAGTCGGCTATGGTAGTACAGTTGGCTATGGTAGTACAGTCGGCTATGGTAGTACAGTCGGCTATGGTAGTACAGTTGGCTATGGTAGTACAGTTGGCTATGGTAGTACAGTCGGCTATGGTAGTACAGTTGGCTATGGTAGTACAGTCGGCTATGGTAGTACAGTCGGCTATGGTAGTACAGTTGGCTATGGTAGTACAGTCGGCTATGGTAGTACAGTCGGCTATGGTAGTACAGTTGGCTATGGTAGTACAGTCGGCTATGGTAGTACAGTCGGCTATGGTAGTACAGTTGGCTATGGTAGTACAGTTGGCTATGGTAGTACAGTCGGCTATGGTAGTACAGTTGCCTATGGTAGTACAGTCGGCTATGGTAGTACAGTCGGCTATGGTAGTACAGTTGGCTATGGTAGTACAGTTGGCTATGGTAGTACAGTCGGCTATGGTAGTACAGTTGGCTATGGTAGTACAGTCGGCTATGGTAGTACAGATGGCTATGGTAGTACAGTCGGCTATGGTAGTACAGTTGGCTATGGTAGTACAGTTGGCTATGGTAGTACAGTCGGCTATGGTAGTACAGTTGGCTATGGTAGTACAGTTGGCTATGGTAGTACAGTCGGCTATGGTAGTACAGTTGGCTATGGTAGTACAGTCGGCTATGGTAGTACAGTCGGCTATGGTAGTACAGTTGGCTATGGTAGTACAGTTGAATATGGTAGTACAGTTGAATATGGTAGTACAGTTGGCTATGGTAGTACAGTTGGCTATGGTAGTACAGTTGGCTATGGTAGTACAGTTGGCTATGGTAGTACAGTTGGCTATGGTAGTACAGTTGAATATGGTAGTACAGTTGGCTATGGTAGTACAGTTGGCTATGGTAGTACAGTTGCTATGGTAGTACAGTTGGCTATGGTAGTGCAGTTGGTTATGGTAGTACAGTTGGCTATGGTAGTACAGTTGGCTATGGTAGTACAGTTGGCTATGGTAGTACAGTTGGCTATGGTAGTACAGTTGGCTATGGTAGTACAGTTGAATATGGTAGTATATTCGGCTATGGTAGTACAGTTGGCTATGGTAGTACAGTTGGCTATGGTAGTACAGTTGGCTATGGTAGTACAGTTGGCTATGGTAGTACAGTTGGCTATAGTAGTACAGTTGAATATGGTAGTACAGTCGGCTATGGTAGTACAGTTGAATATGGTAGTACAGTTCAATATGGTAGTACAGTTGAATATGGTAGTACAGTCGGCTATGGTAGTACAGTTGGCTATGGTAGTGCAGTTGAATATGGTAGTACAGTTGGCTATGGTAGTACATTTGGCTATGGTAGTACAGTTGGCTATGGTAGTACAGTCGGCTATGGTAGTACAGTTGGCTATGGTAGTACAGTTGGCTATGGTAGTACAGTTGAATATGGTAGTATATTCGGCTATGGTAGTACAGTTGGCTATGGTAGTACAGTTGAATATGGTAGTATATTCGGCTATAGTAGTACAGTTGGCTATGGTAGTACAGTTGAATATGGTAGTATATTCGGCTATGGTAGTACAGTTGGCTATGGTAGTACAGTTGGCTATGTAGTACAGTTGGCTATGGTAGTACAGTTGGCTATGGTAGTACAGTTGAATATGGTAGTATATTCGGCTATGGTAGTACAGTTCGCTATGGTAGTACAGTTGGCTATGGTAGTACAGTTGAATATGGTAGTATATTCGGCTATGGTAGTACAGTTCGCTATGGTAGTACAGTCGGCTATGGTAGTACAGTTGGCTATGGTAGTGCAGTTGAATATGGTAGTACAGTCGGCTATGGTAGTGCAGTTGAATATGGTAGTATATTCGGTTATGGTAGTACAGTCGGCTATGGTAGTGCAGTTGAATATGGTAGTACAGTTGGCTATGGTAGTACAGTCGGCTATGGTAGTGCAGTTGAATATGGTAGTACAGTTGGCTATGGTAGTACAGTCGGCTATGGTAGTGCAGTTGAATATGGTAGTACAGTTGGCTATGGTAGTACAGTTGGCTATGGTAGTACAGTCGGCTATGGTAGTACAGTCGGCTATGGTAGTGCAGTTGAATATGGTAGTATATTCGGTTATGGTAGTACAGTCGGCTATGGTAGTGCAGTTGAATATGGTAGTATATTCGGTTATGGTAGTACAGTTGGCTATGGTAGTGCAGTTGAATATGGTAGTACAGTCGGCTATGGTAGTGCAGTTGGCTATGGTAGTACAGTTGGCTATGGTAGTGCAGTTGAATATGGTAGTATATTCGGTTATGGTAGTACAGTTGGCTATGGTAGTGCAGTTGAATATGGTAGTACAGTCGGCTATGGTAGTACAGTTCGCTATGGTAGTACAGTCGCTATGGTAGTACAGTTGGCTATGGTAGTACAGTTGAATATGGTAGTATATTCGGCTATGGTAGTACAGTTGGCTATGTTAGTACAGTTGGCTATGGTAGTACAGTTGGCTATGGTAGTACAGTTGGCTATGGTAGTACAGTTGGCTATGGTAGTACAGTTGAATATGGTAGTACAGTTGAATATGGTAGTATATTCGGCTATGGTAGTACAGTTGGCTATGGTAGTACAGTTGGCTATGGTAGTACAGTTGGCTATGGTAGTACAGTTGGCTATGGTAGTACAGTTGGCTATGGTAGTACAGTTGAATATGGTAGTATATTCGGCTATGGTAGTACAGTTGGCTATGGTAGTACAGTTGGCTATGGTAGTACAGTTGGCTATGGTAGTACAGTTGGCTATGGTAGTACAGTTGAATATGGTAGTACAGTTGAATATGGTAGTACAGATGGCTATGGTAGTACAGTCGCTATGGTAGTACAGTCGGCTATGGTAGTACAGTCGCTATGGTAGTACAGTTGGCTATGGTAGTATAGTCGCTATGGTAGTACAGTTGGCTATGGTAGTACAGTCGGCTATGGTAGTACAGTTGGCTATGGTAGTACAGTTGAATATGGTAGTATATTCGGCTATGGTAGTACAGTTGGCTATGTAGTACAGTTGGCTATGGTAGTACAGTTGGCTATGGTAGTACAGTTGGCTATGGTAGTACAGTTGGCTATGGTAGTACAGTTGAATATGGTAGTACAGTTGAATATGGTAGTATATTCGGCTATGGTAGTACAGTTGGCTATGGTAGTACAGTTGGCTATGGTAGTACAGTTGGCTATGGTAGTACAGTTGGCTATGGTAGTACAGTTGGCTATGGTAGTACAGTTGAATATGGTAGTATATTCGGCTATGGTAGTACAGTTGGCTATGGTAGTACAGTGGCTATGGTAGTACAGTTCGCTATGGTAGTACAGTTGGCTATGGTAGTACAGTTGAATATGGTAGTACAGTCGGCTATGGTAGTACAGTTGAATATGGTAGTACAGTTGGCTATGGTAGTGCAGTTGAATATGGTAGTACAGTTGGCTATGGTAGTACAGTTGGCTATGGTAGTACAGTTGGCTATGGTAGTACAGTCGGCTATGGTAGTACAGTTGGCTATGGTAGTACAGTTGGCTATGGTAGTACAGTTGAATATGGTAGTACAGTCGGCTATGGTAGTACAGTTGGCTATGGTAGTACAGTCGGCTATGGTAGTACAGTCGGCTATGGTAGTACAGTTAGCTATGGTAGTACAGTCGGCTATGGTAGTACAGTCGGCTATGGTAGTACAGTTGGCTATGGTAGTACAGTTGGCTATGGTAGTACAGTTGGCTATGGTAGTACAGTCGGCTATGGTAGTACAGTCGGCTATGGTAGTACAGTTGGCTATGGTAGTACAGTCGGCTATGGTAGTACAGTCGGCTATGGTAGTACAGTTGGCTATGGTAGTACAGTCGGCTATGGTAGTACAGTCGGCTATGGTAGTACAGTTGGCTATGGTAGTACAGTTGGCTATGGTAGTACAGTCGGCTATGGTAGTACAGTTGGCTATGGTAGTACAGTCGGCTATGGTAGTACAGTCGGCTATGGTAGTACAGTTGGCTATGGTAGTACAGTCGGCTATGGTAGTACAGTCGGCTATGGTAGTACAGTTGGCTATGGTAGTACAGTCGGCTATGGTAGTACAGTCGGCTATGGTAGTACAGTTGGCTATGGTAGTACAGTTGGCTATGGTAGTACAGTCGGCTATGGTAGTACAGTTGGCTATGGTAGTACAGTCGGCTATGGTAGTACAGTCGGCTATGGTAGTACAGTTGGCTATGGTAGTACAGTTGGCTATGGTAGTACAGTCGGCTATGGTAGTACAGTTGGCTATGGTAGTACAGTCGGCTATGGTAGTACAGATGGTATGGTAGTACAGTCGGCTATGGTAGTACAGTTGGCTATGGTAGTACAGTTGGCTATGGTAGTACAGTCGGCTATGGTAGTACAGTTGGCTATGGTAGTACAGTTGGCTATGGTAGTACAGTCGGCTATGGTAGTACAGTTGGCTATGGTAGTACAGTCGGCTATGGTAGTACAGTCGGCTATGGTAGTACAGTTGGCTATGGTAGTACAGTTGAATATGGTAGTACAGTTGAATATGGTAGTACAGTTGGCTATGGTAGTACAGTTGGCTATGGTAGTACAGTTGGCTATGGTAGTACAGTTGGCTATGGTAGTACAGTTGGCTATGGTAGTACAGTTGAATATGGTAGTACAGTTGGCTATGGTAGTACAGTTGGCTATGGTAGTACAGTTGGCTATGGTAGTACAGTTGGCTATGGTAGTGCAGTTGGTTATGGTAGTACAGTTGGCTATGGTAGTACAGTTGGCTATGGTAGTACAGTTGGCTATGGTAGTACAGTTGGCTATGGTAGTACAGTTGGCTATGGTAGTACAGTTGAATATGGTAGTATATTCGGCTATGGTAGTACAGTTGGCTATGGTAGTACAGTTGGCTATGGTAGTACAGTTGGCTATGGTAGTACAGTTGGCTATGGTAGTACAGTTGGCTATAGTAGTACAGTTGAATATGGTAGTACAGTCGGCTATGGTAGTACAGTTGAATATGGTAGTACAGTTCAATATGGTAGTACAGTTGAATATGGTAGTACAGTCGGCTATGGTAGTACAGTTGGCTATGGTAGTGCAGTTGAATATGGTAGTACAGTTGGCTATGGTAGTACAGTTGGCTATGGTAGTACAGTTGGCTATGGTAGTACAGTCGGCTATGGTAGTACAGTTGGCTATGGTAGTACAGTTGGCTATGGTAGTACAGTTGAATATGGTAGTATATTCGGCTATGGTAGTACAGTTGGCTATGGTAGTACAGTTGAATATGGTAGTATATTCGGCTATAGTAGTACAGTTGGCTATGGTAGTACAGTTGAATATGGTAGTATATTCGGCTATGGTAGTACAGTTGGCTATGGTAGTACAGTTGGCTATGGTAGTACAGTTGGCTATGGTAGTACAGTTGGCTATGGTAGTACAGTTGAATATGGTAGTATATTCGGTATTGGTAGTACAGTTCGCTATGGTAGTACAGTTGCTATGGTAGTACAGTTGAATATGGTAGTATATTCGGCTATGGTAGTACAGTTCGCTATGGTAGTACAGTCGGCTATGGTAGTACAGTTGGCTATGGTAGTGCAGTTGAATATGGTAGTACAGTCGGCTATGGTAGTGCAGTTGAATATGGTAGTATATTCGGTTATGGTAGTACAGTCGGCTATGGTAGTGCAGTTGAATATGGTAGTACAGTTGGCTATGGTAGTACAGTCGGCTATGGTAGTGCAGTTGAATATGGTAGTAACAGTTGGCTATGGTAGTACAGTCGGCTATGGTAGTGCAGTTGAATATGGTAGTACAGTTGGCTATGGTAGTACAGTTGGCTATGGTAGTACAGTCGGCTATGGTAGTACAGTCGGCTATGGTAGTGCAGTTGAATATGGTAGTATATTCGGTTATGGTAGTACAGTCGGCTATGGTAGTGCAGTTGAATATGGTAGTATATTCGGTTATGGTAGTACAGTTGGCTATGGTAGTGCAGTTGAATATGGTAGTACAGTCGGCTATGGTAGTGCAGTTGGCTATGGTAGTACAGTTGGCTATGGTAGTGCAGTTGAATATGGTAGTATATTCGGTTATGGTAGTACAGTTGGCTATGGTAGTGCAGTTGAATATGGTAGTACAGTCGGCTATGGTAGTACAGTTCGCTATGGTAGTACAGTCGGCTATGGTAGTACAGTTGGCTATGGTAGTACAGTTGAATATGGTAGTATATTCGGCTATGGTAGTACAGTTGGCTATGTTAGTACAGTTGGCTATGGTAGTACAGTTGGCTATGGTAGTACAGTTGGCTATGGTAGTACAGTTGGCTATGGTAGTACAGTTGAATATGGTAGTACAGTTGAATATGGTAGTATATTCGGCTATGGTAGTACAGTTGGCTATGGTAGTACAGTTGGCTATGGTAGTACAGTTGGCTATGGTAGTACAGTTGGCTATGGTAGTACAGTTGGCTATGGTAGTACAGTTGAATATGGTAGTATATTCGGCTATGGTAGTACAGTTGGCTATGGTAGTACAGTTGGCTATGGTAGTACAGTTGGCTATGGTAGTACAGTTGGCTATGGTAGTACAGTGAATATGGTAGTACAGTCGGCTATGGTAGTACAGTTGAATATGGTAGTACAGTTGGCTATGGTAGTGCAGTTGAATATGGTAGTACAGTTGGCTATGGTAGTACAGTTGGCTATGGTAGTACAGTTGGCTATGGTAGTACAGTCGGCTATGGTAGTACAGTTGGCTATGGTAGTACAGTTGGCTATGGTAGTACAGTTGAATATGGTAGTACAGTCGGCTATGGTAGTACAGTTGGCTATGGTAGTACAGTCGGCTATGGTAGTACAGTCGGCTATGGTAGTACAGTAGCTATGGTTGTACAGTCGGCTATGGTAGTACAGTCGGCTATGGTAGTACAGTTGGCTATGGTAGTACAGTTGGCTATGGTAGTACAGTTGGCTATGGTAGTACAGTCGGCTATGGTAGTACAGTCGGCTATGGTAGTACAGTTGGCTATGGTAGTACAGTCGGCTATGGTAGTACAGTCGGCTATGGTAGTACAGTTGGCTATGGTAGTACAGTCGGCTATGGTAGTACAGTCGGCTATGGTAGTACAGTTGGCTATGGTAGTACAGTTGGCTATGGTAGTACAGTCGGCTATGGTAGTACAGTTGGCTATGGTAGTACAGTCGGCTATGGTAGTACAGTCGGCTATGGTAGTACAGTTGGCTATGGTAGTACAGTCGGCTATGGTAGTACAGTCGGCTATGGTAGTACAGTTGGCTATGGTAGTACAGTCGGCTATGGTAGTACAGTCGGCTATGGTAGTACAGTTGGCTATGGTAGTACAGTTGGCTATGGTAGTACAGTCGGCTATGGTAGTACAGTTGGCTATGGTAGTACAGTCGGCTATGGTAGTACAGTCGGCTATGGTAGTACAGTTGGCTATGGTAGTACAGTTGGCTATGGTAGTACAGTCGGCTATGGTAGTACAGTTGGCTATGGTAGTACAGTGGCTATGGTAGTACAGTTGGCTATGGTAGTACAGTCGGCTATGGTAGTACAGTTGGCTATGGTAGTACAGTTGCTATGGTAGTACAGTCGGCTATGGTAGTACAGTTGGCTATGGTAGTACAGTTGGCTATGGTAGTACAGTCGGCTATGGTAGTACAGTTGGCTATGGTAGTACAGTCGGCTATGGTAGTACAGTCGGCTATGGTAGTACAGTTGGCTATGGTAGTACAGTTGAATATGGTAGTACAGTTGAATATGGTAGTACAGTTGGCTATGGTAGTACAGTTGGCTATGGTAGTACAGTTGGCTATGGTAGTACAGTTGGCTATGGTAGTACAGTTGGCTATGGTAGTACAGTTGGCTATGGTAGTACAGTTGAATATGGTAGTACAGTTGGCTATGGTAGTACAGTTGGCTATGGTAGTACAGTTGGCTATGGTAGTGCAGTTGATTATGGTAGTACAGTTGGCTATGGTAGTACAGTTGGCTATGGTAGTACAGTTGGCTATGGTAGTACAGTTGGCTATGGTAGTACAGTTGGCTATGGTAGTACAGTTGAATATGGTAGTATATTCGGCTATGGTAGTACAGTTGGCTATGGTAGTACAGTTGGCTATGGTAGTACAGTTGGCTATGGTAGTACAGTTGGCTATGGTAGTACAGTTGGCTATAGTAGTACAGTTGAATATGGTAGTACAGTCGGCTATGGTAGTACAGTTGAATATGGTAGTACAGTTGAATATGGTAGTACAGTTGAATATGGTAGTACAGTCGGCTATGGTAGTACAGTTGGCTATGGTAGTGCAGTTGAATATGGTAGTACAGTTGGCTATGGTAGTACAGTTGGCTATGGTAGTACAGTTGGCTATGGTAGTACAGTCGGCTATGGTAGTACAGTTGGCTATGGTAGTACAGTTGGCTATGGTAGTACAGTTGAATATGGTAGTATATTCGGCTATGGTAGTACAGTTGGCAATGGTAGTACAGTTGAATATGGTAGTATATTCGGCTATAGTAGTACAGTTGGCTATGGTAGTACAGTTGAATATGGTAGTATATTCGGCTATGGTAGTACAGTTGGCTATGGTAGTACAGTTGGCTATGGTAGTACAGTTGGCTATGGTAGTACAGTTGGCTATGGTAGTACAGTTGAATATGGTAGTATATTCGGCTATGGTAGTACAGTTCGCTATGGTAGTACAGTTGGCTATGGTAGTACAGTTGAATATGGTAGTATATTCGGCTATGGTAGTACAGTTCGCTATGGTAGTACAGTCGGCTATGGTAGTACAGTTGGCTATGGTAGTGCAGTTGAATATGGTAGTACAGTCGGCTATGGTAGTGCAGTTGAATATGGTAGTATATTCGGTTATGGTAGTACAGTCGGCTATGGTAGTGCAGTTGAATATGGTAGTACAGTTGGCTATGGTAGTACAGTCGGCTATGGTAGTGCAGTTGAATATGGTAGTACAGTTGGCTATGGTAGTACAGTCGGCTATGGTAGTGCAGTTGAATATGGTAGTACAGTTGGCTATGGTAGTACAGTTGGCTATGGTAGTACAGTCGGCTATGGTAGTACAGTCGGCTATGGTAGTGCAGTTGAATATGGTAGTATATTCGGTTATGGTAGTACAGTCGGCTATGGTAGTGCAGTTGAATATGGTAGTATATTCGGTTATGGTAGTACAGTTGGCTATGGTAGTGCAGTTGAATATGGTAGTACAGTCGGCTATGGTAGTGCAGTTGGCTATGGTAGTACAGTTGGCTATGGTAGTGCAGTTGAATATGGTAGTATATTCGGTTATGGTAGTACAGTTGGCTATGGTAGTGCAGTTGAATATGGTAGTACAGTCGGCTATGGTAGTACAGTTCGCTATGGTAGTACAGTTGGCTATGGTAGTGCATTTGAATATGGTAGTACAGTTGGCTATGGTAGTGCAGTTGAATATGGTAGTATATTCGGTTATGGTAGTACAGTCGGCTATGGTAGTGCAGTTGAATATGGTAGTATATTCGGTTATGGTAGTACAGTCGGCTATGGTAGTGCAGTTGAATATGGTAGTATATTCGGTTATGGTAGTACAGTTGGCTATGGTAGTGCAGTTGAATATGGTAGTACAGTCGGCTATGGTAGTGCAGTTGAATATGGTAGTACAGTTGGCTATGGTAGTACAGTTGGCTATGGTAGTACAGTTCGCTATGGTAGTACAGTTGAATATGGTAGTACAGTTGGCTATGGTAGTACAGTTGGCTATGGTAGTACAGTCGGCTATGGTAGTACAGTTAGCTATGGTAGTGCAGTTGAATATGATAGTACAGTTGGCTATGGTAGTACAGTCGGCTATGGTAGTACAGTTGGCTATGGTAGTACAGTTGGCTATGGTAGTACAGTTGGCTATGGTAGTACAGTTGGCTATGGTAGTGCAGTTGAATATGGTAGTACAGTTGGCTATGGTAGTACAGTTGGCTATGGTAGTACAGTTGGCTATGGTAGTACAGTTGGCTATGGTAGTACAGTTGGCTATGGTAGTACAGTTGAATATGGTAGTACAGTTCGCTATGGTAGTACAGTTGGCTATGGTAGTACAGTTGGCTATGGTAGTACAGTTGGCTATGGTAGTGCAGTTGGCTATGGTAGTACAGTTGGCTATGGTAGTGCAGTTGGCTATGGTAGTACAGTTGGCTATGGTAGTACAGTTGGCTATGGTAGCACAGTCGGCTATGGTAGTACAGTCGGCTATGGTAGTACAGTTGGCTATGGTAGTACAGTCGGCTATGGTAGTACAGTTGGCTATGGTAGTGCAGTTGGCTATGGTAGTGCAGTTGGCTATGGTAGTACAGTTGGCTATGGTAGTACAGTTGGCTATGGTAGTGCAGTTGGCTATGGTAGTACAGTTGAATATGGTAGTACAGTTGGCTATGGTAGTGCAGTTGGCTATGGTAGTGCAGTTGAATATGGTAGTACAGTTGGCTATGGTAGTACAGTTGGCTATGGTAGTGCAGTTGAATATGGTAGTACAGTTCGCTATGGTAGTACAGTTGGCTATGGTAGTACAGTTGGCTATGGTAGTACAGTTGGCTATGGTAGTGCAGTTGGCTATGGTAGTACAGTTGGCTATGGTAGTACAGTTGGCTATGGTAGTACAGTTGGCTATGGTAGTACAGTTGGCTATGGTAGTACAGTTGGCTATGGTAGTACAGTTGGCTATGGTAGTACAGTTGGCTATGGTAGTGCAGTTGGCTATGGTAGTACAGTTGGCTATGGTAGTACAGTTGGCTATGGTAGTGCAGTTGAATATGGTAGTACAGTTCGCTATGGTAGTGCAGTTGAATATGGTAGTACAGTTCGCTATGGTAGTGCAGTTGAATATGGTAGTACAGTTCGCTATGGTAGTTCAGTTGAATATGGTAGTACAGTTCGCTATGGTAGTGCAGTTGGTTATGGTAGTACAGTTCGCTATGGTAGTGCAGTTGAATATGGTAGTACAGTTGGCTATGGTAGTACAGTCGGCTATGGTAGTACAGATGGCTATGGTAGTACAGTGGCTATGGTAGTACAGTCGGCTATGGTAGTACAGTTGGCTATGGTAGTACAGTTGGCTATGGTAGTACAGTCGGCTATGGTAGTACAGTTGGCTATGGTAGTACAGTTCGCTATGGTAGTGCAGTTGAACATGGTAGTACAGTTGGCTATGGTAGTACAGTCGGCTATCGTAGTACAGTCGGCTATGGTAGTACAGTTGGCTATGGTAGTACAGTTGGCTATGGTAGTACAGTCGGCTATGGTAGTACAGTCGGCTATGGTAGTACAGTCGCTATGGTAGTACAGTTGGCTATGGTAGTACAGTCGCTATGGTAGTACAGTTGGCTATGGTAGTACAGTCGGCTATGGTAGTACAGTCGGCTATGGTAGTACAGTTGGTTATGGTAGTACAGTTGGCTATGATATTATATTCGGCTATGGTAGTACAGTCGGTTATGGTAGTACAGTCGGCTATGGTAGTACAGTCGGCTATGGTAGTACAGTTGAATATGGTAGTACAGTTGGCTATGGTAGTACAGTTGAATATGGTAGTACAGTTGGCTATGGTAGTACAGTCGGCTATGGTAGTACAGTCGGCTATGGTAGTACAGTCGGCTATGGTAGTACAGTCGCTATGGTAGTACAGTTGGTTATGGTAGTACAGTCGCTATGGTAGTACAGTTGGTTATGGTAGTACAGTCGGCTATGGTAGTACAGTCGGCTATGGTAGTACAGTCGCTATGGTAGTACAGTTGGTTATGGTAGTACAGTTGGCTATGGTATTATATTCAGCTATGGTAGTACAGTCGGCTATGGTAATACAGTCGGCTATGGTAGTACAGTCGGCTATGGTAGTACAGTTGGTTATGGTAGTACAGTTGGCTATGGTATTATATTCAGCTATGGTAGTACAGTCGGCTATGGTAGTACAGTCGGCTATGGTAGTACAGTCGGCTATGGTAGTACAGTTGGTTATGGTAGTACAGTTGGCTATGGTATTATATTCGGCTATGGTAGTACAGTCGGTTATGGTAGTACAGTCGGCTATGGTAGTACAGTCGGCTATGGTAGTACAGTTGAATATGGTATTATATTCGGCTATGGTAGTACAGTCGGCTATGGTAGTACAGTTGAATATGGTATTATATTCGGCTATGGTAGTACAGTTGGCTATGGTAGTACAGTTGAATATGGTATTATATTCGGCTATGGTAGTACAGTCGGCTATGGTAGTACAGTCGGCTATGGTAGTACAGTCGGCTATGGTAGTACAGTGGCTATGGTAGTACAGTTGAATATGGTATTATATTGGCTATGGTAGTACAGTCGGCTATGGTAGTACAGTCGCTATGGTAGTACAGTGGCTATGGTAGTACAGTTGAATACGTATTATATTCGGCTATGGCAGTACAGTTGGCTATGAAAAGTACAGTTGGCTATGGTAGTACAGTCGGCTATGGTAGTACAGTTGGCTATGAAAAGTACAGTTGGCTATGGTAGTGCAGTTGGCTATGATAGTGCAATTTGCTGTAGTAGTGCAATTTGCTGTAGTAGTGCAGTTGGCTTTGGTAGTGGTTGAGTTAAATCAACGCTGTACTTACCTCACAACTGTCCATGGCATCTGAGTACCGGCCAAGCTTCCTGTAGGCCGTGGCTATATAGACTGTGATGTGCCGCTTGTGTTTCAGGTTGGGGTCATCGTCCATCAGATAGCCTAGAAGGTCTAAGGAGTTGTTGCAGTAGGCTAGACAGCTCTCGTAGTCCCCCAAGGTACTGGCAACACAAGATAGGGAACACAAATATTGACATAATTATTAATTTACTACATTCATTAGTTCTAGGGACAAGATCAGACATGAAGAACTGAGAAAAAAGCTAGGAATAGCCCCCGCCATAGGATATATAAAGAAACAACAGATAAAATGGTTTGACCACGTGACAAGGCAGAGTGACCAAAATAAAACACAATGAGCCCTCAATAAACATTGCGTGAACACCAGATCAAAGGGTCGACCACGAAAAAGATAGATCGACGGAATATTAGAGACACTAGGAAACATAACAGTAGCAGAGGCGAACAGAAGAGCAAAAGACCGCAAATTATATCTCCCCTCGACGCTGAAAGGCAGATGAGGAAGGAAAGAAGAGGAAAATAAGATTTAGTTCTAGGTAGCTGCGATAGCTCAGTGGTTAGAGAACTGAACTACAAATGACAAGAGGTTAGATTCGATCCTGAATCGACGGCTTCCAGGTTTCATTATCATCGGGTACTATACCTGTTAACGTAGGTGATCATGTCTCTCCACAACTTTCGATCTCGACAGTTATTTATCATTTCTCTGGTTGACCTTCTGTCAAGCCATCCTCTTAAGCTGTCTAGTACATTTTCTCTTTTCTTCCCTCTATCTCTTCGTCTCTCAATTTTCCCAGTTATTACAATATATTCCATCTGTTCCCTTCTCATTACATGGCCAAAAAAAAAAAAAAACGATGATTATTTCTTCCTAATATTGGGAAATTAGCTCTCTTGTCGCTTTGACCTCTTTCAGAATGTTTCAATTACTCTTCTTAGCTGTCCATGGTATTCTCAACATTCTTCTGTAAAACCATATTTCTACAACCACAAGCGATTTTCTGGTCTGTTGTCCTAGTGTTCATGATTCACATCCATATATTAAGATTAATCCCTATACTTCTAGGTTTACTCAGTTTTAAATGGGTACTGGATTTTGTTTCTGGGAAAGTAAGCTGCACGGGCGTAGTACTGACCATATGTACCCCAAAACTAGTGCGCAGAAGGTCTATACCAACATTATAACCCCTAAAGCTTTACGTGGCACGACGGGGCTGATTTCTTTATTTCATTTATTAGCGCCATAACACACGCGTAGTCCAATAACACAGGCGTAGTCCAATAACACAGGCGTAGTCCAATAACACAGGCGTAGTCCAATAACACAGGCGTAGTCCAATAACACAGGCGTAGTCAAATAACACAGGCGTAGTCCAATAACACAGGCTTAGTCCCATAACACAGGCGTAGTTCCATAACATAGGCAACGTTAGAATTCTCCTGGCGTCGTATTCACAATTTGTTTTCCACTTTCACGATTAAGGGTTGCTATCTCATATGTATATAGGTATACACACACTACACGCATACACTGCACTCACACATACACATTCACTTACTCACACGTGCACACATTCACATACACACAAACATACACTCACATACTCACACATGCACTAACAGATACACAGGCATTCACACACACTCACTTACACACACTCACAAACGCACACGCTCACTCGCACACACTCACACACTCCTTCGCACACACTCACTCACACATTCACTAGTTCCAAAACCGCAGGCGCTCCCCCGCTGGCGACTTTACAATCTGTTTGAGCAGACCAAGGACAACCTGAGGGAACACAGAGAAGCAGAACAATAGCGTGGGTCAGACAATGTTAGTCGTCGGAGTAGCCTCATTGGGCATCGAACAACGATCCATAAGCCCTCACGTTTGCTCCCCATCAAATCTGGCAGCGTGTAGCGATCAACTGGTTCACAAGTGCTCCCCTCATCTCATTGTGACTCTCCTGAATTCAGACTCAGTTCAATTCAGAGTCAAACTCATATTTGACTATTGATTTTATTTTTATTATTATTATTATTATTATTATAATTATTATTGTATTATTATTATTATTATTATTATATATACATATGGATACATATGGATTTTGTAGTAGTAGCCACCGTCAGTCATAGTTGATTGCGGATTTTGTGGTAGTAGCCTCCGCCAGTCATAGTTGATTATGGATTTTGTAGTAGTAGCCCCCGCCAGTCATAGTTGATTATGGATTTTGTAGTAGTAACCTCCGTCAATCATAGTTGACTATGGATTTTGTAGTAGTAGTAGCCTCCGCCAGTCATAGTTGATTATGGATTTTGTAGTAGTAGCCTCCGCCAGTCATAGTTGATTATGGATTTTGTAGTAGTAGCCTCCGCCAGTCATAGTTGATTATGGATTTTGTGGTAGTAGTCTCCGCCAGTCATAGTGGATTATGGATTTTGAAGCAGTAGCCTCCGCCAGTCATAGTTGATTATGGATTTTGTAGTAGTAGCCTCCGCCAGTCATAGTTGATTATGGATTTTGTGGTAGTAGTCTCCGCCAATCATAGTTGATTATGGATTTTGTGGTAGTAGGTAGCCTCCGTCAATCATAGTTGATTATGGATTTTGTGGTAGTAGGTAGCCTCCGTAAATCATAGTTGACTATGGATTTTGTAATACTAGCCTCCGTCAAACATAGTTGACTATGGATTTTGTAATACTAGCCTCCGTCAATCATAGTTGACTAGATTTTGTAATACTAGCCTCCGTCAATCATAGTTGACTATGGATTTTGCAATACTAGCCTCCGTCAATCATAGTTGACTATGGATTTTGTAATACTAGCCTCCGTCAATCATAGTTGACTATGGATTTTGTAATACTAGCCTCCGTCAATCATAGTTGACTATGGATTTTGTAATACTAGCCTCCGTCAATCATAGTTGACTATGGATTTTGTAATACTAGCCTCCGTCAATCATAGTTGACTATGGATTTTGTAATACTAGCCTCCGTCAATCATAGTTGACTATGGATTTTGTAATACTAACCTCCGTCAATCATAGTTGACTGGATTTTGCTCCGCATCTAGTAAATGTTTTTTTCCTTTCCCTGTGTATTCTCTTTTTCTATGAATCTGTCTGTAGCTTGTTTGAGTTGGAGCTTTAGAGTGTGTTTCCAAAGATTGTGGTCTGCAACTATTTCTTCCCAAGCTGCAGGGTTTATGTTCAGAGTCTTCTTGTCACGTTTACAAATGTCTACAAATAAAATTTTGGGGCGTTCCCTAGTTCTTTTCCCATCTGCTAGTTGTACATAAAGCATATCGTTTGGTATGCGGCCATCTTTCCTGCGGTTAAGTGCCCAAGCCAGCGTAACCTACATTGTTTGAGCAGCGTGTAGATTATCGGGAGGTCTGAGAGAGTTAGGATCTCCACGCTTGTCACTTTGCGCAGATTATGCAGACCAAAAAAAAAAAAATTATTATTATTTTAAAAGAATATTGTTACGAACAGAAGGCGAGAAATAAGCGAATAATTTTTTGGGGGGATATGTGTGTTTACAACACTCGGAAAAATGAACAAATAAAGTACATTGTACAACAAAAACACACAGAAAAACAGACAGCCCGAAGCAGGATCGAACCCGTACTCAACAACACTGCGCCTTGCATCGAGAGATTTGCGTAAGCTATTGCAAAGGTCAAGGCAACGCAAGAGCGTCCATTTAGCGTCCTTTTAAGGGTCGACCATGAGAAGGACAAGCCGTCGGGCTAAAAATAAAAAAAAGAATAATAACGAAGAAAAAGAACAACGAAGAAGATTTGTATATAACAGTTCAGTGTGTAAGTATTTTTGACTACAAAGGACAAGGGGTAGGGTTCGATCCCAACCGACGGCTTCCGGGTTCACCCAGCCTTAAATGGGTACCGGATTTTTTTTTGGGAAAGTAAATCAGCACGGGCGTAATACCGACCACATTACCCCAAAAATCAAGTGCTGAAGGTCTGTAAAATATAGGGTCACTAACACCATATTTCCCTATAAGCCACTTGGCGTGACGGGGGTACTTTGCTTTACTATATTGAGAAATATGTATTAATTGCCCATGGTTTGCATCCATTAAACAATATGGATTTTACATAGCAGACAGCTGAAATATTTGGGACACGTGAAGAGACATAATAGTCTTCTAGAAGTCATCTTGGAAGGGCAGGTACAAGGTAGACGAGGCAGAGGCAGACCAAGAATAAATTGGACTGATAAAATCGAAAGGTGGATATGTGAACCAATGACAACGTGCACCATCAAGACAGGTGATATGTGAACCTATGACACCGTGCACCATCAAGACAGGTGATATGTGAACCTATGACACCGTGCACCATCAAGACAGGTGATATGTGAACCTATGACACCGTGCACCATCAAGACAGGCGATATGTGAACCTATGACACCGTGCACCATCAAGACAGGCGATATGTGAACCAATGACACCGTGCACCATCAAGACAGGCGATATGTGAACCTATGACACCGTGCACCATCAAGACAGGCGATATGTGAACCAATGACAACGTGCACCATCAAGACAGGCGATATGTGAACCAATGACAACGTGCACCATCAAGACAGGCGATATGTGAACCAATGACAACGTGCACCATCAAGACAGGCGATATGTGAACCAATGACAACGTGCACCATCAAGACAGGCGATATGTGAACCAATGACAACGTGCACCATCAAGACAGGCGATATGTGAACCAATGACAACGTGCACCATCAAGACAGGCGATATGTGAACCAATGACAACGTGCACCATCAAGACAGGCGATATGTAAACCAATGACAACGTGCACCATCAAGACAGGTGATATGTGAACCAATGACAACGTGCACCATCAAGACAGGCAACAGAGTAAAATGGAGGTACATGATAATCAACCTTCGATGTGGAGACGTCACCCAATAAATGAATAGCACGAACGAAATGAATGAATAATCAACGCTAGCGATGAGTGGATACCAGTGCCTACGTCATTCAGGGGGACATTTTCGTGTATATTGTCACATTCGACAGGAAATGAGGTGTCCGGTTAGCGCAATCGATAGGCAGCCGGGGTTCGTACCCTGGCGAGGACACCTGGGTTTTACTAATTCCCTAAAAATTAGTACCTCTGAAGTCGGAGTAAATCTGCCTGCATGGCGAGGGGCATCCTGTAATGGGATAAAACAGACTTTACACGCAAAATTCAGTCCCACAAAATTGAGTGGGTGGGACTTCGTCAAAGGTCAAGGCTGACGAAAGCGAACGAACAAACGACAGGAAATGTAAGAAACAGAAAACTGTCCTGGTCAATGTGGAGGTCAACGGTCATCATCGGTGATGAGAAAGATGAAGTCATCTTTACAGACGGATCTGTAATACGACACAAAATAAGTGCATGGGCATTTACAGCACGCTCGGCAGGCAGAATATTCAAAGAAGACAGTGATGCGCACAAGTAGCATGACAATGGAGGTGGTGGCCGAGACCAGGGCATTCATCTGGTTAGAGTCGCAAGACTACACCCACGCATGTATACTGAGTGATTCGATGAGTAGGACAATAAAAGTGGAGGCGGGCTTTGTACACATGCAATGGGTAGAGTCGTTGCAGAAGTACAAAATACGTAAGGTCACCTTTGTCTACACCCCTGGACATGCGGGAGCACGGGGAAATGAAAGAGCGGACAGGTTGGCTAGACGTGCTGTCGTTGAAGACGGTAAATTAATGGATCGAGCGGACCTCATCAATGCCCTCCGAGATGTGGGAAGGACTTCGACAACGAGGAGTACACGCCAGTCCTTCGGGTGAGATGGGAGTTAAAATGTGCATAGAAACGAGAAACTTAATGGTCGTATAAGAAGATTTATCAACGAACACAGAACTAGAGTCGTCAGTCCCTGGACACTGCGGGACTTGCTGAGGAGGGGATCTGAGCACCTATGGACATGCTCGGAGTGCAATGATGATGACCTGCAAATAACTCAATAACTCAATGTATAGTACATTATGACTATCTTTCTGAATTACAAAATAAGAGTTTTGAAAAGGTACTCACCAAAAGAGAGCTCCCAATCGCGCAGAGGCCAGAATCTCCAACACCTTCTCTCCCTTTGACTTAGCCTCGTCCATTGCTTGAACATAACAAGCCCAGGCTTTCAGAAACTCGCTTGTTCCAATGAAGGCGTTACCCATACATAGGTGGATGTACCCGGTTAACGAGGTTCGCTCTGGGTTAGTCTGCTGCGACTGTTTGCAGTAAGATACAGCTTTATCGTACTCACACGACTTCTCATTACACAAAGCGATATAGAAATACGCCTCTGACTTCAACGCAACGTCATCAATCTGATTGGCAATTTCGCACTGCTGTCCAGCGTATGACAACGCCTCGCGGTATTTCCCAACATCACAGAGCGATGAGCAGATCTTGCCACTGATTCTGAATCTTTCTTCTGGTTTCTCCATCTTTTTCAAGGCTTTCTTCCATTCCTCGACCGCTTCATCGAATCTTTGCTCATTGTAAAATGTCTCTGCTCGTTCTAGTGCTTTCTTTACCATCTTCTGTCCCATTGTGTGGGCACTTGCAGATGTTTTTAGCTCGACAGTTAACACTGACGCCGACTAGAAGCAAATTCTCTAGAAAAAACACATCATTTTAGCACATTTAGATAATCTATCCACTTTAAGATGATGTGCTAAGGTGCCTTTTTTTAGTGTGTAGTGTAGATGTATTGATTTAAGTTTTCCCTGCACTGTATTGATG